>CM064505.1:16316518-16354018 GCA_032716605.1 Paralithodes platypus
TTACCGGCTTCTGTACTTTTAGCTTTTTATTACTTCATATATATATATATATAGATAGATAGATAGATAGATAGATAGATAGATAGATAATTGTATTATCTCATTTTACTTATTTCAATTCAATTAAATTCAAAATATTTTATTGACACAAATGTCGAATACAGTATATTAACATAATTGCATATCTTCACATCCTTTGTGTTAATGAGGAACTGATGCATGTGTCCTCATTGTCAAACTTCTTCTTCTTCTTGTTCTCGATCAGTCTTTTGTCATTCTATTTTTCCTCCTCTTTAGCTTTATTTTCCGTTCTTTTCTGTTCTTGTGACGTTGTTTTTGTGTTTTTATTGTGTTGTTTCTTGTATTTTTTCTTCCCTTCTTCCCTCCATGCGAAGTAGGTCTGGAGAGTAAGTTATAGGCCTTCAGATAATTTGGTTACCTGCTTCTGTTTCTCGTTGTTACTTTCCTTAGAGAATATATATATATATATATATATATATATATATATATATATATTCTATATTACTATGATCGTCGTACTTTTTTACAGGTATATTTTTAGTTTTTTTCTTGTGCTTTAATTTCTATTTTTCACTCTCTTCTTTATCTCACGTGTTAATATTTCCTTCTCGCTTCTCTCATACCCTCCTTTCTTTCTGCTTTTCCAATGTCTTCCCCATGCGCAGTACGGATTGAAAGTTATATGCCAGCTGATAATTTGGTTACCGGTGTGTTGTCTCTTACTGTTACTTTGTTTCAGATTTTATTTCTTCTTATATGCACCGTATATACAGTATATATACAGTATATATATATTTTGTTTTCTTAATTGTCTTCTTGTTCTCTGTAATTTTTGCTGTCATTTGTGTTCCTACTCTTCATCTATATTTTCCATACTTTATCTTGTGTCTTTGTTTTGTTCTTATTTTTGTAATTGTTTCGTGTAGTAGTTTCTTCTCTTCTTCCCTTCACACAAAGTAGATCTGGAGAGTAAGTTATATGCCGATAGGTAATTGACCACTTGCGAGTTTCAGGCTATAAGGAAGTTAGAGTGTTTACATCGATATTTAGCAGAATTACCAGCTAAAATATGATCGTAATATATTTATAAATACATAGTACCAAATTAACATTCTTTTTAATCCATCAGATATTTACATTATTATTGCATTTCTGTTTTATATCGATGTTTAGGCTCCAACTTCTTTATAGCCTGAAACTCGCAAGTGGTCAATTGGGTTACCGGTCTCTATCTCTTGTTGTTATGTTCTTTCAGTGTTTCTTTACTTTCCATTTTCCTTTTAAAAATGTGTTTCATTCCTCAACCCATTTTCTTCTTTATCATGTGTCTGTTTTCGTTCTGTGTTTCCTTCCTTCATCTGTATTTTCCATCCTTCCTTAATTTTCTCGTGGCGCTTTTTTTCTCGAATTCGTGTATTTATCTTCCCATTTTTCCTCTCTCTCTCTCTCTCTCTCTCTCTCTCTCTCTCTCTCTCTCTCTCTCTCTCTCTCTCTCTCTCTCTCTCTCTCTCTCTCTCTCTCTCTCTCTCTCTCTCTCTCGCCCCCTCCCCCCCCCCATCCAAAGTATAGGTCTGGAGGGTAACTTATAGTCCAACAGATAATTTGGTTACCAGTCTCTGTCGCTTGTTACTTTCTTTCAATGTTTCTGTTCTTTGTACTTGTTTATATAGTTTTCATTCCTGTTTCCGTTATTTTCTTATTTTCCTTTATAATGTGTTTTCACAGTGTTTCCTTCCCTTTATCTGTATTTTCCATTATTCCTTCTTTTTCTTGTGGCGTTGTTTTTGTTATTTTTTTGTTCTATTACTTGTATTTCTGTATTCCTTTTTCTTCTAGCCCCATGCAAAGTAGGTCTGGAGTGTAAGTTATATGCCAACAGATAATTTGTTTACCCGTCTCTCGGAGACAAATTTTGTCTTCATTGATGTTTTGATATATTTTTTGTTTTCATATTGCCATCGGACACAAGATCGAAAGTAGATTAAGTTAGGTAGTTTAATTCATATAAACTTAAATTTGGAAGCTGCCAGACTACAAATGCCCGTAAAAATTTACGTAAAAATCGCTCAAGTGCCACCGCCTTGTTATTCTTCCACTAATGCAGATAATAGGAATAGTGGAAGTTATTGCTAATGGGGTAATTTGGTGCAGGCATTACTGGTTCCTCTTATTACCTGTTATTACTTTGTTGGTGGTTTAATGGTTTAGGTGCTTATGTTCTGGGTGTAATGTCCCGAGTTCGAATCCCGGGAGGACCATATGCTTTCATTAGTTTATTCAAGTGCATTGGGGTTTGTAATTGATGATTAATGTTAAGAACGGGATGTTACTTATTACTTGGTATTTTTTTTCCTTTTTTTTTTATGTTTTATTGTTTTGTATTTTGGTTTGACTTTATAGTTATTTCTTCGTGTTTTTTCTTTCAATCTTCTCTGCTTATGTCAGAGTAGGGTATTATTTTACTCGTGTGTGTGTGTGTGTGTGTGGTTTTTTTTTGTATTAACTTTTCTCCCGTTTTCTGTTCCTTTTCTTCCGTTTTCCGTCTAGAGTTGTAAAGTGAGCTATTTCCTCCCAGATAATTTTGTTACGGTCTTTTGCGTCTCGTTGGCAGGTGTTTTTTTTTTGTTATCACTTACTTTTCTTCTGGTCAAACCATTTATATATATATATATATATATATATATATATATATATATCATACGCATTATATATCCAAGTATAAGACCGCGGAGAGGAACAGAACATAGTTGTTATTTCTAGATGTTCTTTTGTTATAATTTGCTGTTTATATTGCTGAAAGTTGTAGTACTCGTATATTTTGTTGCTCTACGTGATTCTAATATCTGCGAAAGAGTTTAGAAACTATCGCACTCCCTACACACACTCGCGTGCTCTCTCTCTCTCTCTCTCTCTCTCTCTCTCTCTCTCTCTCTCTCTGCTGCGTCAGGAGTTATGGAGGGATCACTCTCACAATACATATGAAGGGAGAGGGACAAATTGGAGGCTCTGTAAAGAATGGCTGATCAGATGTTACGAAGATGATGCGTGTAATAAGTGATGCAGTCGTTTATATGTATTCAAATGTAGCAAGGATGCTACAGGTAATAAGTTTTGTAATTGTTTTTGTGTTCATATGTAACAACGTTGGTACATGTGATAAATGTTTTAGTCGTTTATGGGTGCTTATTTCTATACGTAAACGATTGAAACATTTTGTATGTATAATATTATTGGTATATTTATACACCAAATGATTACAGCGTGGGAGGGAAACGCAGAAAAATGTATAAGTATATAAATATATACCTAAATATATGAAATTGTCCCCTTAAGATCTATTGGCTGTTTTGTTCCGGCCGCCCATTCTATCTATCGTTGATATTGAACTGTCGATTGACAATATATGTGAGGATTCTTTTTATATTAGACTTTTGTGTATGAATTCAAAAAACAAAATTTATATCGCTCTTGTGAGAATCGTTCTAGTAAACTATTTTTCTGTGGATGTATTTTATTTCGAGATTTCGTCTTCTTTTGAGACGTCTGAATCCCCTCCAAAAGAGACTTGTCAATAATCCCCAATTCATTGAATGCCCCTCTTCCATATAAATCTGTTCGGGAGGAAAAGGATGACCAATGTAGCAGCGAACAATATTTCCATTCATCTATTCATATATATATTATATATACAGTATATTATGTCGACGTTTCGACATCTTCAGGGTTTTATAAATAAGGAATCAACACAAAATATTTATGCACTATCGAAAATCTCATAAACCTGATATTCTTTAAGGTCATCTTTTCGCTATTTATGCTTTACCGCTTCCAATCAAATGACGCCTAGTTTATATAATTATTGAGATAATGGCCTCAAACAAGACCAATACATCTTTACACCAGTTAACCAAACCAGTAAGAAGTTTTCTATCACCCACCTCCTTCAAAGAAAACGGAAGACCTCCCTCTGGTCATTAAGGACCCTTCCACTAATCCTTCAGGACCCTCCCCCTGGTCTTCACTATCAAAAAGGACATTTCTCTAATCCTTCTGGACCCTCCCCCTGGATCCTCAGGACATCCCCCTGGTCCTCACTATCAAAAAGGATATTTCTCCATCACCTCCACCAAGATTCACTATTAAAAAGGATATTTCTCCATCACCTCCACCAAGATTTAGATTACTCAGAGAATATGTGTATGCAATCTACTCATCAGCGCCCAGAATATTACAGGGGCAAATGGACCTGAACAGTGCCTTACAAACCTCTGCTTACGATGATACAATCACAATCATCTATATATATCTACTAAGATAATTAGAAGACCTGCAACACAGTTGTTGCATTATAGGTCTTAAGAGTTTTATATTTATCACAGCAACCCAGAACCTTGCAGTTGCTCAAGCCAATATTTCAATGATACTTTGGAACCAGGCCAATGTTATAATACCTGATTTCTAAGGCTAGAATGTATATGTACCTCACAACAACCACTTTTCCTGTTTTCTCAATACCCCAATAACCCCGAGTTCATTGACACATGAATCACAAATAATTTAGCATAGGATCTCAGGAAAACCTGAGGAAAGTATGAAAACCACACTGCACCAAAGTCTTCAGCCTACGGGTCTGGAATGCTCGTAACGTGTCTAACTTGCTGCCCCCTGCCCCTCTCGAGAGCTGCTGACCTGCTGCCGGACACCCTGGACCTGTAGCCACCTGCTGCCTGGAACCCTGGACCTGTAGCTACCTGCTGCCTGGTACCCTGCACCTGTAGCTACCTGCTACCTGGCACCCTGGACCTGTAGCTACCTCCTACCTGGCACACTGGACCTGTAGCCACCTCCTACCTGACGCTCTGGACCTAGGACCCCTGCTCGAGTGATGTAACAGCCCTGTAGTGCTGTCCACCACCCTCTACGTCGGCCAGACCAGTACTCTCGTCACCTGCTCTCCCAAATACTTAAGTGTTTCTGTGTCTCTCATTGTTGGTTATTGTTGTGAGGTATTGATTATGTAAATATGTGAAACGTGTTGTGCTCTGATTTAATTGTGATCTGTACCCTAGATCACGTACGTGCGTAATATCTTTATCCTTCTGACCCTGTGTTATTCTGTGTTAATTTTGTCTTTCAACCTTGATCCTTATTCAAGACTAATTTGCTAATTCATAACTTACGCATACGTTACATACCAGTGTTATTAAAATATATTCAGGCCACACGCTCGCAGATTTACTGACTACGTGTATGTTGATTTATTATTTGTGAGTTGAAGTCTTAGTGTATTCCGTAATCAATTAATTAATAGATTTGCCATTTACCTAGAACCTACGCCCAATTTTCCAACGAGTGCATAATATTCCATAATCAATTCATTAAGATATTTGCCATTTACCTAGAACCAACGCCCAATTTTCCAACGCGTGCATAGTATAATTCCTTTAACCTTTTCGCTAATTAATCGCATATGAAATATATTTTATAGACGTGCTTTTATGTGCTTGTGAATCTTGATGTTATGATATTTTGAAAACCGTGTTTAGGAATTCTTTCCTCATTGTTTCGTCTCACTTTCATCCACCATACTCTAACTATACTTGTGTATTTTATTCACCTCGCTCTGTTAACCCGTTCAGAACCGAGACTGATACTGCCTGTTTTTAGTATCAATGAGTAGGACTTCATCGCTTACGTCCAATATACGAACTATACTGGTACATTTTATTTGCCTCGCTCTGTTAACTCGTTCAGACCGATACTGATATTACTTTAAATATCAATGAGCTAAACTTCGTCATTAGCGCCAATTTAATTACTAATTGCGATCTTTCGATCGATATCTGTTAACCCGTTCAGATCTAATTTATTAAGACTAATTTATAGTAGGCATCCAAGTCTGAGTCTCGTGGAAATCAGTTAGTTATTTTTCCGATCTTAATGTATTGTCTTAATTACAAATATTAAAGATTATATTTTGACATAATTAATACCGTCAAGTAGAAGTAATAAACTCTATTTTCACTCTTGCCAAATTTACGTTATTACTTTGTATTACCTAAGAAAAATATAGAAATATGATGTCCTAAGCTTGGGTCATTATCGTAGCAATGTTCAAGTAATGTAATTCCGTGATAAATTGTAAATTCACCTTTTGAGCTATTTTATACTTCTCGTTAATTATAAATAATAATCTCATTCCATTACTATAATCTAAATTAACATCACATTCCCACTAAGAAAATAGTTGCACTAACTAGAACAAATATTTATCACTATCCCAGTCCAACTAGTGACCTTCCCAGTGACCTGACCTAAAGGCAAGTTCACGCGGTCGGTCACCGTTAAGACTCCGCCTGAGCAGTACGTGTGACTCCCCCAAACCTTTGGGGCAATATTTAGAACCTCAACTCTCTCAGTTTTAACTCTAGGATCATTACCTAGAGCATTGAAGTCTCTTCTTGATTACGGAAGATACTGGATCCTCATTTATTATTGCATTGAAGGTTAATATTTATTTACGTGTATGTGTACTTTCTTATTTTACATGATTTAATACTAGACTCACTATTGAGTTATTCTAGTATCAGTAATATTGTTCTGAAGCAAGGACAATATATATATTTGTTACCATTCTGGGATCTTCCTATATGATCCTTATTATTATTCTCATCTCATGCTTATTAAATAAAACCTTCATATATATTCTTTCTTGTGTTGTTATTGAGTACTACATTGAACAATTGAATACCATTTTTATTGCATATAGAGCCTACTGGGTACGTTCCTGTCAAGTATATTTAAGCGTATCACACCATTTTTGGATTGTTTTACGGACTGTATCAAGGGAACAAAATTATTAAATCCCGGCATAACAATTATATTTTCTTCCCGGCGATATTATTAGTATCTCTCTCTCTCTCTCACTCTCACTCTCACTCTCTCTCTCACACTCACACTCTCTCTCTCTCTCACTCACACTCTCTCTCTCTCTCTCATTCATCAGACGCGGATCAACTGATATGGGTGTCTCTATGGAAACTAGATACGGCTTCCTCCCCCCCCCCCCCCGATCCGTCTGACCGTCATGTTTTGATTATTTTGTATTTCTTGTTCGATGTCCATTTTTATTTTGGTCTCGGAATGATTTACTTCTGTGTTTTTGCTTGACTTAAATAGTATGTTTGTTTACTTGCCCATTAATTGTTATTTTATTGGACCCTCATTCATATATATACAATATATATACAGTATATATATATATATATATATATATATATATATATATATATATATATATATACCGGTATATATATATATACTGTATATATATATATATATATATACAGTATATATATTCTGACATACGGAGCCCTGTATGTTAATATAAGAGTTAGAATTAGAGTTGAAGGAGTGCCAAACTACCCAGGCAGCGAAGCAGACCAGCGAGCGAACCTGCGAGTGGGAAACCAGCTCGTCCGCATACCAGCAAAGAAGCCTTCACACCTGCGTGCGTCATAGGGGACCCTGCAAACTACTTCGATGACCCGACGATATGACGTATGATCGACGCCAGGAGACTCTATTGGACCACGCACCTGCTACGCAACTCGAGGAGCTGTGATTGGGGAGCGCACCATCAACCGCCTCCTGATTCGTTCCTACACCATCATTGTTTAGTATATAAGACCCGAGTAATGGGCATTCAAATCAGTCTCATTTGGAGTTGGGAAGGTGAACTTGCAGCTGGAGGAAGACGGGGTGAAGTATTATAATGGGATTGTGACTGTCAGTCAGATTATATAAGTGTGTGTTAAGTGTGTTCGGTGTAAACACTTACGTTATGTTGGTTAGTGAGGTATGTGATTGGGAATTAACGTTAACGCTACTATTATGTACTTAACTATTTTATTGGGAATTAACGTTAACGCTACTATTATGTACTTAACTATTTTAGTTGACTGACTTGTGGACTAAAGCAACTCTTTAAGTAGTTGGGTTATGATGAAAGTAATACTATTGTTTTATATTATTACTTACGAGTTATTTCATTTTCTTTTAATTAAGCTTACATTGCTTAACGGTACGGTGATACTATTGTCTCTTATTAGTAATATCGCCTTAGACTAACATGGCTGTCTTAATGTTACTTCTAGTGATTTCCTAAACTGAAGAAAATTCTTTTAGCTTCAAAATATTATTTTTGCTTTTCATATTATTTGAGTGAGACCTGAATCGAATCTATGAAGCGATCCTGTAACTTAATTTACTCATAATCAAACCTCAATGTTACGTGGTTAAGAAATACATTTAACTAATTATTAAATATATATCTAACTTTTTATGTGACTTTGATATTAATCCTGATGATAATAATAATATAATACTATTAACGTAAGACAAGAACCAAGAATAATAACTACATTAAATATCAATAAAAGGACATATAAGAAAACTATTTATTCATCTCAAAGAGGGTAAGAGACAGAAATATTCTTACTTTAATATTTATCTTTCAAGACTTTTATAGAATTAATAGTCCTTCTTTAGATAAAACTTATTCGGTTCATAACCATAGCCTACTAAGCTTCGGTTAAATAATAATTCTTTATAAATACTACATGACTTTAATTAGTTTCAGTATTTGTCATAATTAAAGAGTATCAGTCAATAAAGGATACCAAGTCCTAAGATCCAAAAGGAAAGGAAGCAACAATAGGATATAATTTTATTAGATTTTACTTTTGTTTTGCGTTCAGCTGACTGATACCTTAATATATATCTCTGTGCTATCTAGATTCATCAAGTTAACCACTTGAGGATCAAGATACGTAACAGAAGAGTGGCGACCTTGCCAGGATTCGTTTCATACAGTTTCACTCAGTTTCATTACCGTTTCACTACTTAAAAACCAAATATTAATCATGCCTCATCTAATTAATGACGAAGATGCTAGAGTTTTCATAAAATCAGAACCCACAACCCCTGATATTGACAGTCTGTCAAAATCCGAACTGAAATTGCTTGCCTCACATCTCCAGTTAACTGTCTCAAACATGGCTAAAGTAGAGGTGGCTCAGACCATAAAAACCCACCTGTTCCCTGAAGCAGTCCGCAGCCATGGATCAAAAAACGCCATCCGAGAAGAAGCAGCAGTGACATAAATCATCCAACGCCAAGAAAAAAACAGAGGCAACCGAGGACCACCAGCGATAAGGACCGAAGACAGCGAGGACCGAGGACAGCCATGAACATTGTAGATCCGACAAGAACCAAAAATATTATTAAAGAGCGTTCTGTGAGTTCTAAAATAACAATTTTAAAGGTTTTCTATGCAAACGCTCATACCATACACAATAAATTTTCAGATTTAGAGGAGCTAGTGTTTACAGAAAATTATAATGTGATTGGCATAACAGAATCTTGGCTCAATACAGAAGATAGAGACTTTTTAGCAGAGTATTCACTTCCCGGTTATGTAATGTTTGAGAAAAGCCAAATAAATCGAAATGGAGGTGGCGTTTTACTTTATATCAAAGAAAGTCTTAACAAGAGGGTATCTTGTCAAAACCTCAAATTGTGAACGTCGACGCATCTTTTGTGCTAATAAAGAATAATAAAGGTACAAAAATAATACTTGCATTAATATACAGACCTCCAGCTCAATCAGTGCAAACTGACCGAGAAATTTACGAACAAATTGCAGATGTAAGTAACTCACAAGATACCGTAATTTTTTGGCGACTTTAATTTACCTGTGACCAAGTGGGGCGATACTCGTACTTCACACTCCGGACATGACTTGTATACGAACTTGCAAGAGAGTTCGCTTTATCAATTTGTTCGAACGCCGACCCGTGGTAATAACGTTCTTGACATTGTACTTGCAACAAAAGAAGAATTAATAGAGAATTTGAATGTTGGTGATGAATTCAGTAACAGCGACCATCGTACGATAACTTTCACTTTAAGGTTTACTAGTAACGAACCAAATAGTAGCATCGAAAAAGTCCCTAATTTCAAGAAAGCAAACTTCCATAAACTTAGAGCTATGTTTAAAGAAACTGACTGGAGCTTTTTAATTAACAATAACGACATAAATACATTTTGGAAGTTATTCGAAACCACTTACCTAAAAGCAGTGCAAGACTGCATACCATCGAAAATACGGCGTCCAGGCCATAATAATAAGCCCAAATGGTGGAATAAAGATATTTCAAACTGCCTGCTTGCTAAAAAATTTGCTATCTATCTATCTATCTATTGCCTGACGCCGTGATCCCCGAAGGGGTGGCCACGAACGAACCGCCCCCATGCACCTCTGTCCCCAGTCAGTCGACGCCCCTCCCCCCAACCAGCACCGCCTTCGTTCATGTAGTTCCTCACTCCATCCTTCCACCTCATATTCGGTCTACCTCTCCCCCTCTGTCCCTCCACCTCGCTCTCGTACACCCTCTTAGTCATTCTCTCGCTTTCCATACGTTCCATATGGCCGAACCATCTCAAGTTGTTCCTTTTCACACTTTCCAGCACATCTACCTCCACACCACACCTCCTTCTTACTTCCTCATTAGTCTGTCTATCCCTCCATGTAACTCCGCACGCACTCCTTAAGTAATTCATTTCCACTGCTCTCACTCTTGGTCTGAGTCTCTCAACCAACGTCCATGCTTCGCTTCCGTAATGATAGATTAAAATCCTCACAAAATGACGAAGAACGGGTGAAATTTGTAGAGCTACGACGCAAAGCCAAAAAGTTAATTAAGCAAAGTAAAAAAAACTTAGAGTTACATATTGCGAATCAAAGTAAAACAAACTCGAAAGAATTCTATAGTTATATCAGAAAGAAAAAAGTAGTTACTTCAACTGTTGGACCGTTAGTCGATGAAAATGGAGAGTACACCAAAGACGAAGTACATAATTATGAGTAATGCCCTCAATACCTTCTTTGCTTCAGTTTTTACAACAGAAGACCTCAGTGATATCCCTACACCATCGCCGATTCAGATTGATAATTCGGATGATCTAAGCAATATCACTGTTACAGAGAGAGAAGTATTGAATTGTTTAGATAAACTCAAGGTAAATAAAACGCCTGGACCTGATACAATCTCGCCTAGAGTTCTAAAGGAAGCTAAGGATGAGCTCTCCAAACCACTGACATTACTATTCAATAAATCCTTGCAGTCTGGAACTATGCCTGATCAGTGGAAGCTAGCCAACGTAACACCGATATTCAAAAAAGGCAGCAAATCACTACCCAGTAACTATCGTCCAATTAGCTTAACCTCAGTTGTATGTAAAATGCTAGAAACGGTCATACGAGACAGACTCGTAAATCACTTAGAGGAAAATAACATACTTAAAGATACTCAACACGGCTTTCGTAAAAAACGTTCCTGTTTAACAAACCTCTTGGACTTCTTCCACGATATCCTCAACCTCTACGATGAGAGTAAAGCTGTAGATATTATATACCTTGATTTTCAAAAGGCCTTTGACAAAGTTCCCCACAAACATTTACTACTAAAACTAAAAGCGCATGGAATACAAGACGGTGTGTTGAAATGGATAGAAAATTGGCTCAGCGACAGAAAGCAAAGAGTAGTCATAAACGGAAAGGCATCTAAATGGACCAATGTAAGTAGCGGGGTACCCCAGGGATTGGTACTAGGACCAATTCTCTTTCTAATTTATATCAACGACATAGATGAGGGTCTCACCTGTACAATCTCAAAATTTGCTGACGATACAAAAATTGCATATAGCGTACTCTCAAAAGAACAAGTTGACGATATGCAACACAATCTAGATAAATTGTCATGTTGGGCCCAAATTTGGCAAATGAGTTTCAATGCGGATAAATGTAAAGTACTACATATCGGATACCTAAATGAGAAAGCAAACTATTCGATGAATGGCACTCAGCTTAAGAATGTAAACAGAGAAACCGATCTGGGAGTAAAAATATCGAGTAACCTAAAACCGAGTCAACAATGTTCAGAAGTTGTTAAGAAGGCAAACAAAATAATTGGCTTTATAGGCTGGTCATTTGAGCATAAATCCAAAGAAGTTATCCTAACCCTTTACAATTCCTTAGTCCGCCCTCTTCTGGAATACTGCGTTCAATCCTGGTGCCCTTATTACCAAAAAGATATAAACAAGCTAGAACGAGTTCAACGTAGAGTTACCAAAATGATACCTAGCCTAAAGAACAAACCATATGAAGAGCGTCTTAAAGAATTAAATATATTTCCTTTAACAGAGCGTAGATTAAGAGGTGACTTAATTCAAGTGTTCAAAATCATCAAAGGCATCGACAATATGAACTGTAGTAAGTATTTCACTATCGACCAATCTAAATACACGCGGGGAAACGGTTGCAAAATTATTGGTAAATCTTTTAACTCTCACGAATCTAAGAATTTCTTCTTCAATCGAGTTGTCAACTTGTGGAATGGGCTTCCCCGAAACGTTATAGACTGCATCACCGTTGATTCATTTAAACTCCGCCTAGACAAATATCTCGCATCAAACCCGCAACTGACTGCGTTTGTAGATGAATAACTTTATTTTATCCCCCCCTCAGTTACTAACCCATCTGTCCCCTACTAACTTCCTAATCCTGCCACAGACATTAGTTCCAGAGCAGTAATTCCCTTTCCAATGTTCCCTTACGCACTCTAAACCACTGTTTGGACACTTGATCCTCAGTGTTTTGGAGGACAAGCAACCTAGAAGGGTCACTAGATCTGTTGTTGCTTGATTTCCTTTGTACTTTGTACTCCTTTGTAGAAGGCGGGGAGGGTGACGGAGCAGTTGGTAGGATCTTGAGTAAACCTAGCCAACTTGATGAACAATTGCCACCTGGTTTTACCGTTGATCAATTATTCGAACTAGAACAAACCAGAGCAAAGACCGAACAAGCCAGACAAAAGACCGAACAAGCCAGACTAAATGCCGAACAAGCCAGAGCAATGACCGAACAATATGAATATCAATATCGTACGGCTCAACTAAATGTCAACACTAATGCTCCCTTAATTGCTCCCCCTCTGGGATTGACTATGACCAGTGTCATTCCACCCTTCACTGAGGATAATGTGCAGGATTTCTTTGTTTTGTTTGAGGAAGTTGCTGGAGGTATGAAGTGGACAAGAGATCAATGGCCTTTTATGTTACAAACCGTTTTGACAGGGCAGGCTCGAGCCACGTATTTGTCAGAAGTGGCATAGGTTAGGCAGGATTATGACCATTTCAAAGAAGCTATCCTAAAAACCTATCAATTGCAGCCTGAGGCTTACAGGCAATCTTTCCGTAAAAACCAGAAGAAAGTAGAAGAAACCCATAAGGTATTTGCCAGGACCATGACTAAAACTTTCAATCATTGGGTCAAGAGTAAGAAAGTCACAAGCTACAACGATCTGAAGGAGTTGGTCCTGTTAGAAAATTTCCTATGGAAAATTGATTCTTCTGTAGCCTATCATTTAAGGGGGAAAAAGGTAGATTGTCTTGCCGACGCCGCTGACATGGCTGACACATACGTGCTCAACAACAAATTTCGTGGAAAGAAGCCCTACGATAATTATAGTTTTAATTTTAAGTATCCCAATCACAAATCTGACGGACCCAGTCACAAGCCTGTAACGTCTTCCCCAGCTAGCCAAAATCGAATTGTTCCCCCAACTAAAAATGCGACTCAGGGCAATGGTAACAGAGGTGGGGCCCAAATTAATAGTAATGCTCAAAGAGGGAACGTTCCCGTATCCCCTAAAGTATGTACTTTTTGTGGCATGAGAGGCCACCTAGCTTATCAGTGCTAGGCCAAGGAGAAAACCGAGAGATCGGGGCAGACAGTTGCCGCCGTATCTCAAATTCCAGATGTGCCTTTAATGCAGGGCTCCCGACAGGAGTACCTAGCCCCAATAGTTCCTTTAATGCAGGACTCCCGACAGAAGGAGTACCTAGCACCAAAAGTTCCTTTAATGCAGGACTCCCGACAGAAGGAGTACCTAGCACCAAAAGTTCCCTTAACACCTTATTAGCGGCCTAGGCGGTTTATTTATATGTACCGCCCAGCGGGGTGTTTTTAGCCAAAATAGGGCTGTTTACGTGATCATTTTCATGCCTAAATAAGACCCAGAACGTAAAACAAGTATCTATCCCTGAAAGGGCATAAACAGAGCTTTCGAATGACACCATAATGATCCTTTTATGATGGCTAGTTTTCTTGCAACAACCGTGCAACGCGAGTGCAAAAAGCATGTAATTAGGCACTTTCCCAATAAAATTCCGTATATAGCGAGTGAGAGAGGGAGGGAGGAGGTGGGATTCGTGTCAGTAGGTTCGCCGCGGTGGTCTGGAGCAGTCATACGCTCGCTACTCTCCTGCCACCACTTGTCTCTCTCTCTCAGCAACATTACGTGCTGAAATTGCCACACGACCTATGTCGAGCGCCGTCACATAGTCCAGCTTTATTTAACTCGACTTATGTTGTGCGCCGACAGTTAAGGGTTAATACAGGACTCCCGACAGAAGGAGTACCTAGCAGCTAACGTAAATCATCTAGACAGGGGTGTAGTAGCATGCGTGGTGCAACCCACTAGGGTTAAGCCAATAATAATTTCACCATCAGTGCAGGACAGTTACCGTCCCTTTATTTCATCTGGCAACGTGAGATTAAATGGTTGTATGCATGAGGTAAAAATTCTGAGAGACACAGGTTCTACTAGCACCCTCATGGTGAATCGCTACACTGAGTGCCCACCTGGCGAACCAGTTGTAATGAGAGGTGCTGGAGGCCAATTTTATGCATACTTGGTAAAAGGCGAAATTGAATGTGAGTTACTACAGGGTGAGGCCACCATAGCTTTGTGTAGGTCCCAAGATATCCCTGTGCCTGGGGTAACACTCCTTTTGGGGAATGATGTTGCAGGTGAGAAGGTCCGACCAGACCCCATTTTGTCACTTTCCCCTGTTAACGAGCTACTAACCGGTGAGCTCGAAAAGGAGATGCCAACTGTTTTCCCTGTGTGTGCTGTCACACGTTCAATGTCCCAAGTAGCAGTTCCCTCAGACCGAAATGTACCGAATGTAAGAGTTGATGAAAGGGATGATGAGAGTGTGAATGCCGCTCCAACTGTGCCTGATGATGTGACTGAAGTGGATTTATCTGACACCTTTATGGCTCATCTTGACCCTAACGATGACTATGAAACCCCTCCAAATTGTCCTAGTGGCCTGGTAGAGCTACAGAGAGATGATAGTGAATGCAAGGAGTTAGCGGCCAGGGCCGTGAGTGAAGAGGAATGTGAGAAGGAGGGTGGTGAATGTTTCTACCTCAAAGGAGGAGTATTGTGGCGTAGATGGAGACCGCCACACAGACCAATCGATGACGGGGCCTGGGACGTCCATCAAGTAGTAGTCCCCAAACCTTGTCATAGAGATATCTTGGAAATGGCACATTGTATACCATTGGCAGGACACCTAGGTGTGAGAAAAACTCTAGACAGAATCAGAGCCCACTTTAACTGGCCAGGAATGCGTGCAGATGTAGTGGAGTTTTGTAGAATGTGTCACACTTGCCAGATAACAGGAAAACCCAATCAGAAGGTGCCTGTACATCCTCTGGTGCCCTTGCCCGTCTTCGAGAATCCTTTTACTTGGGTGGTAGTGGACATTGTAGGCCCACTGCCTAAGACTTCCCAAGGTAACATTTATTTATTAACTATTATGGACATGGCAACTCGCTACCCAGAGGCTATACCCTTAAGGACTACCTCTGTTCCAACTGTCATCAAGGAACTGCTCAAATTCTTCACCAGAATGGGTTTCCCCCATGAGGTGCAAAGTGATCAAGGAACTAATTTTACCTCTTAACATTTTTCATCAGTTCCTGAAGGAGTTGGGTATCGAGCATGTTAAGTCTAGCACCCACCACACAGAGAGTCAAGGGGTTCTTGAACGATATCATCAGACATTAAAAGGAATGTTGCGTAAGTATTGTACAGAGACCGGAGTTGAGTGGGATAAGGGGGTACCTTTTATTTTATTTGCTACTCGTGAGGTTCCAACTGAATCCCTGGGTTTTTCCCCTAATGAGCTAGTTTTCGGTCACCAGGTAAGAGGTCCTTTGCAACTATTGCAGGATAGCCTAGTTGGCCAGGAGGGGAACCAAAACCTCTTCAAGTATGTTTCAGATTTCAAAACCCGGCTGAGATCCTCATGTGAGTTTGCCGCTCAAAACTTGACAGTGGCTAAAAGCTCCATGAAGAAATGGTATGACAGAAAAGCCTGTGAGAGGGAATTTCAGCCCGGTGATGAGGTTTTGGTCCTGCTCCCCATTTTTGGCCAACCTTTATCTGCCAAGTTCAGGGGCTCATATAAGATCATTCAGAGGGTGAGCATTACCGATTCTCTAGTGACTACCCCAGACAGGAGAAAGCCCACGCAAGTATTCCATATAAATATGTTGAAACCCTACCATAGGTCCCCTGATTCCTCTCTTCCAGATTCTCCCACTGTGGCAGTGAATGTCAGGACCAGTGGACAGCCTGGTGCGGACGAAGTCTTCAGTTCTCTTACTGACCCGCAACAGACTGTTCCAGAGCCTGAAGGTATCCATGCAGACTTTGACTTGTCATGTAGCCTATCCAACTTTCAGTATAATTCAGTAGCTTGGGGGGAATTACCATCTAAACTATGTCATCTTCCCTCTGATCAAGCGAACCAACTAATCTCTGTTTTATCTCAGTCTCCCAGTGTGTTCCGTGATACTCCAGGGCTCACTTCTTTGGCCGTGCACGACATCGACGTAGGGGATGCAACTCCCATTAAACTATCCCCCTACCGTGTCTCACCACAACGCAGAAGTATACTGCAGGTCTAGCTTGACTTCATGTTATCTAACGAGCTGATCACAAGGGCCTTAAGCCAGTGGAGTAGTCCGGTCATACTTGTGCCAAAGCCAGACGGGAGCCATAGGTTATGTATGGACTATAGGCAAGTTAATGCTGTCACAAAGAACGATACCTACCCACTGCCACGGATCAAAGATTGCATTTACCAGGTTGGCCTCATACAGCAGAAAGTTTAACTTAATGAGAGGATTTTGGCAATTAGCTCTCCCTTGTAGCGAGGTAAATATCATGCTTTAGTAGTGCGCTTTCAAGCCTTCAGCTGTGAGATGCCTTGCAGTTCGAATAGCGCTCCAGCTACGTTCCGGCTATGTTCTGATATGGTACCTGGAGACGTTGCCTACTTTGGGTGATATCCTCATTATAATCTTGCTGTTGCCAATCTGGTGGTGAATCTATTTATGTATTATGTTTAATATTATGTACTATACTCCTTAAACTCTTTTCTAGGGGGGAGGTCTGACATACGGAGCCCTGTATGTTAATTGAAGAGTTAGAATTAGAGTTGAAGGAGTGCCAAACTACCCAGGTGGCGAAGCAGACCAGCGAGCGAACCTGCGAGTGGGAAACCAGCTCGTCCGCATACCAGCAAACAAGCCTTCACACCTGCGTGCGTCATAGGGGACCCTGCAAACTACTTCGATGACCCGACGGTATGACTTATGATCGACGCCAGGAGACTCTATTGGACCACGCACCTGCTACGCAACTCGAGGAGCTGTGATTGGGGCGCGCACCATCAACTGCCTCCTGATTCGTTCCTACACCATCATTGTTTAGTATATAAGACCCGAGTAATGGGCATTCAAATCAGTCTCATTTGGAGTTGGGAAGGTGAACTTGCAGCTGGAGGAAGACGGGGTGAAGTATTATAATGGGATTGTGACTGTCTATCTATCTATCTATCTATTGCCTGACGCCGTGATCCCCGAAGGGGTGGCCACGAACGAACCGCCCCCATGCACCTCTGTCCCCAGTCAGTCGACGCCCCTCCCCCCAACCAGCACCGCCTTCGTTCATGTAGTTCCTCACTCCATCCTTCCACCTCATATTCGGTCTACTTCTCCCCCTCTGTCCCTCCACCTCGCTCTCGTACACCCTCTTAGTCATTCTCTCGCTTTCCATACGTTCCATATGGCCGAACCATCTCAAGTTGTTCCTTTTCACACTTTCCAGCACATCTACCTCCACACCACACCTCCTTCTTACTTCCTCATTAGTCTGTCTATCCCTCCATGTAACTCCGCATGCACTCCTTAAGTAATTCATTTCCACTGCTCTCACTCTTGGTCTGAGTCTCTCAACCAACGTCCATGCTTCGCTTCCGTAAGTCAGTGTCGGGATTACCACACTGTCATGCAAGGACTTCTTCACTTCCATACTGACCACCCTATTTCTTGTTACTGCTTTTAGCGTTCCTACAACCCTCTTCCCCTGTTGTACCCTCTCCCGCACCTCTTCATCCATAGTCCCATCTTTACTCAACACACTGCCCAGATACTTAAAAGAGTTGACGATCTCCATAGCCTGACCGTTCAGCTTCACCTCACACTCTGTGACTTCACCCCTTTCGAAGACCATAACCTTGCTCTTCCCCGTATTTACCTTCAAATTCCGTTTTTCGCACACTGTTCCAAACTCATTTACCAGACCCTGCAACTCCCATTCATTATCACTCATCAGAACTGTATCATCCGCAAACAGCAGTATTGTGACTGTCAGTCAGATTATATAAGTGTGTGTTAAGTGTGTTCGGTGTAAACACTTACGTTATGTTGGTTAGTGAGGTATGTGATTGGGAATTAACGTTAACGCTACTATTATGTACTTAACTATTTGATTGGGAATTAACGTTAACGCTACTATTATGTACTTAACTATTTGATTGGGAATTAACGTTAGCGCTACTATTATGTACTTAACTATTTGATTGGGAATTAACGTTAACGCTACTATTATGTACTTAACTATTTTAGTTGACTGACTTGTGGACTAAAGCAACTCTTTAAGTAGTTGGGTTATGATGAAAGTAATACTATTGTTTTATATTAATACTTACGAGTTCTTTCATTTTCTTTTAATTAAGCTTACATTGCTTAACGGTGCTTAGTACGGTGATGCTATTGTCTCTTATTAGTAATATCGCCTTAGACTAACATGGCTGTTTTAATGTTACTTCTAGTGATTTCCTAAGCTGAAGAAAATTCTTTTAGCTTCAAAATATTATTTTTGCTTTTCATATTATTTGAGTGAGACCTGAATCGAATCTATGAAGCGATCCTGTAACTTAATTTACTCATAATCAAACCTCAATGTTACGTGGTTAAGAAATACATTTAACTAATTATTAAATATATATCTAACTTTTTATGTGACTTTGATATTAATCCTGATGATAATAATAATATAATACTATTAACGTAAGACAAGAACCAAGAATAACTACATTAAATATAAATAAAAGGACATATAAGAAAACTATTTATTCATCTCAAAGAGGGTAAGAGACAGAAATATTCTTACTTTAATATTTATCTTTCAAGACTTTTATAGAATTAATAGTCCTTCTTTAGATATAACTTATTCGGTTCATAACCATAGCCTACGAAGCTTCGGTTAAATAATAATTCTTTATAAATACTACATGATTTTAATTAGTTTCAGTATTTTTTATAATTAAAGAGTATCAGTCAATAAAGGATACCAAGTCCTAAGATCCAAAAGGAAAGGAAGCAACAAAAGGAAATAATTTTATTAGATTTTACTTTTGTTTTGCCTTCAGCTGACTGATACCTTATATATATCTCTGTGCTATCTAGATTCATCAAGTTAACCACTTGAGGATCAAGATACGTAACAATATATATATATATATATATATATATATATATATATATATATATATATATATATACCGGTATATATATATATATATATATATATATATATATATATATATATATATATACTGTATATATATATATATATATATATATATTGGTGTTAGTGTGTCACTTTTACAAAATTGGTCGTAAATTATTTTCGTGTTTAATTAATGAATGCATATACAGTATTTCATATAAGAGTAACACACACACACACACAGACAGACACACACAGTTATATAGATACGCTGACCACAGAACCCTTACTATTCAAGCAAGGTGGCCCGGACTTTTATTTCAAGTAAAGAGAACAAAGCACCAATATATAAGGGAAAGTGAAAGAAAAAGATAACAGGCATGAGAGAGAGAGAGAGAGAGAGAGAGAGAGAGAAAAAAAAAATGAGAGAGAGAGAGAGAGCAACCCACTTGGTCTCCTCGGGACAACTTAAGTTTACATCCAACTCCTTCCACGCACACGTGTATGTATAAACCTAACGCACACAAGCATACACACACACAAGTTTACAGTCCTATATATATACTGAACTCCTACACCGTCATGATTCCTAACGGAGATTCTGAAACGCACACAGTATGTAATCATTTATATACAGACATGGCATTTATCACACACACACACACACACACACACACACACACACACACACACACACACACACACATCCCCATCCCCATCCCCAAATACACACTCAGCATCACTTTCCCAGTTTCCATGCACATGCACACACACAACATGCAAAGACACGCACACACTCACGCACTCAAAACACACACACATAGACACACACACTCTCTCTCTCTCTCTCTCACGCACTCTAAACTCTCTCTCTCTCTCTCTCCCGCTCTCTCTCACACACACACACGCACTCTAAACTCACACTCACACCAACATAATCTGCAAAGTGATGGAATCCAGGAAAATCCCGAACGTAATTTTCCTAAAAGTGTAGTTGGCCAATGAAGAAAACGGGAAGAAAACGGATCAGTGTCTTCCTGCGGGGGCCATATAGAAAATGGGCTGCGAGGGCCATCTGAAATATCCTTGGCAATGATCGTGGTCTGTGTGTGTGTGTGCGCATGTGCGTGAACTGAGACGGTGATACTGAGTGTGTATTTGGGGATGTGTGTGTGTGTGTGTGTATATGTGTGATGAAGTGGTGGAGGAAGGGTGTTTTGCTGACGGACTAAACGTTACAACACGTCTCTCCCTACAGTGATGGCAATATAGTGAATGACAATGACTCCTTGATCTTGGGCTTCTCAGACAAAACTACGCCGGGCCAGATCTGAATACTGTATTTTGTGCTCGGTGCAAGGTCGTTGTAGATGGCGCAACAGAACGTAAACACTGGTGGTCTCAGAGCTCCCTATTTAACGTTAAATTACCGTGTTAACCCGTACAGCCCCAGCGACGCGTCTGACGCGTCGGCGATGTATGTAACGCACAGCCCCAGAGACGCGCCTGGCGCGTCATCCTAATTGCGCCGACCGTAACCTCAGGTGTAGCCACTCAAGAGGGCTCAGATTTGTATGGGAACTCCCACGCAACCGTGCTGATGGTTGAAAACTCTCAAAGTCCACGTGCGTGCGCGTGAGCGCGCAATAACCTGTTTTTGGGGGGTAATTGCCTTCAATTTTTTACTCTTGTAAAATCCGTTTTCGGGGTCTCTGTAGGACCATTCTTTAAGCTTTTTGAGCGGTTTTTCGTGGTTTTTCCTTCATTCCTAACCCATTCGCTATTGTTTCTGGAATAAAACCATATTTTGAAAACTGGCCGGGTTCTGGTGAACAAACATTACAAAACTAGCCGGGGCTCCACGGGTTAATATATGAATTGAAGGACAACTACATATACCAGGATACAAAAGAAAGAACAGTGAACATAATTTGTTATATGAACTAAAGTTAATAAGCGAAAAAAGGAGATAATTGTGTATTAAAGACTGGCGTGTGTGAGGCAACCAATACAGCCCCGCGCCCCATGGTGATTTGGTGTTAACTTTGGCTGATATCTGGAGATATTTTGGTTGACTATTTACATTTTCATCATGGCTAAATCACTAAGTGAATTGAAGAAATTACAGCGCAATCAGCTTACTCGGCTGGCAAAAGAGGAGTTGGTTGATAGTATTTTGGCGGCCCCCGACCCAAGTGATGGACAACTGGTGGAGCTGACCAATAAACTTGATGCCCTAGTCAACGAAGTGGCCGAGCTGAGGAGCGCTGTCAACACACCGGATAGTACCATAAGCAAGAGATTCCATGTACTACATACTCAGGTAAATAAACAAGCCGAGATAATTTCAAAACAACAACGTTACCTGGAAGCTATAGACAGAAAAGAAAGGGAGAAGAACTTAGTAATAACAGGAGTTCCTGACGAGAATGAGGCGCTGGAGGGTGCAACATCAGAGGGAGACAAGTTAAACAAGATCTGGTCTGAAGTAGGAATCCGTGAAGAAATCCAGTGCCACCGCCGGCTGGCTACCAGGGGTGATGACAACAGGAGGCGAGCCATCCTGCTGACAGTCAACAGTAAGGAAACCAGGGATAAGATCTTGGACAAGGCCAAGCAGCTGAAACAAGCAGGACGAGAGTATGAGAGGATCTATATAAAGAAGGACGTTCATCCCAGCATCCGGATGGAGTGGAGGAGGCTACACGACGCCGAGAAAGCAGAGAAGGAGAGACCCGAGAATGTTGGGTGTGTTATACGCCTGTATACGAGGGAGAGGAAGCTGTACAGGTATGGAGCCGTTATCGACTCATGGAACCAACACTCTTTTTAAGTGGACCACAGCATTTAAGTACATTAAAGATAATATCATGGAATATCAACGGTGTCAAAACAAAACTGGAGAAAAAATCTGTTCAAGATTTGCTTCTTAATTATGACATAATCAGGTTAAATGAGGTTAAGGCTCCGTTATCTGTTTCTTTTCCAGGATATGCGTCTTATAAAAGTGCTGTAAGAGGTTCGTCTGAGCGTGGGGGAACATTGGTGCTAATAATGAATCGTCTATGTAACAGTATTATGAATATTGATATAGAGGAACAAGTTTGGATTCAATTGCGGTGTGCACCAAAGTATTTATTCGGATTTTGTTATATACCCCCGTCAGATTCACGGTACTATTCTCATGACTCTTTTGCATCAGTTCAGGAGAAAGTAAAAACGAGTGAGATGTGTCAAGAGTACGTTATAATAGGAGACATGAGCGCAAGATTTGGAAATTTCGCTCGAGGGTTGCCTAGCCATATAGAGTTACCCGACCGTGACCAATATTCCTATCCAACGTTACCTGATCATGTATCTTTACCCAATGATAACGCTTTCATATTATCAAGTATTTGTAAAGAATCAAAGTTGATGTTAATAAATAATTTAAAGACTCCTGATAAAAAAATTGTGAGCAATAAAACTTACAAGAAAGGCAATGAATGGATTTCAGAATTAGACACCTGCATCGTGAGTACTTCGGTGGTGGGCAGGGTGAGCGAGTTTTCGGTGTGTCAAAATGATTCATTTCCTTCAGACCATGCACCCATAGCTGTTACACTTGCATTACCGACCAGAGATCTATAGAACTTGTGTACTCGTGCCCACCACTTGGGAGATCATGCAGTTCTTTATAATAGTTCTGGTCATAATAATGATATAGATAAACCTATTCATATTAAAGATATTGACGAACATTTATTGTTAAGTAATTTGCAACTGAGAGACCTTCCTATCGTATCAGGTAATATCGACAGTGTTGCCAGTAATGTGACAGATTTATTGTACCAGTGTGCGAGGGTCAGTAGACGTGAGCAACAAGTACAGGGTTGTAACGCTACCTTGCAGAGATGGGAAAGGCTTATTCAAAATAAAGACGATTTGCAGTTATGGAGAGCCATAAACTGGAAAGGGGAATATGATTGTGCTTCTAAATCAGTTACTTGTCCATCTGACCATGAATTTAAAGAATATTTTGAGAGTACTTTCAACCCCCCAGATAGTTTGCGGCTCACTGACTGTGATTTTACTACTGATGTGTCTATCCCGGTACTAGATGAACCAATTTCCCCTATGGAAGTCCAAAGTCAGGCAAGAGTGTTAAAATCAGATAAGGCTACGGGCCCTGATGGGTTATCTCCCGGCATCTTAAAAATTTACCCGGCCAATGGTTCATTTTGTTGGCGACTATTTTTAACACTATATTTTACTCTGGTGCTTACCCGCTAGCATGGTCAAGAGCTAAATTAGTAACAATTTGTAAGAAAGGTGACAGGATTTTTTTAAAGAATTATAGAGGTATATATATAATTAACGGTATTACTAAATTACATGATATGGTTCTATGTTCAAGATTGAAGCAGTGGTTCAAACCGTACAGGGAACAGGCCGGGGCTCAGGAGAAAAGAGGTTGCCTAGAACATATAGTTTCTTTAAGATTGTTATGTGATATGGCAAGGTGGAAGAAGTTAACCCTATTTGTAACCTTCGTTGATTTTTCTCAAGTTTATGATAGGGTTCCAAGACATACCTTATTTAGAGTGTTACGTCGCTTAGGCTGTGGGGCAGTAATGCTGTGTGGCTTAGTAGCCATTTATACTGTAACAGAGAGCTGGATCGGTACTGCTTTAATAACTTTAATAACTCTCGGGGTAAGACAGGGCTCACCCACTTCCTGTTTATTATTCATAATTTTAGTGGATGATCTGATTCGGTTAATCAAGGAGGGATGTGAGCATGACGGTTTCTTGCAGTGGTTACATATCCTTGTTCTTATGGATGACACAGTGTTGCTTTCCACATCTAGACGTAACATGATTATGAAATTAACCGTACTTCAAAATTATTGTACTGATTATGGAATGAAAATTAATCAATCTAAGACTAACTTCTTTGTTATCAGGGGCAGTGATGCGGATTCTGAGCCGTTAATCGTGAACGAGTTAGTGGTTCAACGCTGTGATATGTATTTATATTTGGGTTCACCGTTCACGAGTGATGGCTCTACCTCATCCGCCATTAAAGCCCATGCTAATGCCAAGATGCCACATGTGCTTAAATTTGTGTCATTTATTAGTAAGAACAACGTTCCGTTCATTGTGAAGCGGCGAGTATTCGAGGCAGCGCTCATGTCTTCGCTCATTTATGGGTGTGAATCGTGGATAGCAGCGGATCTCAAACCAATGGTGAAATTATATAATTGGTATATTAAGAAGTTGTTAGGGGTAAGAATATCTACATGTAACGATGTATGTTATGTTGAGTCAGGATGTCCGCCTTTGCACGATTTAATTAAATATAAACAACATAGATTTTTTCGTTCCATGTGGCAAGAGAGATCTCTGTATGAAGATGATCCATTAGCACATGTAATTAAGCTAGTTATTAACACTAATACAATTACAAGTAGGTTGATTAGGGAGTTAATAAATACGGATGTGATGGATCTGAGTATGGCAATGCAGAATGTGAAAGATAGCATCGCAAACAGTGCTTCTTCCAGACGGATAACTTATAAAGATATAAACCTAGATTTTTCTGTTCATTATACTTACAAAGAGAGACACACAATTAATGAAGCACACAGATTATCATTCACACAATTTCGTGTAAGTGGACACTACCTAGCATGTGAAACAGGTTGGTGGAACAGGCGGGGGAGGGGCCGCTTGCCATTAGAGGAGAGATTGTGTGTGTGTGGAGGTATACAAACAGAGAGACATGTGGTACAGGATTGTCCTTTAACACAAGGTATTAGAGACCAACGCCTATTTTCAAGGATTGAACACTTGTTTTCTGATAATTTTGAACCAGAGCTTACATGTAGGATAATTCATGATGTATTATCTGTTTATAAGCAATGTGAGATGAGTCACCAGTGTATAGGAATTTAAAATTGATAATTTATGTTTTCTTTATGTAATTATGTGCTGGACTGCAGTTAGTATGATATATGTTATGGTTGGTATATATATATATATAGTCTTTGTATAATCATTATAAATTTTATTTTGATGCTGTGGTCAATAAACTATCTATCTATCTATCTATCTATCTATATATGAAGTGGGATGATGATACTGAGTGTATTTGGGGATGGTTGTGTGTGTGTGTGTGTGTGGTTGAATGGTGGACGTGATGTGGAAGTTGAGAGAGAGAGAGAGTTAAACTAAATACGTAAGATATAGATTAACCTCCCTCAGCATGATGACGTAACTTTCATGATATTCTGGTTATATCAGACGATTTTCTTTAGCTTATGCTCTACCTCTAGGACTCAAAGGGGCACATATGATCTCAATAAACCCTCTGAATAAAATAGGTCCTTCTTAACCCTCCGAGCCCGGGCTAGCTCTCACAATGACAGTGCGGCGTACCCGGGCGATCTGGCCGAAAAACGTCTAGGCCTAGGCTACCGTATTTTTGTTTATTTTAACTGCTAGAAATTTCCCACGCATCTATAAACGTAGTGCGGTTTTCAATCTGTAGACTGGCATTGAGTAGAGCTCTGTAAGTCAACTGGTTCAGTTGTGATGACGATTTCAGTGGAGCGAATTTTTCCGCGATGTTGACAATATCGGAGCTTTTCAGACACTAATTTCGTCTTACGTCACAACAATAACATTGATCCGACATCTCCTTCTTGTTTTCGGAGGTGCGGTGACGCAACGATCGGCTTTGTTTCCATGCGTCAGACGCACGGCGTTCAGACCAAGCTGAATAGGCTTGAAAGCTTACTGCCTAGTAATAGGACACCCGGGCTCCTGCCCTTCTTTTGTGGTGTCCTATTAACAGGACACCCGGGCTGGAAGGGTTAAACTGTATAAACTTGTCTAATTGTAGCCAGAATCGTGCTGAAGTGGTTCATGCAGGGTTACCAAATGAAGTTCGCTAGATAGTAAATATATGCTGAAAATCGCTATAAGTATACCACAATCTCTACAATATCGCTCTACTCTCCAGAATATCGCTAGAGTCCATGATTGTAGATGTACAAATTGGCCTCTAGATCGAAGGAAAAACCTCTAGATCTAGCAGGAAAGCAGCTAAATTGGCAACACTGGGTTTATGAGGGCTTCATAGGGAGAATACAATACAATAATACAGTATATGAATTACTAAAGAAGGAAAACAAACAGAATTAAACATAGAAAACAATGGAATATCATAAAATGAAACTTATATAACAAAATATACTGTATACATGTAATACAACAAAAATATAATTAATTAAATATAATACAATACAAAAAATTAAATTAAATAAGAAAGGGTATAAAGTAAGCTAATATAAAGAGTAGGAAAGAGGCGGGACCAAGTAATTATAGTTGAAAGATGAAAAGAGAGATGATAGATTAATTAAACTAGAGGAAATGTAGCAGAACTGACGAGAGAGAGAGAGAGAACGTGAGAGAGAGAGAGAGAGAGGGTGTGAGTGAGAGTGAGTGAGAGAAGAAACAAATGGGTGAAACAAGATTTGGAGGAAGCCAGGGAGCTAAATTGAAGAATTATAAAAAAACGAAGATAACAATACAGAAAAACCGTTCACTGTGTGTGTGTGTGTGGAGGAAGATGGGCCCGGTATAATACATAATAAATCTATAATATATGTATAATATATAATAAATGATCCGAAGAAGAAGAACATCTGAATAAAGAAGGTGCGTAGTAGTAGTGTGTGTGTGTGTGTGTGTGTGTGTGTGTGTGTGTGTGCATGTGTGAGTGGGTGACTGAGTGACTGTGCGTGTGTGTGTGTGTCTGTCTGTCTGTGTGTGTGTGTGTGTGCGTGCGTGTGTGAAAGCTACACAAGTGGATCGGGAACTGTATCACTAATAGAAGTCAATCGGTAATGGTCGAAGTAAGCGAATCCAAGAAGTCAGAAGTGAGAAGTGGTGTGGCTCAGGGGTAGGTGATTGGCCCCTTGCTTTTCCTCATATTAGATTAATATCCAGTATTCGAGAACGGATAATAAGTCGTAGGCGTGTGCATAAACCTTTAACCATCCTGGTGGTGTAATGGTTAAGGTGGCAAACATCTGTGTGTGATAACCCGGGTTCGAATCCCGGTGGATCATATATACTTTAATTAATTTTATTGGGGGTGTTTGGTGTTGTGGTGAAATTAATAATATATAGATATATCAGTGATATCGACCAGAGTATACAGTACTGTAAAACAACCTCATTCGCAGACGACACTCGACTCCTGGGCATTGTGAGAAGGGAAGATGATTATAAAATGATACAAGATGACCTGAAGACGATCCTAACTCACTCACCTAACTGGGCAGAAATAAACAATATGATATTCAATAGCACAACATTCGAGTTATTGAGATATCGACACCCGAAGCAGGAAGTGGCCGACAAGGACTATACAACACCAGAAGGAGGAATTATAATCCAGAGCAACCACTTGCGAGATCTGGGAATAACAATAAACGATGACGCTAGCTTCGACCATCATATTGATAATATTGTAGCGAAGGCCAGAAAGAATATGAGATGGATTTTTAGAACATTCAAAACAAGAGAACCACGTGCGTTAATAATATTATTCAAGGCCCTGATACTACCATTGGTTGAATACTGCTGCCAGTTATGGAACCCCACAAACATCGGCCAAATCAGAAAACTAGAGGCAGTATAACGAACGTACACGGCCCGAATCGAAGGACTGAACAACATGGGGAGAGATGTGTAGCAATGTACGTGTGGAAAATAATTAACGAAATGATACCAAATCTGGAAAACGAAGATGAAATCAGGACGACATACAGCAATAGAAGAGGGAAATTGTGTACTATTCCGCGTTTAGTGAAAACAAGGATGAGCTTACAAACCATGAAAAAGAATTCAATGGCTGTACACGGTCCAAGGATATATAACTGTCTCCCCAAGCAACTAAGAGAACACACAGGCTCTCTCTTAAGTTTCAAGACTGGATTGGACAAATTCCTACGAGCAATACCCGAAAAACCATCGCTGCCACACTATTACCAAACGTCCGACGGAAACAGCCTGCTACATCAAACCATAGCGAGGAACTACTGAGGGCGGCGCACCAGCGTGGCCCAGGACTTCGGTCCTAAACTACAATCCAGGAATCCAGGTGAGTGACTGAGTGTGTATGTGTGTGTGTGTGTGTGTGTGTGTGTGTGTGTGTTTGTGAGGAGGAAGAATTAAAGAACGAATAAGAAATATATAATCCAGATCAAAGAGTGGCCCGGTCCGGATTACCATGCTAGCCGGCCGGTTCCATGACTGACGCCCCCAGCAATATCTGTTACAGGTACCCCTCCGGCCCGCCTCCAGCCCCTCTCGCTCTCGACTCTAACCAAACCCCCTCTGCCCCCTGTCCCCCTCCCTCCCTGGCCTCGCTTACAGGACCCCCAGTCACTCTTCTCTTAGAGAGAACGCCCCCCTCCACCACGCCTCCCCCCTCCCCCACACCTCCCCACTAGTCGTAAAGGGGGGAGTATGCACTGAGAATGCTCTGGAAAACACTGATCGTTGTAATAGCGATGGAAGAGTGGAAGAGATGCAACATTGCGACGTGTATAGATAATTTTTATGGAATCAGTAAGAGGAAGTGAGTTGATGAAGAACTTCCCATCCTTAGCCATCCCTTAGAAGTACCCCCCCCCCCCCCCCCCCAACACACACACACACACACACACACACACACACACTACGATAACACCCCATACAACATGCATCCCCCTCAAGACACATTCCCTTCATCTCCCACCCAGCCCCCCGGGGGCCCCCGGTGGGCGGTTGGGGGGGGGGGGGGGGGGGGGCTCAAAAAATTTGTTGAGCCAAAATGGAAGAGAATGGTGAGAAATGAAGACAAAAAATAAAAAAAACTCATTTCGGTCATTTGGGGGGCGGGGGGGGGGGGGTTTCAATAGTTCGTCTCCCCCGCATGACCACCCGCCCGGGAGCACTAGGGTAAAAACTGAGTATGGCATTGTACGGCATACATCCTAAGGAGTATCTCACATAAATCTAAAGCCTCTAGCTCCCATACGACCGGACTAATGAAGGTTCAAAGTGGCGGTGAACTAGGGGTGTAAACTATCCCCACTAAGCCCACCACCACCAGCCGCGCGGCTGTCTCGGCCCGCTCACACCTACTGGCCCGGCTCCCACACACACTACGGTACCTCCCCCTCCTATTCTCCCGCCATTTCCTACCTTACGAGCCACGTAAGTGTTTTTTATATGTCGGACGCACGTGATGCGTCGCTGGGAGTTGGTGATCAAAGACTGCCGACGCAACACGTGCGACGCTGGGTCTCACCGGGTTAAGCTATCGTGTACTATTGTATATAATTATATATATATATATATATATATATATATATATATATATATATATATATATATATATATATATTGCATACATATATTGTAGTTTGTACGTAACTTCCTATTATTAAGCGGAGGTTTCTAGTTTGTTCCCTAGACCTCCATCAAACTTAAAATTACACCCCCTTGACACCCTTTCAAGATACATTTTTTAATTTTTCGGTACAAAGATGTCTCCTAAATTACAGGCTCGCTATCGGTCGCCAGGAAAGAATCTACACCTAAGTGGCACGACAGGTCTTAAAATTGACAGAAATGGGGCGTAAGTTCTTAAAATAGTCAAACGCGAACATCTTAAAATCTTAAAAGCAATGGGGCTAAACATGAGGGAGAATGGGGTCAAGAAAAAAAAATCGCAAATGGAAATCTCCCTTTAATTCGGAGCAAGTGAAAAGAAAATACCGCATATAGGACATGTTACGACATTCCTTGCTGACGATTTCTGCAAGCGACATGTCCTTAATACGATGTTTTTTTGTTGTTTTTAAGTTTATTGTGTTTACATGGTGTGTATATTTTGATTTGCGTGTGTGTATGTAGAATTAAATATGAGTGTATGTGTCAGTGTGTGTGTGTGTGTGTTTGTGTGTGTGTGTGTGTGTATATATACCTGTAGTATAACCTAGCAGCAATGTCTGTCACTGGTGTAGCCCTGACCCTCATAATGTGTGTGAGTGTGTGTGTGTGTGTGTGTGTGTATATACCTGTAGTATAACCTAGCAGCAATGTCTGTCACTGTGTGTGTGTGTGTGTGTGTATATATACCTGTAGTATAACCTAGCAGCAATGTCTGTCACTGTGTGTACAAAGGAGTACAAAGGAAATCAAGCAACAACAGGTCTAGTGACACTTCTAGGTTGCTTGTCCTCCAAAACACTGAGGATCAAGTGTCCAAACAGTGGTTTAGAGTGGGTAAGGGAACATTGGAAAGCGAATTACTGCCCTGGAACTAATGTCCGTGGCAGGATTAGGAAGTTAGTAGGGGACAGATGGGTTAGTAACTGAGGGGGGGATAAAATAAAGTTATTCATTTACAAACGCAGTCAGTCGCGGGTTTGATGCGAGATATTTGTCTAAGCGGAGTTTAAATGAATCAACGGTGATGCAGTCTATAACGTTTCGGGGAAGCCCATTCCACAAGTTGACAACTCGATTGAAGAAGAAATTCTTAGATTCGTGTGAGTTAAAAGATTTACCAATAATTTTGCAACCGTTTCCCCGCGTGTAATTAGCTTGGTCGATAGTGAAGTACTTACTACAGTTCATATTGTCGATGCCTTTGATGATTTTGAACACTTGAATTAAGTCACCTCTTAATCTGCGCTGGGTTAAAGGAAATAGATTTAATTCTCTAAGACGCTCTTCGTATGGTTTGTTCTTTAGGCTAGGTATAATTTTGGTAACTCTACGTTGAACTCGTTCTAGCTTGTTTATATCTTTTTGGCAATAAGGGCACCAGGATTGAACGCAGTATTCCAGAAGAGGGCGGACTAAGGAATTGTAAAGGGTTAGGATAACTTCTTTGGATTTATGCTCAAATGACCTGCCTATAAAGCCAATTATTTTGTTTGCCTTCTTAACAACTTCTGAACATTGTTGACTCGGTTTTAGGTTACTCGATATTGTTACTCCCACATCGGTTTCTCTGTTTACATTCTTAAGCTGAGTGCCATTCATCGAATAGTTTGCTTTCTCATTTAGGTATCCGATATGTAGTACTTTACATTTATCCACATTGAAACTCATTTGCCAAATTTGGGCCCAACATGACAATTTATCTAGATTGTGTTGCATATCGTCAACTTGTTCTTTTGAGAGTACGCTATTTGCAATTTTTATATCGTCAGCAAATTTTGAGATTGTACAGGTGAGACCCTCATCTATGCCGTTGATGTAAATTAGAAAGAGAATTGGTCCTAGTACCGATCCCAGGGGTACCCCGCTACTTACATTGGTCCATTTAGATGCCTTACCGTTTATGACTACTCTTTGCTTTCTGTCGCTGAGCCAATTTTCTATCCATTTCAACACACCGTCTTGTATTCCATGCGCTTTTAGTTTTAGCAGTAAACGTTTGTGGGGAACTTTGTCAAAGGCCTTTTGAAAATCAAGGTATATAATATCTACAGCTTTACTCTCATCGTAGAGGTTGAGGATATCGTGGAAGAAGTCTAAGAGGTTTGTTAAACAGGAACGCACACACGTGTGTGTGTGTGTATATACCTGTAGTATAACCTAGCAGCAATGTCTGTCACTGTGTTTGTGTGTGTGTGTGTGTGTGTGTGTATATATACCTGTAGTATAACCTAGCAGTAATGTCTGTCACTGTGTTTGTGTGTGTGTGTGTGTGTGTGTGTATGTGTATATATACCTGTAGTATAACCTAGCAGCAATGTCTGTCACTGTGTGTGTGTGTGTGTGTGTATATATATACCTGTAGTATAACCTAGGAGCAATGTCTGTCACTGTGTGTGTGTGTGTGTGTGTATGTATATATACCTGTAGTATAACCTAGCAGCAATGTCTGTCACTGTGTGTGTGTGTGTGTGTGTGTGTGTATATATACCTGTAGTATAACCTAGCAGCAATGTCTGTCACTGTGTGTGTGTGTGTGTGTGTGTATATATACCTGTAGTATAACCTAGCAGCAATGTCTGTCACTGTGTGTGTGTGTGTGTGTGTGTGTGTATATACCTGTAGTATAACCTAGCAGCAATGTCTGTCACTGTGTGTGTGTGTGTGTGTGTGTATATATACCTGTAGTATAACCTAGCAGCAATGTCTGTCACTGTGTGTGTGTGTGTGTGTGTATATATACCTGTAGTATAACCTAGCAGCAATGTATGTTACTGTGTTTGTGTGTGTGTGTGTGTGTGTGTGTGTGTGTGTGTGTATATATACCTGTAGTATAACCTAGCAGCAATGTCTGTCACTGTGTTTGTGTGTGTGTGTGTGTGTGTGTGTGTGTGTGTATATATATACCTGTAGTATAACCTAGCAGCAATTTTTGTCACTGTGTGTGTGTGTGTGTGTGTGTGTGTGTATATATACCTGTAGTATAACCTAGCAGCAATGTCTGTCACTGTGTGTGTGTGTGTGTGTGTGTGTGTGTATATACCTGTAGTATAACCTAGCAGCAATGTCTGTCACTGTGTGTGTGTGTGTGTGTGTATATACCTGTAGTATAACCTAGCAGCAATGTCTGTCACTGTGTGTGTGTGTGTGTGTGTGTGTGTGTGTGTATATACCTGTAGTATAACCTAGCAGCAATGTCTGTCACTGTGTGTGTGTGTGTGTGTGTGTGTGTATATACCTGTAGTATAACCTAGCAGCAGTGTCTGTCACTGTGTGTGTGTGTGTGTGTGTGTGTGTATATACCTGTAGTATAACCTAGCAGCAATGTCTGTCACTGTGTGTGTGTGTGTGTATATACCTGTAGTATAACCTAGCAGCAATGTCTGTCACTGTGTGTGTGTGTGTGTGTGTGTGTGTGTGTGTATATACCTGTAGTATAACCTAGCAGCAATGTCTGTCACTGTGTGTGTGTGTGTGTGTGTGTGTGTGTATATACCTGTAGTATAACCTAGCAGCAATGTCTATCACTGTGTTTGTGTGTGTGTGTTTGACCATCAAACTACCGAACAACAAACAAGGCAACAGGCAGCCCCCGCCAAACAACTACCCGCTCGGTCAACCATACCACCACCAGCCCCTAAACCACACAATGCATGGGAAAGTGGACCCCCACACCAGACTGAAAAACAACAAAATGCTACTACACAGTCTTTTTTATTGCAGCAAATGCAACAAATGCAACAAGTACAGCAACATATACTGCAAGTGCTGAAAGCAGTGCCGTGGCAGTGGGGCCCCACGCACCCGCTACAAGGATACCAGCAACAACAGGTGGCAGCAATGCCGACAGCCTTTATAAAATAATCACTCTAAATATTGCTGGCCTCTTACCATACAAATTTAGAGGCAAAATAAAATTACTCTCAGAAGTGGCACAAACTGAAAATGCTTTTATAATCTCCCTAACAGAAACACACCTAACAGAGGAAATCAGAGAAGCTGAAATAAAAATACCAAACTTTGTATCATATAGAACGGACAGACCAAAACAAAAGAAAACAGGCGGTGTCATCACCTACGTGGATGGCCACTTTGCAGCTAGGACACAAGTTCTCCACTCAGAATCAAACTTGTACACAGAATCCCTGGTACTATACATTAAAGACCTTGATAGGGTATATATAAATATATACAGGCCACCAGCGTGCCCAACAAATAAATTTAATGACCAACTAACAAAGATTAGAGAAGTAATTAACTCACTACCACCACCCATGCCTACCATTATGCTCACTGGTGATCTAAACTTCCCGCTCATAGACTGGGAGTTGGAGAGTGTATATGGAGGAGCAGGGGACATGCGGACTCAGGCAGAAGCTGTCCTGAACTTTGCGGAGGATTTCTGTTTACATCAAGCCATCAACACTCCCACAAGAGGTGACAACATACTGGACATTGTGATGACAAACAATGATGACCTTTTACATAATATTACTGTAAACAAAACTAATCTCTCAGATCATAACATCATAACCCTGACGACCAGCTTACCTACAAATATGCAAACTAGAATTCCCAGTGCAGCACAACAAGCACCAATTTCAGCCGAATGAACTTTCACAGCGAGTCAGTCTGCTGGGAAAGTTTAAAGAGAGACCTCGGTGAAGTAAACTGGGATTCACTCATGAAAGACTGCGATCCTGAGGCCCAATACGACATACTGACGACTAAATGCTTGGAAATATCAGAGAAATATGTACCGTTGAGGAGATCGTCTAATAAGACCTCTCCTTATAAGGGTAACATACCAAGGGACCGAAAAGTTCTGATGCGAAAGAGAACAAAACTAAGAAAAAAACTCAAGAACACCAACAACATTGAAATACGGACGCAAACCGAAAACAAAATTACCATCATAGAAGAAAAACTTAAAAGGTCAGTTGAATTAGAAGATGACCGGAAAGAAATACAAGCCGTGGCATGCATTAAAACCAATCCTAAATACTTTTACAAGTATGCCTCAAACAAGTCAGTAGTGAGAGCGAGTATTGGCCCACTGACTGACTCAGACGGCCGAACCATAAACGAACCTCAAGAGATTGTTGAAGAACTACTGCTCCAGTACAAAAGTGTCTTCAGCAACCCTGTGAAAGACAAAATAATCAACTCACCTATGGACTTTTTTCGTCACGGTGCTGACTGCACATCATAACTGACGGACATAACTTTAAGCAGAGACATCATAGAAGGAGCAATTAAAGAGATGGCTACTAACTCGGCAGCCGGTCCCGACCACTTCCCTGCTGTGCTCCTTAAACGTTGTGCTAAAGAGCTGAGCGTTCCTTTGCTCTTTCTTTATAGCACTTCATTAGAATCTGGTATAATACCAAAGAAATTAAAAAGTGCCAACATCACACCAATCCACAAGGGAGGGTCGAAGACAGAGGCAAAAAATTATCGACCAGTTGCCTTAACCTCCCACATTATTAAAGTCTTGGAGAGAATAATGGTTAAGAACATGGCTCAATATCTCGAACAAAACAACAAAATGAACCAAGACCAACATGGTTTTCGCACTGGGCGTTCATGCCTCTCCCAACTGCTTGCCCACTATGAAACAATTTTAGAAAAGCTGGAATATAACAAAAATGTTGATGTGGTCTATCTTGATTTCGCAAAAGCCTTTGACAAGGTAGACCACGGTATTTTGTTACACAAGATAAGACAAATGGGCATTACTGGAAAGCTCGGGATGTGGCTGCACTCGTTTCTTACTGACAGGGAGCAGTGTGTAGCGGCTAGCGGTGCAGTGTCTCGGCCGTCGGTGGTCAACAGTGGGGTGCCACAGGGATCAGTCCTTGGACCTCTGCTATTTCTGATCCACATATCCGACATAAACAGACACGTCTTACACTCGTCTGTAGCTTCTTTTGCCGATGACACCAGGGTACTGAAGGAAGTTTCTTCAGTATCGGATGCCGAAAAATTACAAACTGATCTGGCATCACTTTACGCGTGGGCAGAGCATAATAACATGTCCTTCAACGACAACAAAATTGAGCATATACATTACAGTTCAGGGGGAATCAATTACAATGCACACACGTTTGCAGCACCGGACGGTTCACATATAGACACCAAGGAGTATATAAGAGACCTAGGAATTACCCTCAGTTGTGACGGAAACTTTACCCAACATATACAAAATGTGGTAAAGAAGGCACGAAGCCAGGCTGGCTGGATCCTTCGCACTTTCCGGACACGTGAAAGGCTTCCTATGCTGACATAATACAAGTCACTCGTGATACCATTGCTAGAGTATTGTTGTCAGCTGTGGAGTCCGTGGCGAGCAGGAGAGAAGCAGTCACTTGAAACAGTACAACGATCTTTCACCGATAGAATATCTGACGTCCGACATTTAGACTACTGGGCAAGGTTACGTGAACTCGACCTTTACTCACTAGAAAGGCGTAGAGAAAGGTACGCTATATTATACATCTACAAAATATTGACCGAAAAATCTGTAAATAACTTGAATATACGGTTTAGCATCCACCAACGACGGGGTCGGCTCTGCCATATTGAAAGGATATACCCCAGAGCAAGTACAAGAATCAAGACGCTCAAAGAAAACGCTTTTGCTATAAGAGGGCCACTCCTTTTCAATGCACTGCCCAGACACCTGCGTGACTCAACGGAACATAACCTTGAACGTTTCAAGAACCAACTAGATAAATTCCTACGGATAATACCCGATCAACCCTAGCTGCCACATTACCACCTCTGCGCTGCCAGCAACAGCATCATAGACCAAATGGCGAAGAGACGAGCAGACGGGTTATACTAGTGGCGGCGCATCAGCGTGGCCACGGGCAGCAACTACTGCCTGAAACTACTCACCACAGGAACCACAGGTGTGTGTGTGTGTGTGTGTATATATACCTGTAGTATAACCTAGCAGCAATGTCTGTCACTGTGTGTGTGTGTGTGTGTGTGTGTATATATACCTGTAGTATAACCTAGCAGCAATGTCTGTCACTGTGTGTGTGTGTGTATATATACCTGTAGTATAACCTAGCAGCAATGTCTGTCACTGTGTGTGTGTGTGTGTGTATATATACCTGTAGTATAACCTAGCAGCAATGTCTGTCACTGTGTGTGTGTGTGTGTGTGTGTGTATATATATACCTGTAGTATAACCTAGCAGCAAT
>CM064505.1:16359018-16378119 GCA_032716605.1 Paralithodes platypus
TGGCTTTACGAGCATTTGACATTATGTGTGTGCGAATAGTTGCGTGTGTTGGAATAACTAATATTGTTGGTCGCTGGTATGACGGAATATTAAACCTTTTAGTGTTATGTTATTATTATGTGACGAAAAATGTACAAATTTATCTTGAAGGGGATACTTTTTAAAGCTTGATGGAAGTCTGGGGAAATAAACTAAAACATAATACAAAGATAAATAACAAAAATTACATAATAAATAATAAATAAATAAATAATAAGTACGAGTCGCCCGCTACGGAGCCTACCCAGACAGAGGACGACACATTGAGTTACTAAAGGCCCTCCCAGCTATTACCATTATACTGTATATTAAGACAGTTATGCATGCATTTATTCTGAGCTATGTATGCAAAGGAGGGAGGAGGGAGGAAGGAAGGACTGGAGAGAGAAGAAAGAGAGAGAGAAGGAAGAGAGAGAGAGAGAGAGAGAGAGAGAGAGAGAGCAATATATATATATATATAGAGAGAGAGAGAGTGAGTGACTAAACCAAATAATCAAAACTAAATAATAATATAGTATAATTAATTTGCCTTAACACTATACGGTCTGACGTCTTAATTATGATATTTTGGTTAATTATTATTGAGTATTATTACAGTAGGGGCTAATCAACATTTACACTTAAATCTCACTCCTGCTAGGGGGTGTTTTACAGGGTCGTTATCGCTCGCCAGGAAAAAATCGACAGCTAAATGGCACGAAAAGTCTTCAAATTGACAACGAAATAGAACGAAAGGTATGAAAATCGCCAAACTAATGGAAGGAACGTCTTAAAATCTCAACACTAACATGCTAAAGACGAGGGAGAAGGAGGACCATAAAAAGCGAGTAGTACCCCCTTAATTTCTATCCCCTCTTCCACTCTCCATCTCTCTCTCTCTCTCTCTCTCTCTCTCTCTCTCTCTCTCTCTCTCTCTCTCTCTCTCTCTCTCTCTCTCTCTCTCTCTCTCTCTCTCTCTCTCTCTCTCACTCGCCTGCTCCACCACCACCACCACCACTAACACACAGCCACGTCCACCTGTCCATTTATAAACAGTCCCCGAGATATCTGCCAGGGAATTACCCACCTCTTTGTCAGGAAGTGGAGGGGGGCTTTTAATATCGTGGATATATTTTCGAATTAGCCTTTGAAGGGTGGTGATATGTTGCCTTAGATTTGTATGAACGTTTTAGTTTTATGGGTGGTGGGATTTTGCCTTATATTTGTTTGAAAGTTTTAAGGGGGGGCTGACCTGTAATATTTCTCTCCTTTTCTCTCTTTCTCTGTCTTGTATCCATTCGGTCCCATTCAGCCTACTGTTTTCGGACGTTTTTCCCCATCCAGGTGTCGATTTCTTCCTGGCGAGCGATAGCGAGCCAGCATCGTATGGAGAAATTCGGCTTCGCCGGAAACATTTGTCTATCGACAAATTTACAAATTTACCCTGCTGCCAAAAACATGTACAAACATATGCTGGATCGCTACCGCTCGCCAGGAAAAAAATCAACACCTGAATGAGAATAAACGTCTTTAAACAGTAGGCTGAATGGGGCCGAATGGATATAACCCAGAGAGAGAGAGGGAGAGAGAGAGAGAGAACAAAAATGAGGTGGGCCCCCTTAATCTGAAGTGTGGTGGGATTTTGCCTTAGATTTGTTTTAAAGTTATACGAAGGACTTTTTTGTTATTCTTAAACATTGTAGACTATTCAGTGTTTGTCTTATCATTTTATTTCGCTATATTGTGATTTATTTTCGGATTAGTCTTTATTTTGTATTTATTATTATTATTTTGTCCTTAACTCTTTCAGCACGATGACGTAATTTCCTTCCTATTCTGGTTACCATTAGACAAGTTTCTTTAGCTTATAATCTACTTTCGGGACTCGAAGGGGTAAATACGATCCCAATAATGCCTCTACATAACGTAGGTCCTTCTTAAGCTGCATAAAATCGTCTAATGTAGCCAGCATACTAGGTACAAAGGTGTCACGGTGCTGAAGGGGTTAACTGGAGGTACAAAGGTGTCACGGTGCTGAAGGGGTTAACTGGAGGTACAAAGGTGTCACGGTGCTGAAGGGGTTAACTGGAGGTACAAAGGTGTCACGGTGCTGAAGGGGTTGACTGGAGGTACAAAGGTGTCACGGTGCTGAAGGGGTTAACTGGAGGTACAAAGGTGTCACGGTGCTGAAGGGGTTGACTGGAGGTACAAAGGTGTCACGGTGCTGAAGGGGTTGACTGGAGGTACAAAGGTCACGGTGCTGAAGGGGTTGACTGGAGGTACAAAGGTGTCACGGTGCTGAAGGGGTTGACTGGAGGTACAAAGGTGTCACGGTGCTGAAGGGGTTGACTGGAGGTACAAAGGTGTCACGGTGCTGAAGGGGTTGACTGGAGGTACAAAGGTGTCACGGTGCTGAAGGGGTTGACTGGAGGTACAAAGGTGTCACGGTGCTGAAGGGGTTGACTGGAGGTACAAAGGTGTCACGGTGCTGAAGGGGTTGACTGGAGGTACAAAGGTGTCACGGTGCTGAAGGGGTTGACTGGAGGTACAAAGGTGTCACGGTGCTGAAGGGGTTAACTGGAGGTACAAAGGCGTCATGGTGCTGAAGGGGTTAACTGGAGGTACAAAGGTGTCACAGTGCTGAAGGGGTTGACTGGAGGTACAAAGGTGTCACGGTGCTGAAGGGGTTAACTGGAGGTACAAAGGTGTCACGGTGCTGAAGGGGTTGACTGGAGGTACAAAGGTGTCACGGTGCTGAAGGGGTTAACTGGAGGTACAAAGGTGTCACGGTGCTGAAGGGGTTGACTGGAGGTACAAAGGTGTCACGGTGCTGAAGGGGTTGACTGGAGGTACAAAGGTGTCACGGTGCTGAAGGGGTTGACTGGAGGTACAAAGGTGTCACCGTGCTGAAGGGGTTGACTGGAGGTACAAAGGTGTCACGGTGCTGAAGGGGTTGACTGGAGGTACAAAGGTGTCACGGTGCTGAAGGGGTTAACTGGAGGTACAAAGGTGTCACGGTGCTGAAGGGGTTAACTGGAGGTACAAAGGTGTCACGGTGCTGAAGGGGTTGACTGGAGGTACAAAGGTGTCACGGTGCTGAAGGGGTTAACTGGAGGTACAAAGGTGTCACGGTGCTGAAGGGGTTGACTGGAGGTACAAAGGTGTCACGGTGCTGAAGGGGTTAACTGGAGGTACAAAGGTGTCACGGTGCTGAAGGGGTTGACTGGAGGTACAAAGGTGTCACGGTGCTGAAGGGGTTGACTGGAGGTACAAAGGTGTCACGGTGCTGAAGGGGTTGACTGGAGGTACAAAGGTGTCACGGTGCTGAAGGGGTTGACTGGAGGTACAAAGGTGTCACGGTGCTGAAGGGACTGGAGGTACAAAGGTGTCACGGTGCTGAAGGGGTTGACTGGAGGTACAAAGGTGTCACGGTGCTGAAGGGGTTGACTGGAGGTACAAAGGTGTCACGGTGCTGAAGGGGTTGACTGGAGGTACAAAGGTGTCACGGTGCTGAAGGGGTTGACTGGAGGTACAAAGGTGTCACGGTGCTGAAGGGGTTGACTGGAGGTACAATGGTGTCACGGTGCTGAAGGGGTTGACTGGAGGTACAAAGGTGTCACGATGCTGAAGGGGTTGACTGGAGGTACAAAGGTGTCACGGTGCTGAAGGGGTTGACTGGAGGTACAAAGGTGTCACGGTGCTGAAGGGGTTGACTGGAGGTACAAAGGTGTCACGGTGCTGAAGGGGTTGACTGAAGGTACAAAGGTGTCACGGTGCTGAAGGGGTTGACTGGAGGTACAAAGGTGTCACGGTGCTGAAGGGGTTGACTGAGGTACAAAGGTGTCACGGTGCTGAAGGGGTTGACTGGAGGTACAAAGGTGTCACGGTGCTGAAGGGGTTGACTGGAGGTACAAAGGTGTCACGGTGCTGAAGGGGTTGACTGGAGGTACAAAGGTGTCACGGTGCTGAAGGGGTTGACTAGAGGTACAAAGGTGTCACGGTGCTGAAGGGGTTGACTGAAGGTACAAAGGTGTCACGGTGCTGAAGGGGTTGACTGGAGGTACAAAGGTGTCACGGTGCTGAAGGGGTTGACTGAGGTACAAAGGTGTCACGGTGCTGAAGGGGTTGACTGGAGGTACAAAGGTGTCACGGTGCTGAAGGGGTTGACTGGAGGTACAAAGGTGTCACGGTGCTGAAGGGGTTGACTGGAGGTACAAAGGTGTCACGGTGCTGAAGGGGTTGACTGGAGGTACAAAGGTGTCACGGTGCTGAACGGGTTGACTGGAGGTACAAAGGTGTCACGGTGCTGAAGGGGTTGACTGGAGGTACTAAGGTGTCACGGTGCTGAAGGGGTTGACTGGAGGTTTGAGTATTGGTTTTATTCGTTCTAATATTTTTATTCCATTTGTTCATTGGTATAAGAGTTTAATAATAATGTTTTGTTTCTGTTAATGTCGTTGTTATTGCTAGTAATATTTGTCGTTGTTGTTTCCTTAGTAAAGCTGTTGTTGTTTTTGTTGTTGTATCCTTAGGCAGTCATTTGTTGTTGTTGTTGTTGCCTTTGTTGTTGTCATTGTTGTTGTTTATTAGTCAAGTATTTGTTGTTGTAATTTGTGTTGTTGTTGTTTCCTTAGTCAAACATTTGTTGTTGTTGCTGTTGTTATTGCTATTGTTGTTGTTGATGTTTGTTATGCCTTTGTTGATATTATTGTTCCCTTTGATATTGTTGTTGTTGTTGTTGTTGCTTTTTGTTCCCGGCCCAAGCAGAAAATTTGTCCGTGCGTTTCTCGTAAGGAATTCTCCGCGTCTATCACAATAAAAGAGTGTCGTAATTCTGGAATTTATCATCGGAGAGTTTTAGGCATTTTTGTATATAAGTGGAATAGTTTAACAGTTGTGGAGGTAGACGAGGGAGGGGGGGGGGGGAGTTTGTTTGTTTGTTTGTAGTTTGTGGTTGTAATTTGTATTCTATATGATTTGGTGTGTATATTAATGTGTATATTTGGATTTTTATCAGTAGAGTTTTAGGCATTTTTGTATATAATTGGAATAGTTTTAACATTTGTGATGGTAGAGGGGAAGGATTTTGTTTTGCTTGTTTGTTTGTAGATTGTGGGCATAAGTTGTAGTTTTTATCATTACAGTGTTAGTAGTCATTTCACATCATTATAATTTTGACATTATATATAATTGGCATAGTTTAACAGTTGATGGTAGAGGATGAGGATTGTTATTTTGTGTTTGTTTGTAGTTTACAGTTATAATTTGTATTTGTTATCACTACAGATTGAACTTTTGTTATTATAGGGATAGTTTAGCAGTTACTGATTGTTTGATATTGCTGATGGATTCTATATTAAGGTAGTAAGTTGTACAGTATATGTTGTCTTTTGGGTGTATTATCATTATATTACCTACCGGTATAATTTTTGTATATAAATGGAATAGTTTAGCAGGTGTGTGTGTGTGTGTGTATGTTCATCCATCATATGTAATATAACTATCGTACGAAATAACGTTTGATTGATTGATTGTTCATTAATGTGCGTGTGTTTGCGAGTGTGTGCGTCTATGTAAGATTTATTTGTGTGTTTTTATTTGGTCTCGCATCTTTTTATATATTCCTCTTATTATCGATGTGTATATATTTCACTAATGCTTATAAATCAATTGAAAAAAAAAAAAAAAACATGCAATACAGTATAAATCCGTACAAATTGAGTCCTTCATCATCACCAGTGCTCTTTAAACCAATAATGACAGTATTCAAGCAGCCCATCAATCAATCACTCTATCATTACCAGATAATATGGGGCCGTACGGAGAGAGGTATAGTCTAGCTGTATGTATAACCAGGCTATATAGGGCCGTACGGAGAGAGGTATAGCCTAACTGTATTTATTACCAGGCTATATGGGGCCGTACGGAGAGAGGTTTAGCCTAACTGTATTTATTACCAGGCTATATGGGGCCGTACGGAGAGAGGTATAGCCTAACTGTATTTATTACCAGGCTATATGGGGCCGTACGGAGAGAGGTTTAGCCTAACTGTATTTATTACCAGGCTATATGGGGCCGTACGGAGAGAGGTATAGCCTAACTGTATTTATTACCAGGCAATATGGGGTCGTACGGAGAGAGGTATAGCCTAACTGTATTTATTACCAGGCTATATGGGGCCGTACGGAGAAAGGTATAGCCTAACTGTATTTATTACCAGGCTATAAGGGGCCGTACGGAAAGAGGTATAGCCTAACTGTATTTATTATCAGGCTATAAGGGGCCGTACAGAGAGAGACATAGCCTAACTGTATTTATTACCAGGCTATATGGGGCCGTACGGAGAGAGGTATAGCCTAACTTTATTTATTACCAGGCTATAAGGGGCCGTACGGAGAGAGGTATAGCCTGACTGTATTTATTACCAGGCTATATGGGGCCGTACGGAGAGAGGTATAGCCTAATTGTATTGATTACCAGGCTATATGGGGCCGTACGGAGAGAGGTAAAGCCTAACTGTATTTATTACCAGGCTATAAGGGGCCGTACGGAGAGAGGTATAGCCTGACTGAATTTATTACCCGGCTATATGGGGCCGTGCGGAGAGAGGTATAGCCTAATTGTATTTATTACCAGGCTATAAGGGGCCGTACGGAGAGAGGTAGAGCATAACTGTATTTATTACCAGGCTATAAGGGACCGTACGGAGAGAGATATAGCCTAATTGTATTTATTACCAGGCCATATGGGGCCGTACGGAGAGAGGTATAGCCTAACTGTATTTATTACCAGGCTATAAGGGCCGTACGGAGAGAGGTATAGCCTAGCTGTATTTATTACCAGGCTATAAGGGGCCGTACGGAGAGAGGTATAGCCTAACTGTATTTATTACCAGGCTATAAGGGGCCGTACGGAGAGAGGTATAGCCTAACTGTATTTATTACCAGGCTATAAGGGGCCGTACAAAGAGAGATATAGCCTAACTCTATTTATTACCAGGCTATATGGGGCGGTACGGAGATAGGTATAGCCTAACTCTATTTATTACCAGGCTATAAGGGGCCGTACGGAGAGAGATATAGCCTAACTGTATTTATTACCAGGCTATAAGGGGCCGTACGGAGAGAGGTATAGCCTAACTGTATTTATTACCAGACTATAAGGTGCCGTACAGAGAGAGGTATAGCCTAACTGTATTTATTACCAGGCAATAAGGGGTCATACGGAGAGAGGTATATCCTAACTGTATTTATTACCAGGCTATAAGGGGCCGTACGGAGAGAGGTATAGCCTGACTTTATTTATTACCCGGCTATATGGGGCCGTACGGAGAGAGGTATAGCCTAGCTGTATTTATTACCAGGCTATAAGGGGCCGTACGGAGAGAGGTATAGCTTAACTGTATTTATCACCAGGCTATAAGGGGCCGTACGGAGAGAGGTATAGCCTAACTGTACTTATTACCAGGCTATAAGGGGCCGTACGGAGAGAGGTATAGCCTAACTGTATTTATTACCAGGCCATATGGGGCCGTACGGAGAGAGGTATAGCCTAACTGTATTTATTACCAGGCTATAAAGGGCCGTACGGAGAGAGGTATAGCCTAGCTGTATTTTTTACCAGGCTATTAGGGGCCGTACGGAGAGAGGTATAGCATAACTGTATTTATCACCAGGCTATAAGGGGCCGTACGGAGAGAGGTATAGCCTAACTGTATTTATCACCAGATTATATGGGGCCATACAGAGAGAGGTATAGGCTTACTGTATATATTACCAGGCTATAAGGGGCTGAACGGAGAGAGGTATAGCCTAACTGTATTTATTACCAGGCTATAAGGGGCCATACGGAGAGAGGTATAACCTAACTGTATTTATTACCAGGCTATAAGGGGCCGTACGGAGAGAGGTATAGCCTGACTGTATTTATTACCAGGCTATAAGGGGCCGTACGGAGAGAGGTATAGCCTAACTGTATTTATTACCAGGCTATAAGGGGCCGTACGGAGAGAGGTATAGCTCGATTGTATTTATTACCAGGCTATAAGGGGCCGTACGGAGAGAGGTATAGCCTAACTTTATTTATTACCAGGCTATAAGGGGCCGTACGGAGAGAGGTATAGCCTAACTGTATTTATTACCAGGCTATAAGGGGCCGTACAGAGATAGGTATAGCCTGACTGTATTTATTACCAGGCTATAAGGGGCCGTACGGAGAGAGGTATAGCCTAACTGTATTTATTACCAGGCTATAAGGGGCCGTACGGAGAGAGGTATAGCCCGACTGTATTTATTACCAGGCTATAAGGGGCCGAATGGAGAGAGGTATAGCCTAACTGTATTTTATCACCAGGCTATAAGGGGCCATACGGAGAGAGGTATAGCCTAACTGTATTTATTACCAGGCTATATGGGGTCGTACGGAGAGAGGTATAGCCTAACTGTATTTATTATCAGGCTATATGGGGCCGTACGAAGAGAGGTATAGCCTAACTGTATTTATTACCAGGCTGTATGGGGCCGTACGGAGAGAGGTATAGCCTAACTGTATTTATTACCAGGCTATAAGGGGCCGTACGGTGAGAGGTATAGCCTGACTGTATTTATTACCCGGCTGTATGGGGCCGTATGGAGAGAGGTATAGCCTAATTGTATTTATTACCAGGCTATATGGGGCCGTACTGAGAGAGGTAAAGCCTAATTGTATATATTACCAGGCTATAAGGGGCCGTACGGAGAGAGGTATAGCCTGACTGAATTTATTACCCGGCTATATGGGGCCGTACGGAGAGATGTATAGCCTAACTGTATTTATTACCAGGCTATAAGGGGCCGTACGGAGAGAGGTATAGCCTATCTGTATTTATTACCAGGCTATAAGGGGCCGTACGGAGAGAGATATAGCCTAACTGTATTTATTACCAGGCCATATGGGGCTGTACGGAGAGAGGTATAGCCTAACTGTATTTATTACCAGTCTATAAGGGGCCGTACGGAGAGAGGTATAGCCTAGCTGTATTTATTACCAGGCTATAAGTGTCCGTACGGAGAGAGGTATAGCCTAACTGTATTTATCACCAGGCTATATGGGGCCGTGCGGAGAGAGGTATAGCCTAACTGTATTTATCACCAAATTATAAGGGGCTGTACAGAGAGAGGTATAGCCTAACTATATTTATTACCAGGCTATAAGGGGCCGTACGGAGAGAGGTATAGCCTAACTGTATTTATTACCAGGCTATAAGGGGCCGTACGGAGAGAGGTATAGCCTGACTGTATTTATTACCAGGCTATAAGGGGCCGTACGGAGAGAGGTATAGCCTAACTGTATTTATTACCAGGCTATAAGGGGCCGTACGGAGAGAGGTATTGCCTAACTGTATTTATTACCAGGCTATAAGGGGCCGTACGGAGAGAGGTATTGCTCGATTGTATTTATTACCAGGCTATAAGAGGCCGTACTGAGAGAGGTATAGCCTAACTTTATTTATTACCAGGCTATAAGGGGCCGTACGGAGAGAGGTATAGCCTAACTGTATTTATTAGCAGGCTATAAGGGGCCGTACGGAGAGAGGTATAGCCTAACTGTATTTATTACCAGGCTATAAGGGGCCGTACGGAGATAGGTGTAGCCTGACTGTATTTATTACCAGGCTATAAGGGGCCGTACGGAGAGAGGTATAGCCTAACTGTATTTATTACCAGGCTATAAGGGGCCGTACGGAGAGAGGTATAGCCCGACTGTATTTATTACCAGGCTATAAGGGGCCGAATGGAGAGAGGTATAGCCTAACTGTATTTATTTCCAGGCAATAAGGGGCCATACGGAGAGAAGTATAGCCTAACTGTATTTATTACCAGGCTATAAGGGGCCGTACGGAGAGAGGTATAGCCTAACTGTATTTATTACCAGGCTGTATGGGGCCGTACGGAGAGAGGTATCGCCTAACTGTATTTATTACCAGGCTGTATGGGGCCGTACGGAGAGAGGTATCGCCTAACTGTATTTATTACCAGGCTATATGGGGCCGTACGAAGAGAGGTATAGCCTAACTGTATTTATTACCAGGCTATAAGGGGCCGTACGGTGAGAGGTATAGCCTGACTGTATTTATTACCCGGCTGTATGGGGCCGTACGGAGAGAGGTATAGCCTAATTGTATTTATTACCAGGCTATATGGGGCCGTGCTGAGAGAGGTAAAGCCTAACTGTATTTATTACCAGGCTATAAGGGGCCGTACGGAGAGAGGTATAGCCTGACTGAATTTATTACCCGGCTATATGGGGCCGTACGGAGAGATGTATAGCCTAACTGTATTTATTACCAGGCTATAAGGGGCCGTACGGAGAGAGGTATAGCCTATCTGTATTTATTACCAGGCTATAAGGGGCCGTACGGAGAGAGATATAGCCTAACTGTATTTATTACCAGGTCATATGGGGCCGTACGGAGAGAGGTATAGCCTAACTGTATTTATTACCAGTCTATAAGGGGCCGTACGGAGAGAGGTATAGCCTAGCTGTATTTATTACCAGGCTATAAGGGGCCGTACGGAGAGAGGTATAGACTAACTGTATTTATCACCAGGTTATAAGGGGCCGTGCGGAGAGAGGTATAGCCTAACTGTATTTATCACCAAATTATAAGGGGCCGTACAGAGAGAGGTATAGCCTAACTGTATTTATTACCAGGCTATAAGGGGCCGTACGGAGAGAGGTATAGCCTAACTGTATTTATTACCAGGCTATAAGGGGCCGTACGGAGAGAGGTATAGCCTGACTGTATTTATTACCAGGCTATAAGGGGCCGTACGGAGAGAGGTATAGCCTGACTGTATTTATTACCAGGCTATAAGGGGCCGTACGGAGAGAGGTATAGCCTGACTGTATTTATTACCAGGCTAATAGGGTCCGAACGGAGAGAGGTATAGCCTAACTGTATTTATTACCAGGCTAATAGGGTCCGTACGGAGAGAGGTATAGCCTAACTGTATTTATTACCAGGCTAATAGGGTCCGTATGGAGAGAGGTATAGCCTAACTGTATTTATTACCAGGCTAATAGGGTCCGTACGGAGAGAGGTATAGCCTAACTGTATTTATTACCAGGCTATATGGGGCCGTACGGAGAGAGGTATAGCCTGACTGTATTTATTACCAGGCTAATAGGGTCCGTACGGAGAGAGGTATAGCCTAACTGTATTTATTCCGATGGTATTAATTTCTTGGATTCCTCGTTTCGTCCGATATATTATGCAATTATATGACGTTTTACCGAATAATTTAAGCGATTTTCAGACTTTTCTCAATTTAGTTTCGGGTCTGGGGAGGCTTTTTTAGTTTATAGGACACAATATATATAACTTGTTCGATAATTTGAAAATGGATATAGAGTCTTGGTAACCAGTTGCTCTTTTCACCAATAATGACAGTAATCAACCAGCCCATCAATCAATCACTCTATCATTATTAATAGGCTATATGGGGCCATGCGGGGAGAACGTTAACTGTATCCGATTGGTGGGTGGTCTAGTTGTATTCTATCTGTTTCCCCCCATTTGTTTGGCGATTTTAAGGCGTTTTTTGTTTTCACTATTTAGCTTGGCGATTTTAAGATATTTTTCTCAACATTGTTTGGCGAATTTATGATGTTTCGTCCTATTTAGGTGTTGACTTTTTCCGGGCGAGCGATAGCTAGCCTGCTACTATGGAGAAATTGGCCTTCGGCTGGGACATTTTCTATCGAAAAATTTACAAATTTAGCTTAAAATAAGGTCTGAGCTATGTTATTTTCCTTGAAGGGCGTATGGGGAGGCGTTATATTGTTATCTTTTAATTTTTAGTTTTATTTTTTTTTATGTATATACAGTATATACACACACATACAGTATATGGTATAAAATTAACATAACTGTTGAACTTGATGATGGAAATCGGGTCCTCCATCATTAGGTGCTCTTTAAACCATTAATGACAACACTTAACCAATGATGCCAGTATTCAACCAGTCCATCAATCAATTACTCCGGCATTATTAGTCTTTATAGGGCCATGCGGAGAGAGGTTTAACGTATTTATTCCGATGGTGGTCATTTTTGTAATTCCTCCTGTTTTGTCTCATTAATTTGGCGATTTTGAAACGTTTTATCGATTAATTTAGGAAATTTTCAGACGTTTTCTCAATTTAGTTTGGGGTCTGGGGAGGCGTTTGTGTATATATATATATATATATATATATATATATATATATATATAACTCATTCAAAAATTTGCTTGGCAATGGAAATGGAATCTCAGTCATCAGGTGCTCTTTAAACCAATAATGACAGTATTCTACCAGCCCATCGATCAATTACTCCGGCATTATTAGTCTTTATAGGGCCATGCGGAGAGAGATTTAGTGGGCCGATTTAGCTCTACGTTTTTAGTTTATTTTTAAATTTCGTGTTCAAAGTTATAATCAGTGTACCTTTGTTTACTAATAAATGTGTATGTATGTTCATAACTCGCTAATCTTGAACAAAACTGGTAAACAAAATATATTTGTTTTGTTTATCAATGTATATATCTGTGAGGTATTTAGTTTTTTAGTTTCGTGTTCAAAGATGTAATCAGTGTACCTATGTTTACCAATAAATGTGTATGTTTATAACTCGCTACTCTTGAAGAAAAGTTTTGGTAACGAGAGAATCACAATGTCTTATATCAATGTATGAATATATATGTGAGGTTTCCAGATATAGGGTTTTATTTGAATAGGGTACACTCTAGGACATGAATCGTGGCCTTAAGAAGTTTTCTAAACTTTCCCGAACTGTATCGAATCTTCTTATTAAGGCGATATGGGTCGTTTGTCTGGTTCCTCTTTTCCTCATGTTTAGCCCCATTTTTTTTTTTTTTTTTTTTTTTTTTAGATTAATGACTTATTAGATTGGCGATTTTGAGAGTCGTATTTTTAAACAATTCCTTCCCTTCGAAAATGAAAATGAAAGGAAGGAATTTTCTTTCGATTTCGTATTCTTAAAAACATCCTTCCCTTCAGGACCCCTTGGGGAAGGGAAAATCCTTCCCTTAAAACAGGGGAAAATATTGGAATTTGAAGGACTCTCACTAGGCAGGTCTTCAGTTTTCTCTTCGTCATTTTGTTCATAACATTCTTATATAATTGGAGTCAGTGTGACTAAATATTGGATTTGACCACTATGTAATTTTATTAACATGATATAATGCACGATATTGAAAATGATATTGAAAATAAAGTAATGTAATTAAAAGTTTTAGAAGACTCCACTGGTCTCGGCGTGAATTCGCGTGCGGACGATTCTGGCAATTTCGGGCTGCCAGCTGATAGCCTATTCCACATCTTTTACATATTTTGATTATTATTGATTTTCATTGGTTTACTGACTCTTCTCTCTTTGTCCTCCTTTTCTTATTCTATTTACCTCCTTCCAGAATATCTTCTTTCGCTCTTCAAAATTCTCACTCAACCTTTGACCCCACCTTTCGTTTGCATCTGTTTTCGATTCTCTAATTTTCCGTTTTGCCTCTCTCCTTTTCTCCTTGTACCTCTCCCATACATCAACACTACCATCCTGCAAAACCCTCTCAAAACACTGTCTCTTCTCCTCCTGAGTATATAGATACATTATATGATAGCACACTACGGAACATTTTTCTCTCTCTCTCTCTCTCCCCCTGTAAGTGTACAAGCGTGTGTGTGTGTGTGTGTGTGTGTGTATGTATGTGTCTGAGTGTGTATACTTGTGTGTGAGCGTGGGTAAGTGTGTGTGAGCGTGTGTAAGTGTGTGTAGGTGTGCCAGCGTGGATGTTTTCTGAGGAGGAGGTAGGCAGGTAAGATGGGTTATACTCGGGCTGATCAGTTTTACACTCTGACGGTCACCTGCCTGCATGTTGATGATCAGAGAGGGGGGGGGGGGAGTCCTGTCTGGCTGGCTAACCCCCCTTTACTACCCCAACCCCCGTTCCTCTCTCTCGGACACACACACTATCTATCTATCTCTATCACACTCACTCTCTCTCACACACCGCACACATACAATCTCTCTGCCCCACACACACACATACATACATACATAAACACGTACACACACTATCTCACATACACACACACTCTTTCTCTCACACACACACTCTATCTCTCTTTCACACACACACACACACACACACACACGCTCTCACTTACGCTCACACTCTCTCATTCTATCTTGTCGATCGAACTGAAAATTTAACAATTGGCCATTTGTCACCAGTTATTCGGACAGGGAACCCATAGGCTGAATGCAATAGTATATTTGTTTTTAATTTTTTTTTTGTGAGAAGTTTAACCAGACCACTGAGCAATAGTATAATAAAAATAATAATAATAATAATAATAATTAAAGTTGCAAGCAACGTTGTGTGGGGTTCGAGCGGGTTTGCACGCAGGGTATTGTGTTGGATACAAGGGCTGTGCCACATATATCAAAATATCATGTATCTCATCGGGCATGGAGAAAGTACAGAAGGAATATAGTGTAGCCATTTTGGCTATGGCCACTTAGACCATTAAGGAGTGTGACCATTTTGGTTAAAGCTATTAATCCTGTACGAGTTGTTGTTGTTGTTGTTGTTCCTTAAGCTGCCTGGCCGAACAGCCCCGAGTCCCTGAGGAAGGCCATGGCCACGATCAGGCTTTCCCACAGAGCTCTCATTGAGTGTAGATTGTGTTGTTGGCGTAACTCTGTTCCTCATTCATATCAATGATCTCATATCTACCACTCATAATCCAATACATTCCTACGCAGATGACTCAACACTCCACAGTTCCTTCACATTTACCAATTCTTTCACCCAACCCGATCTTATAAATTCAAAAATAAACACTGCAATTTCTCTGAACCTGGACCTTTCTAGAATTAATTAATGGGGACAAGAGAATCTAGTTTCCTTTAATGCACAGAAAACCAAGTACATTCAATTTTCTAACCGACAGAATCTCACTGACTCCCATATATTTTTTAATGATGTAAATATTCCCACTTCCCCTAGTATTGACATTCTCGGTGTAACATTAACTACTAACTTGAGCTGGACACATTATGTTAGAAGCATTGCTAAGAATGCCTCTAAAAAAACTGGGACTCCTGTACAGAGTTCGAGAATTCTTCACTGACGAGCAGTTGGCCGTAATATATAAAAGTCATGTGCGCTCTCAGATGGATTACTGTTCACCTCTGTGGGGTGGAAGTGGAGTGGTTGCATTGAGGCAGTTGGACAAAATTCAAAATAAAGCTATTAGATTAATCAATAACCCTGCAATCACACAGGACCTTCCTACATTAGCCATACGAAGAAACGTTGCATCCCTTGCATTATTCTACAGATATTTTCACAGCAATTGTTCCGAGGAACTTGCTTCAATTGTGCCGCCTCTCCACATCTTTCCCCGTAGAACTAGGGCAGCTGAGAGCCCCCATGAATTTACACTTTCTCCTCCACAATGCAGAACTTCTGCTTATCAGAATTCATTTATCCCCAGAGCTACTACTCTTTGGAATTCACTTCCCTCGAATTGCTTTCCACAAACTTACAATCTACAAATGTTTAAATCCAGTTGTTACAAACATTTTATGAATGGAGGATGCCTTTAGGCACATGGACCTTTTTGTTTTATCTGTGTTTTTCCTGCCTCCGTTCATTGTCTCTTAAAAAAAAAAAAAAAAAAAAAATTGGTTGTGTGAAATGCAGTCTTCTATTATGTGTTTAATGGTATGGGGTGCTGTGTTACATCCCGGGCAGGCATCGACAACGGAGTCATCCAGTCTCTTCTGATAGCTCAGGAGAGCTGGATGGTGTCCGCATCTCAGCCTGGCCAGGTGGACTCTGTCCTCGCGAGGAAGGGAAGATTCGGAAGGATGGATTTCGGGAGGTCGTGCTTGCAGCTGCGTGTTGTCTGTGAGTGAGTGGATGGATCGGCGAGAGATATGAGTATGGATGTGCTTCTGGAAGGTGGTTCGGGGTGGGAGAGAGGACAGTAATTGTGTGGGATGCCGTGTGCTCGGTGGTGTTTTGATATTTCTTTTGTGTCTGTGGGTGTGTTGCCATGTAGTTTAGTGGGTGGTCTTGGTTCGTGGAGGCTACTGCCAGGAATTGAGTGCCTCTCATGATCACTGATCCTTATGTATTGTTTATATACTGTGGTGTAGTTTCTTTGTTGTGTCCAAATTTTGTGTGAGCAAGTGACCTGAGGGCGTTAAGTCTGGGTGTCATTTCTTTTTAATGTTTGTGGTGTGCTGTTTGAATGTCATATGAGTATCATATGTTACTCCTAGGATTTTGTGTGTGTGTGTATGTGTTAGGGGTGTGTTGTTTATGGTGAGTTGAGGGATGTATTTGTGTTCTCCTGTCCAGCTTGTGAGCAGGGTTGCGGTGGATTTGGCTGGGGTAGATTAAGTCTGTTTGTAGTGCACCAGCCATGTAGTGTGTTGAGATAGGGTTGAAGGAGATCTGTTGCTCTTTTTGGGTCATGGTGTGTTCATGTGAGTGTTATGTCATCTGCATAGGAGGCTAAGTTTATTTGGGGCGTATTGGGTGTAGTTATATCGTGCATGTACAGATTGAAGAGTGCGGGCGATAGGACGGATCCTTGTGGGACTCCGTTTGGAAAGTTTCTGATTTTAGATGACTGACCGGAAAAAGATACGTGTGCACATCTGCCTGCTAGGAAGTTGGCCAGCCACCTTTTTGTGTTGTTGTGCATGTTTGTGGTGTAGATTTTGTTTGTTAGGTTGTGGCGGGGGATGGCATCGAAGGCTTTACTAATGTCGAGTGTGGCTAATAGTGATCTGTGTGGTGGTCTCGCTGAGTTGATGCCGTCAAAAGCTCTTTGTGTAAGGTCTGTGAGAAGAGTGTTTGTGGAGTGCAGTGGCCTAAAGCCATGTTGTGTTGGAGGTAGGGGTAGGTCGGGTGTAATTAGTTGTAACACTAGGCGTTCCATGACTTTGGAGGGGGAGCAAAGGAGTGTGATGGGGCGGTGCGAGGAGGGTAGCGTGGGGTCTTTGTTGGGTTTGGGGAATGTGGTGATGAGACCATGCTTCCAAATGTCTGGTATTGTGTTGTGTGAATAACTGTAGTTTGATATGTTAGTGAGTGCTTGTATGCCTTGTGGTCCCAGGTGTCTGAGGTGTATGTTGCTTATGTTGTCTAGGCCACAAGCGGGTGAGTGCTTGAGATTGTTGATGATATGCTTTGTCTGGTGATTGGTGAAGGGTGTATAGTCAGGGTCTGTGGGGAATTGTCTCTTACGTCGGATGACACGTCGGTCGGCTTTGTGAGGTTTTAGGTGACTGACATGTGAGAAGTGATTGATGAGAGTGTTTGCTTGTTGTTTACATGAAGGAGTAGAGTCTGTTGTTGTGATTGCAGCATGTGATTGTGTTGTGTTGCTGTTGGAAAGTGTGATGCTGTTTAGTGTTTTGTAGAGTTTTTTGGGGTTTGTTTTGTGATCAAGTGTTTGTAGGAAGTTATTCCAATTTAGTTTTTGTTGTTCTTGTATTTTGTTGTTAGTTTGGGTGTTGAGTGCTTGGATTTGTTGTGTGATGTCTTGTGTGTGGGGTGCTGGGGTTGGTTGGCCGTAATATATAAAAGTCATGTGCGCTCTCAGATGGATTACTGTTCACCTCTGTGGGGTGGAAGTGGAGTGGTTGCATTGAGGCAGTTGGACAAAATTCAAAATAAAGCTATTAGATTAATCAATAACCCTGCAATCACACAGGACCTTCCTACATTAGCCATACGAAGAAACGTTGCATCCCTTGCATTATTCTACAGATATTTTCACAGCAATTGTTCCGAGGAACTTGCTTCAATTGTGCCGCCTCTCCACATCTTTCCCCGTAGAACTAGGGCAGCTGAGAGCGCCCATGAATTTACACTTTCTCCTCCACAATGCAGAACTTCTGCTTATCAGAATTCATTTATCCCCAGAGCTACTACTCTTTGGAATTCACTTCCCTCGAATTGCTTTCCACAAACTTACAATCAACAAATGTTTAAATGTTTGTTACAAACATTTTATGAATGGAGGATGCCTTTAGGCACATGGACCTTTTTGTTTTATCTGTGTTTTTCCTTCCTCCGTTCATTGTCTCTTAAAAAAAAAAAAAAAAAAAAAAAGATGGCAATGTGTATGTTGTGTTGTTTGATGAAGTGTGAGAGTTTCTTAGTGTTGATGCCATCTATGTTCAATTGGAGAATGTTAATGTTATGTGCACGATGTATGTTGGGTGCTGCTGCACGAGGATGGGGTGGGGTGAGGAAGGGGGTGGGGTGGGGGTGAGGGAGGGGCTGGGGGTTGGGATGGATGAGGTGGGGGTGGGGGTTGGGGAGCAGATGGGGGTTGGAATGGATTAGGATGGGGTGTGGTATGTTGAGTTGAGAATGTGGATGGTATGGGAAGGTTAGGTGGGTTAGGGAGGAGAGGTGGACAGGTTTTAGGGGGGGGGGAGTGGATGATATGGGAAGGTTAGGTGGGTTGGGGAGGAGAGGTGGACGGGTTTTAGGGGAGGGATTTGACTGGGAGAGGGAGGGGCATGAGGAACAGGTCCAGGTGTTCGTGTAGTGTTTCTTGGAGGCAAGTGTTGTGCAGGTGAAGTAGTCCATGAGCCAAGACCCGAATTTTGGGATATCGGTACCACCCGGGGTGACTAATTCTCTTAGGTGTTTTTAGCTTGCTACATGTCTCTAGTTTATGTTTTGATATGATAGCCCTTGCACATTGGTAGCTTAATGGTCGTTATCACTTCTTGAATAGACATACCCTTCCGAAAATTCCGAAATTTTTTAAAATGTCAAATTTGGGGACAGGAATGCCTAAATGTCAACAAAATGCATATAGTAATTGTCACATTTAATACAAGTCCTGTAAATACACACTAAGCATGCCATGGGCTTGTACATACTATTATGGCAAATTACTACTCCTAAATATCATCTACGTCAGACTCGGAATCTGACTGTTGTGCCACCGCCTCTTCTTCAATAGCCTTGTTCTGACATGTCTGTAACCTGCACATGTCCGTGC
>CM064505.1:16378219-16450719 GCA_032716605.1 Paralithodes platypus
CAATATTGACATAGGGGTACACTGTACCGGCTATGGTACACCAGGTACTCGCTATATTAATAGTGGATTGTGTTGAGGGTTGTAGATAATGTCTGGAGCCACAATATCATTAGCTTGCTATATGAGGTCTGATCGGTATGGAGGTCACAATATTGACATAGGGGTACACTGTACCGGCTATGGTACACCAGGTACTCGTTATATTAATAGTGGATTGTGTTGAGGGTTGTAAATAGTGTCTGGAGACACAATATCATTAGCTTGCTATATTAGGTCTGACCGGTATGGAGATCACAATATTGACATAGGGGTACACTGTACCGGCTATGGTACACCAAGTACTCGTTTTATTAATAGGGGATTGTGTTGAGGGTTGTAGATAGTGTCTGGAGCCACAATATAATTAGCTTGCCATATGAGGTCTGACCGGTATGGAGGTCACAATATTGACATCGGGGTACACTGTACCGGCTATGGTACAACAGATACTCGTTATATTAATAGTGGATTGTGTTGAGGGTTGTAGATAGTGTCTGGAGCCACAATATCATTAGCTTGCTATATGAGGTTTAACCGGTATGGAGGTCACAATATTGACATAGGGGTACACTGTACCGGCTATGGTACACCAGGTACTCGTTATATTAATAGTGGATTGTGTTGAGGGTTGTAGATAGTGTCTGGAGCCACAATATAATTAGCTTGCTATATGAGGTCTGACCGGTATGGAGGTCACAATATTGACATAGGGGTACACTGTACCGGCTATGGTACACCAGGTACTCATTATATTAATAGTGGATGGTGTTGAGGGTTGTAGATAGTGTCTGGAGCCACAATATCATTAGCTTGCTATATGAGGTATGACCGGTATGGAGGTCACAATATTGACATAGGGGTACACTGTAGCGGCTATGGTACACCAGGTACTCGTTATATTAATAGTGGATTGTGTTGAGGGTTGTAGATAGTGTCTGGAGCCACACTATCATTAGCTTGCTATATGGGGTATGACCGGTATGGAAGTCACAATATTGACATAGGGGTACACTGTACCGGCTATGGAACACCAGGTACTCGTTATATTAATAGTGGATTGTGTTGAGGGTTGTAGATAGTGTCTGGAGCCAGAATATCATTAGCTTGCTATATGAGGTCTGACCGGTATAAGGGTCACAATATTGACATAGGGGTACACTGTACCAGCTATGGTACACCAGGTACTCGTTATATTAACAGTGGATTGTGTTGAGGGTTGTAGATAGTGTCTGGAGCTACACTATCATTAGCTTGCTATATGAGGTCTGAACGGTATGGAGGTCACACTACTGACATACGGGTACACTGTACCGGCTAAGGTACACCAGGTACTCGTTATATTAATAGTGGATTGTGTTGAGGGTTGTAGATAGTGTCTGAAGCCACACTATCATTAGCTTGCTATCTGAGGTCTGACCGGTATGGAGGTCACAATATTGACATAGGGGTACACTGTACCTGGTATGGTACACCAGGTACTCCTTATATTAACAGTGGATTGTGTTGAGGGTTGTAGATAGTGTCTGGAGCCACACTATGATTAGATTGCTATATGAGGTCTGCCCGGTATGGATGTCACAATATTGACATAGGGGTACACTGTACCTGCTTTGATACACCAGGTACTCGTTATATTAACAGTGGATGGTGTTGAGGGTTGTAGATAGTGTCTGGAGACACAATATCATTAGCTTGCTATATGAGGTCTGACCGGTATGGAGGTCACAATATTGATATAGGGGTACACTGTACCGGCTATGGAACACCAAATACTCGTTATATTAATAGTGGATTGTGTTGAGGGTTGTAGATAGTGTCTGGAGCCACAATATCATTAGCTTGCTATATGAGGTCTGACCGGTATGGAGGTCACAATACTGACATAGGGGTACATTGTACCGGCTATGGTACACCAGGTACTCATTATATTAATAGTGGATTGTGTTGAGGGTTGTAGATAGTGTCTGGAGCCACACTATCATTAGCTTGCTATGTGAGGTCTGACCGGTATGGAGGTCACAATATTGACATAGGGGTACACTGTACCGGCTATGGTACACCAGGTACTCGTTTATTAATAGTGGATTGTGTTGAGGGTTGTAGATAGTGTCTGGAGCCACAATATAATTAGCTTGCTATATGAGGTCTGACCGGTATGGAGGTCACAATATTGACATAGGGGTACACTGTACCGGCTATGGTACACCAGGTACTCGTTATATTAATAGTGGATGGTGTTGAGGGTTGTAGATAGTGTCTGGAGCCACAATATCATTAGCTTGCTATATGAGGTATGACCGGTATGGAGGTCAGAATATTGACATAGGGGTACACTGTACCGGCTATGGTACACCAGGTACTCGTTATATTAATAGTGGATTGTGTTGAGGGTTGTAGATAGTGTCTGGAGCCACACTATCATTAGCTTGCTATATGGGGTATGACCGGTATGGAGGTCACAATATTGACATAGGGGTACACTGTACCGGCTATGGTACACCAGGTACTCGTTATATTAATAGTGGATTGTGTTGAGGGTTGTAGATAGTGTCTGGAGCCACAATATAATTAGCTTGCTATATGAGGTCTGACCGGTATGGAGGTCACAATATTGACATAGGGGTACACTGTACCAGCTATGGTACACCAGGTACTCGTTATATTAATAGTGGATGGTGTTGAGGGTTGTAGATAGTGTCTGGAGCCACAATATCATTAGCTTGCTATATGAGGTATGACCGGTGTGGAGGTCACAATATTGACATAGGGGTACACTGTACCGGCTATGGTACACCAGGTACTCGTTATATTAATAGTGGATTGTGTTGAGGGTTGTAGATAGTGTCTGGAGCCACACTATCATTAGCTTGCTATATGGGGTATGACCGGTATGGAGGTCACAATATTGACATAGGGGTACACTGTACCGGCTATGGTACACCAGGTACTCGCTATATTAATAGTGGATTGTGTTGAGGGTTGTAGATAATGTCTGGAGCCACAATATCATTAGCTTGCTATATGAGGTCTGATCGGTATGGAGGTCACAATATTGACATAGGGGTACACTGTACCGGCTATGGTACACCAGGTACTCGTTATATTAATAGTGGATTGTGTTGAGGGTTGTAAATAGTGTCTGGAGACACAATATCATTAGCTTGCTATATTAGGTCTGACCGGTATGGAGATCACAATATTGACATAGGGGTACACTGTACCGGCTATGGTACACCAGGTACTCGTTTTATTAATAGGGGATTGTGTTGAGGGTTGTAGATAGTGTCTGGAGCCACAATATAATTAGCTTGCCATATGAGGTCTGACCGGTATGGAGGTCACAATATTGACATCGGGGTACACTGTACCGGCTATGGTACAACAGATACTCGTTATATTAATAGTGGATTGTGTTGAGGGTTGTAGATAGTGTCTGGAGCCACAATATCATTAGCTTGCTATATGAGGTTTAACCGGTATGGAGGTCACAATATTGACATAGGGGTACACTGTACTGGCTATGGTACACCAGGTACTCGTTATATTAATAGTGGATTGTGTTGAGGGTTGTAGATAGTGTCTGGAGCCACAATATAATTAGCTTGCTATATGAGGTCTGACCGGTATGGAGGTCACAATATTGACATAGGGGTACACTGTACCGGCTATGGTACACCAGGTAATCATTATATTAATAGTGGATGGTGTTGAGGGTTGTAGATAGTGTCTGGAGCCACAATATCATTAGCTTGCTATATGAGGTATGACCGGTATGGAGGTCACAATATTGACATAGGGGTACACTCTAGCGGCTATGGTACACCAGGTACTCGTTATATTAATAGTGGATTGTGTTGAGGGTTGTAGATAGTGTCTGGAGCCACACTATCATTAGCTTGCTATATGGGGTATGACCGGTATGGAAGTCACAATATTGACATAGGGGTACACTGTACCGGCTATGGAACACCAGGTACTCGTTATATTAATAGTGGATTGTGTTGAGGGTTGTAGATAGTGTCTGGAGCCAGAATATCATTAGCTTGCTATATGAGGTCTGACCGGTATGGAGGTCACAATATTGACATAGGGGTACACTGTACCAGCTATGGTACACCAGGTACTCGTTATATTAACAGTGGATTGTGTTGAGGGTTGTAGATAGTGTCTGGAGCTACACTATCATTAGCTTGCTATATGAGGTCTGAACGGTATGGAGGTCACACTACTGACATACGGGTACACTGTACCGGCTAAGGTACACCAGGTACTCGTTATATTAATAGTGGATTGTGTTGAGGGTTGTAGATAGTGTCTGAAGCCACACTATCATTAGCTTGCTATCTGAGGTCTGACCGGTATGGAGGTCACAATATTGACATAGGGGTACACTGTACCTGGTATGGTACACCAGGTACTCCTTATATTAACAGTGGATTGTGTTGAGGGTTGTAGATAGTGTCTGGAGCCACACTATCATTAGCTTGCTATATGAGGTCTGCCCGGTATGGATGTCACAATATTGACATAGGGGTACACTGTACCTGCTTTGATACACCAGGTACTCGTTATATTAACAGTGGATGGTGTTGAGGGTTGTAGATAGTGTCTGGAGACACAATATCATTAGCTTGCTATATGAGGTCTGACCGGTATGGAGGTCACAATATTGATATAGGGGTACACTGTACCGGCTATGGAACACCAAATACTCGTTATATTAATAGTGGATTGTGTTGAGGGTTGTAGATAGTGTCTGGAGCCACAATATCATTAGCTTGCTATATGAGGTCTGACCGGTATGGAGGTCACAATACTGACATAGGGGTACATTGTACCGGCTATGGTACACCAGGTACTCATTATATTAATAGTGGATTGTGTTGAGGGTTGTAGATAGTGTCTGGAGCCACACTATCATTAGCTTGCTATGTGAGGTCTGACCGGTATGGAGGTCACAATATTGACATAGGGGTACACTGTACCGGCTATGGTACACCAGGTACTCGTTTATTAATAGTGGATTGTGTTGAGGGTTGTAGATAGTGTCTGGAGCCACAATATAATTAGCTTGCTATATGAGGTCTGACCGGTATGGAGGTCACAATATTGACATAGGGGTACACTGTACCGGCTATGGTACACCAGGTACTCGTTATATTAATAGTGGATGGTGTTGAGGGTTGTAGATAGTGTCTGGAGCCACAATATCATTAGCTTGCTATATGAGGTATGACCGGTATGGAGGTCAGAATATGACATAGGGGTACACTGTACCGGCTATGGTACACCAGGTACTCGTTATATTAATAGTGGATTGTGTTGAGGGTTGTAGATAGTGTCTGGAGCCACACTATCATTAGCTTGCTATATGGGGTATGACCGGTATGGAGGTCACAATATTGACATAGGGGTACACTGTACCGGCTATGGTACACCAGGTACTCGTTATATTAATAGTGGATTGTGTTGAGGGTTGTAGATAGTGTCTGGAGCCACAATATAATTAGCTTGCTATATGAGGTCTGACCGGTATGGAGGTCACAATATTGACATAGGGGTACACTGTACCAGCTATGGTACACCAGGTACTCGTTATATTAATAGTGGATGGTGTTGAGGGTTGTAGATAGTGTCTGGAGCCACAATATCATTAGCTTGCTATATGAGGTATGACCGGTGTGGAGGTCACAATATTGACATAGGGGTACACTGTACCGGCTATGGTACACCAGGTACTCGTTATATTAATAGTGGATTGTGTTGAGGGTTGTAGATAGTGTCTGGAGCCACACTATCATTAGCTTGCTATATGGGGTATGACCGGTATGGAGGTCACAATATTGACATAGGGGTACACTGTACCGGCTATGGAACACCAGGTACTCGTTATATTAATAGTGGATTGTGTTGAGGGTTGTAGATAGTGTCTGAAGCCAGAATATCATTAGCTTGCTATATGAGGTCTGACCGGAGTGGAGGTCACAATATTGACATAGGGGCACACTGTACCAGCTATGGTACAACAGGTACTCGTTATGTTAACAGTGGATTGTGTTGAGGGTTGTAGATAGTGTCTGGAGCCACACTATCATTAGCTTGCTATATGAGGTCTGAACGGTATGGAGGTCACAATACTGACATACGGGTACACTGTACCGGCTATGGTACACCAGGTACTCGTTATATTAATAGTGGATTGTGTTGAGGGTTGTAGATAGTGTCTGGAGCCACACTATCATTAGCTTGCTATCTGAGGTCTGACCAGTATGGAGGTCACAATATTGACATAGGGGTACCCTGTACCGGGTATGGTTCACCAGGTACTCCTTATATTAACAGTGGATTGAGTTGAGGGTTGTAGATAGAGTCTGGAGCCACACTATCATTAGCTTGCTATATGAGGTCTGCCCGGTATGGATGTCACAATATTGACATAGGGTTACACTGTACCAGCTTTGGTACACCAGGTACTCGTTATGTTAACAGTGGATGGTGTTGAAGGTTGTAGATAGTGTCTGGAGCCACAATATCATTAGCTTGCTATATAAGGTCTGACCGGTATGGAGGTCACAATATTGACATAGGGGTACACTGTACCGGCTATGGAACACCATGTACTCGTTATATTAATAGTGGATTGTGTTGAGGGTTGTAGATAGTGTCTGGAGCCACAATATCATTAGCTTGCTATATGTGGTCTGACTGGTATGAAGGTCACAATACTGTCATAGGGGTACATTGTACCGGCTATGGTACACCAGGTACTCATTATATTAATAGTGGATTGTGTTGAGGGTTGTAGATAGTGTCTGGAGCCACACTATCATTAGCTTGCTATGTGAGGTCTGACCGGTATGTAGGTCACAATATTGACATAGGGGTACACTGTACCGGCTATGGTACACCAGGTACTCTTATATTAACAGAGGTTTGTGTTGGGGGTTGTAGATAGTGTCTGGAGCCACAATATCATTAGCTTGCTATATGAGGTCTGACCGGTATGGAGGTCACAATATTAACAGTGGGGTACACTGTACCGGCTATGGTACACCAGGTACTCGTTATATTACTAGTGGATTGTGTTGAGGGTTGTAGATAGTGTCTGGAGCCACAATATCATTAGCTTGCTATATGAGGTCTGACTGGTATGGAGGTCACAATACTGACATAGGGGTACACTGTACCGGCTGTGGTACACCAGGTACTAGTTATATTAATAGTGAATTGTGTTGTGGGTTGTAGATAGTGTCTGGAGCCTCAATATCATTAGCCTGCAATATGAGGTCTGACCGGTATGGAGGTCACAATATTGACATAGGGGTACACTGTACCGGCTATGGTGCACCAGGTACTCGTTATATTAATAGTGGATTGTGTTAAGGGTTGTAGATAGTGTCTGGAGCCACAATATCATTAGCTTGCTATATAAGGTCTGACCGGTCTGGAGGTCACAAAATTGACATAGGGGTACACTGTACCGGTTATGGTACACCAGGTACTCGTTATATTAATAGTGGATTATGTTGAGGGTTGTAGATAATGTCTGGAGCCACAATATCATTAGCTTGCTATATGATGTCTGATCGGTAGGGAGGTCACAATATTGACATAGGGGTACACTGTACCGGCTATGGTACACCAGGTCTCGTTATATTAATAGTGGATTGTATTGAGGGTTGTAGATAGTGTCTGGAGCCCCAATATCATTAGCTTGCTATATGACGTCTGACAGGTATGGAGGTCACAATATTGACATAGGGGTACACTGTACCGGCTTTGGTACACCAGGTACTCGATATATTAATTGTGGTTTGTATTGAGGTTGTAGATAGTGGCTTGGAGCCTCAATATCATTAGCTTGCTATACAAGGTCTGAGCGGTATGCAGGTCACAATATTGACATAGGGGTACACTGTACCGGCTATGGTACACTAGGTACTCGTTATATTAATAGTGGATTGTTTTGAGGTTTGTAGATTGTGTCTGGAGCCACAATATCATTACCTTGCTATATAAGGTCTGACCTGTATGGAGGTCACAATATTGACATAGGGGTACACTGTACCGTCTATGGTACACCAGGTACTCGTTATATTAATAGTGGATTGTGTTGAGGGTTGTAGATAGTGTCTGGAGCCACAATATCATTAGCTTGCTTATATAAGGCCTGACCGGTATGGAGGTCACAATATTGACATAGGGGTACACTGTACCGGCTATGGTACACCAGGTACTCGTTATATTAATAGTGGATTGTGTTAAGGGTTGCAGATAGTGTCTGGAGCCACAATATCATTAGCTTACGATATGAGGTCTGACCGATAAGGATGTCACAATATTGACATATGGGTACATTGAACCGGATATGGTACACCAGGTACTCGTTGTATTAATAGTGGATTGTGTTGAGGGTTGTAGGTTGTGTCTGGAGCCACAATATCATTAGCTTCCTATATGAGGTCTGACCGGTATGGAGGTCTCAATATTGACATTGGGGTACACTGTACCGGCTATGGGACACCAGGTACTCGTTATATTAATAGTGGATTGTGTTAAGGGTTGTAGATAATGTCTGGAGCCACAATATCATTAGCTTGCTATATGAGGTATGACCGGTATGGAGTTCACAATACTGACATAGGGGTACACTGTACCGGCTATGGTACACCAGGTACTCGTTATATTAATAGTGGATTGTGTTGAGAGTTGTAGATAGTGTCTGGAGCCCCAATATCATTAGCTTGCTATATAAGGCCTGACCGGTATGGAGGTCACAATATTGACATAGGGGTACACTGTACCGGCTATGGTACACCAGGTACTAGTTATATTAACAGTGGATTGTGTTGAGGGTTTTAGATAGTGTCTGGAGCCACACTATCATTAGCTTGCTATATGAGGTCTGACCGGTATGGAGGTCACAATACTGACATAGGGGTACATTATACCGGCTATGGTACACCAGGTAAACATTATATTAATAGTGGATTGTGTTGAGGGTTGTAGATAGTGTCTGGAGCCACACTATCATTAGCTTGCTATGTGAGGTCTGACCGGTATGGAGGTCACAATATTGACATTGGGGTACACTGTACCGGCTATGGTACACCCGGTACTCGTTATATTACTAGTGGATTGTGTTGAGGGTTGTAGATATTGTCTGGAGCCACAATATCATTAGCTTGCTATATGAGGTCTGACTGGTATGGAGGTCACAATACTGACATAGGGGTACACTGTACCGGCTGTGGTACACCAGGTACTAGTTATATTAATAGTGAATTGTGTTGTGGGTTGTAGATAGTGTCTGGAGCCTCAATATCATTAGCTTGCTATATGAGTTCTGACCGGTATGGAGGTCACAATATTGACATAGGGGTACACTGTACCGGCTATGGTACACCAGGTACTCGTTATATTAATAGTGGATTGTGTTAAGGGTTGTAGATAGTGTCTGGAGCCACAATATCATTAGCTTGCTATATAAGGTCTGACCGGTATGGAGGTCACAAAATTGACATAGGGGTACACTGTACCGGCTATGGTACACCAGGTACTCGTTATATTAATAGTGGATTATGTTGAGGGTTGTAGATAATGTCTGGAGCCACAATATCATTAGCTTGCTATATGAGGTCTGATCGGTATGGAGGTCACAATATTGACATAGGGGTACACTGTAGCGGCTATGGTACACCAGGTCTCGTTATATTAATAGTGGATTGTATTGAGGGTTGTAGATAGTGTCTGGAGCCCCAATATCATTAGCTTGCTATATGAGGTCTGACCGGTATGGAGGTCACAATATTGACATAGGGGTACACTGTACCGGCTATGGAACACCAGGTACTCGTTATATTAATAGTGGATTGTGTTGAGGGTTGTAGATAGTGTCTGGAGCCACAATATCATTAGCTTGCTATGTGAGGTCTGATCGGTATGGATGACACAATATTGACATAGGGGTACACTGTACCGGCTTTGGTACACCAGGTACTCGTTATATTAACAGCGGATGGTGTTGAGGGTTGTAGATAGTGTCTGGAGCCACAATATCATTAGCTTGCTATATGAGGTCTGACCGGTATGGAGGTCACAATATTGACATGGGGTACACTGTACCGGCTATGGAACACCAGGTACTCGTTATATTAATAGTGGATTGTCTTGAGGGTTGTAGATAGTGTCTGGAGCCACAATATCATTAGCTTGCTATGTGAGGTCTGACCGGTATGGAGGTCACAAAATTGACATAGGGGTACACTGTACCGGCTATGGTACACCAGGTACTAGTTATATTATCAGTGGATTGTGTTGAGGGTTGTAGATAGTGTCTGGAGCCACACTATCATTAGCTTGCTATATGAGGTCTGACCGGTATGGAGGTCACAATATTGACATAGGGGTACACTGTACCGGCTATGGAACACCAGGTACTCGTTATATTAATAGTGGATTGTGTTGAGGGTTGTAGATAGTGTCTGGAGCCAGAATATCATTAGCTTGCTATATGAGGTCTGACCGGTATGGAGGTCACAATATTGACATAGGGGTACACTGTACCAGCTATGGTACACCAGGTAATCGTTATATTAACAGTGGATTGTGTTGAGGGTTGCAGATAGTGTCTGGAGCTACACTATCATTAGCTTGCTATATGAGGTCTGAACGGTATGGAGGTCACAATACTGACATACGGGTACACTGTACCGGCTATGGTACACCAGGTACTCGTTATATTAATAGTGGATTGTGTTGAGGGTTGTAGATAGTGTCTGAAGCCACACTATCATTAGCTTGCTATCTGAGGTCTGACAGGTATGGAGGTCACAATATTGACATAGGGGTACACTGTACCTGGTATGGTACACCAGGCACTCCTTGTATTAACAGTGGATTGTGTTGAGGGTTGTAGATAGTGTCTGGAGCCACACTATGATTAGATTGCTATATGAGGTCTGCCCGGTATGGATGTCACAATATTGACATAGGGGTACACTGTACCTGCTTTGGTACACCAGGTACTCGTTATATTAACAGTGGATGGTGTTGAGGGTTGTAGATAGTGTCTGGAGCCACAATATCATTAGCTTGCTATATGAGGTCTGACCGGTATGGAGGTCACAATATTGATATAGGGGTACACTGTACCGGCTATGGAACACCAGGTACTCGTTATATTAATAGTGGATTGTGTTGAGGGTTGTAGATAGTGTCTGGAGCCACAATATCATTAGCTTGCTATAAGAGGTCTGACCGGTATGGAGGTCACAATACTGACATAGGGGTACATTGTACCGGCTATGGTACACCAGGTACTCATTATATTAATAGTGGATTGTGTTGAGGGTTGTAGATAGTGTCTGGAGCCACACTATCATTAGCTTGCTATGTGAGGTCTGACCGGTATGGAGGTCACAATATTGACATAGGGGTACACTGTACCGGCTATGGTACACCAGGTACTCGTTTATTAATAGTGGATTGTGTTGAGGGTTGTAGATAGTGTCTGGAACCACAATATAATTAGCTTGCTATATGAGGTCTGACCGGTATGGAGGTCACAATATTGACATAGGGGTACACTGTACCGGCTATGGTACACCAGGTACTCGTTATATTAATAGTGGATGGTGTTGAGGGTTGTAGATAGTGTCTGGAGCCACAATATCATTAGCTTGCTATATGAGGTATGACCGGTATGGAGGTCACAATATTGACATAGGGGTACACTGTACCGGCTATGGTACACCAGGTACTCGTTATATTAATAGTGGATTGTGTTGAGGGTTGTAGATAGTGTCTGGAGCCACACTATCATTAGCTTGCTATATGGGGTATGACCGGTATGGAGGTCACAATATTGACATAGGGGTACACTGTACCGGCTATGGTACACCAGGTACTCGTTATATTAATAGTGGATTGTGTTGAGGGTTGTAGATAGTGTCTGGAGCCACAATATAATTAGCTTGCTATATGAGGTCTGACCGGTATGGAGGTCACAATATTTACATAGGGGTACACTGTACCAGCTATGGTACACCAGGTACTCGTTATATTAATAGTGGATGGTGTTGAGGGTTGTAGATAGTGTCTGGAGCCACAATATCATTAGCTTGCTATATGAGGTATGACCGGTGTGGAGGTCACAATATTGACATAGGGGTACACTGTACCGGCTATGGTACACCAGGTACTCGTTATATTAATAGTGGATTGTGTTGAGGGTTGTAGATAGTGTCTGGAGCCACACTATCATTAGCTTGCTATATGGGGTATGACCGGTATGGAGGTCACAATATTGACATAGGGGTACACTGTACCGGCTATGGAACACCAGGTACTCGTTATATTAATAGTGGATTGTGTTGAGGGTTGTAGATAGTGTCTGGAGCCAGAATATCATTAGCTTGCTATATGAGGTCTGACCGGAATGGAGGTCACAATATTGACATAGGGGCACACTGTACCAGGTATGGTACAACAGGTACTCGTTATATTAACAGTGGATTGTGTTGAGGGTTGTAGATAGTGTCTGGAGCCACACTATCATTAGCTTGCTATATGAGGTCTGAACGGTATGGAGGTCACAATACTGACATACGGGTACACTGTACCGGCTATGGTACACCAGGTACTCGTTATATTAATAGTGGATTGTGTTGAGGGTTGTAGATAGTGTCTGGAGCCACACTATCATTAGCTTGCTATCTGAGGTCTGACCAGTATGGAGGTCACAATATTGACATAGGGGTACCCTGTACCGGGTATGGTTCACCAGGTACTCATTATATTAACAGTGGATTGTGTTGAGGGTTGTAGATAGAGTCTGGAGCCACACTATCATTAGCTTGCTATATGAGGTCTGCCCGGTATGGATGTCACAATATTGACATAGGGTTACACTGTACCAGCTTTGGTACACCAGGTACTCGTTATGTTAACAGTGGATGGTGTTGAAGGTTGTAGATAGTGTCTGGAGCCACAATATCATTAGCTTGCTATATAAGGTCTGACCGGTATGGAGGTCACAATATTGACATAGGGGTACACTGTACCGGCTATGGAACACCATGTACTCGTTATATTAATAGTGGATTGTGTTGAGGGTTGTAGATAGTGTCTGGAGCCACAATATCATTAGCTTGCTATATGAGGTCTGACCGGTATGGAGGTCACAATACTGTCATAGGGGTACATTGTACCGGCTATGGTACACCAGGTACTCATTATATTAATAGTGGATTGTGTTGAGGGTTGTAGATAGTGTCTGGAGCCACACTATCATTAGCTTGCTATGTGAGGTCTGACCGGTATGGAGGTCACAATATTAACATAGGGGTACACTGTACCGGCTATGATACACCAGGTACTCTTATATTAACAGAGGATTGTGTTGTGGGTTGTAGATAGTGTCTGGAGCCACAATATCATTAGCTTGCTAAATGAGGTCTGACCGGTATGGAGGTCACAATATTAACAGTGGGGTACACTGTACCGGCTATGGTACACCAGGTACTCGTTATATTACTAGTGGATTGTGTTGAGGGTTGTAGATAGTGTCTGGAGCCACAATATCATTAGCTTGCTATATGAGGTCTGACTGGTATGGAGGTCACAATACTGACATAGGGGTACACTGTACCGGCTGTGGTACACCAGGTACTAGTTATATTAATAGTGAATTGTGTTGTGGGTTGTAGATAGTGTCTGGAGCCTCAATATCATTAGCCTGCAATATGAGGTCTGACCGGTATGGAGGTCACAATATTGACATAGGGGTACACTGTACCGGCTATGGTGCACCAGGTACTCGTTATATTAATAGTGGATTGTGTTAAGGGTTGTAGATAGTGTCTGGAGCCACAATATCATTAGCTTGCTATATAAGGTCTGACCGGTCTGGAGGTCACAAAATTGACATAGGGGTACACTGTACCGGTTATGGTACACCAGGTACTCGTTATATTAATAGTGGATTATGTTGAGGGTTGTAGATAATGTCTGGAGCCACAATATCATTAGCTTGCTATATGATGTCTGATCGGTAGGGAGGTCACAATATTGACATAGGGGTACACTGTACCGGCTATGGTACACCAGGTCTCGTTATATTAATAGTGGATTGTATTGAGGGTTGTAGATAGTGTCTGGAGCCCCAATATCATTAGCTTGCTATATGACGTCTGACAGGTATGGAGGTCACAATATTGACATAGGGGTACACTGTACCGGCTTTGGTACACCAGGTACTCGATATATTAATTGTGGTTTGTATTGAGGGTTGTAGATAGTGGTTTGGAGCCTCAATATCATTAGCTTGCTATACAAGGTCTGAGCGGTATGCAGGTCACAATATTGACATAGGGGTACACTGTACCGGCTATGGTACACTAGGTACTCGTTATATTAATAGTGGATTGTTTTGAGGTTTGTAGATTGTGTCTGGAGCCACAATATCATTACCTTGCTATATAAGGTCTGACCTGTATGGAGGTCACAATATTGACATAGGGGTACACTGTACCGTCTATGGTACACCAGGTACTCGTTATATTAATAGTGGATTGTGTTGAGGGTTGTAGATAGTGTCTGGAGCCACAATATCATTAGCTTGCTTATATAAGGCCTGACCGGTATGGAGGTCACAATATTGACATAGGGGTACACTGTACCGGCTATGGTACACCAGGTACTCGTTATATTAATAGTGGATTGTGTTAAGGGTTGCAGATAGTGTCTGGAGCCACAATATCATTAGCTTACTATATGAGGTCTGACCGATAAGGATGTCACAATATTGACATATGGGTACATTGAACCGGATATGGTACACCAGGTACTCGTTGTATTAATAGTGGATTGTGTTGAGGGTTGTAGGTTGTGTCTGGAGCCACAATATCATTAGCTTGCTATATGAGGTCTGACCGGTATGGAGGTCTCAATATTGACATTGGGGTACACTGTACCGGCTATGGGACACCAGGTACTCGTTATATTAATAGTGGATTGTGTTAAGGGTTGTAGATAATGTCTGGAGCCACAATATCATTAGCTTGCTATATGAGGTATGACCGGTATGGAGGTCACAATACTGACATAGGGGTACACTGTACCGGCTATGGTACACCAGGTACTCGTTATATTAATAGTGGATTGTGTTGAGAGTTGTAGATAGTGTCTGGAGCCCCAATATCATTAGCTTGCTTATATAAGGCCTGACCGGTATGGAGGTCACAATATTGACATAGGGGTACACTGTACCGGCTATGGTACACCAGGTACTAGTTATATTAACAGTGGATTGTGTTGAGGGTTTTAGATAGTGTCTGGAGCCACACTATCATTAGCTTGCTATATGAGGTCTGACCGGTATGGAGGTCACAATACTGACATAGGGGTACATTATACCGGCTATGGTACACCAGGTATACATTATATTAATAGTGGATTGTGTTGAGGGTTGTAGATAGTGTCTGGAGCCACACTATCATTAGCTTGCTTTGTGAGGTCTGACCGGTATGGAGGTCACAATATTGACATTGGGGTACACTGTACCGGCTATGGTACACCAGGTACTCGTTATATTACTAGTGGATTGTGTTGAGGGTTGTAGATATTGTCTGGAGCCACAATATCATTAGCTTGCTATATGAGGTCTGACTGGTATGGAGGTCACAATACTGACATAGGGGTACACTGTACCGGCTGTGGTACACCAGGTACTAGTTATATTAATAGTGAATTGTGTTGTGGGTTGTAGATAGTGTCTGGAGCCTCAATATCATTAGCTTGCTATATGAGGTCTGACCGGTATGGAGGTCACAATATTGACATAGGGGTACACTGTACCGGCTATGGTACACCAGGTACTCGTTATATTAATAGTGGATTGTGTTAAGGGTTGTAGATAGTGTCTGGAGCCACAATATCATTAGCTTGCTATATAAGGTCTGACCGGTATGGAGGTCACAAAATTGACATAGGGGTACACTGTACCGGCTATGGTACACCAGGTACTCGTTATATTAATAGTGGATTATGTTGAGGGTTGTAGATAATGTCTGGAGCCACAATAACATTAGCTTGCTATATGAGGTCTGATCGGTATGGAGGTCACAATATTGACATAGGGGTACACTGTAGCGGCTATGGTACACCAGGTCTCGTTATATTAATAGTGGATTGTATTGAGGGTTGTAGATAGTGTCTGGAGCCCCAATATCATTAGCTTGCTATATGAGGTCTGACCGGTATGGAGGTCACAATATTGACATAGGGGTACACTGTACCGGCTATGGAACACCAGGTACTCGTTATATTAATAGTGGATTGTGTTGAGGGTTGTAGATAGTGTCTGGAGCCACAATATCATTAGCTTGCTATGTGAGGTCTGATCGGTATGGATGACACAATATTGACATAGGGGTACACTGTACCGGCTTTGGTACACCAGGTACTCGTTATATTAACAGCGGATGGTGTTGAGGGTTGTAGATAGTGACTGGAGCCACAATATCATTAGCTTGCTATATGAGGTCTGACCGGTATGGAGGTCACAATATTGACATGGGGTACACTGTACCGGCTATGGAACACCAGGTACTCATTATATTAATAGTGGATTGTCTTGAGGGTTGTAGATAGTGTCTGGAGCCACAATATCATTAGCTTGCTATGTGAGGTCTGACCGGTATGGAGGTCACAATATTGACATAGGGGTACACTGTGCCGGCTATGGTACACCAGGTACTAGTTATATTATCAGTGGATTGTGTTGAGGGTTGTAGATAGTGTCTGGAGCCACACTATCATTAGCTTGCTATATGAGGTCTAACCGGTATGGAGGTCACAATATTGACATAGGGGTACACTGTACCGGCTATGGTACACCAGGTACTCATTATATTAATAGTGGATTGTGTTGAGGGTTGTAGATAGTGTCTGGAGCCACACTATCATTAGCTTGGTATGTGAGGTCTGACCGGTATGGAGATCACACTATTGACATAGGGGTACACTGTACCGGCTATGGTACACCAGGTACTCGTTATATTAATAGTTAATTGTGTTGGGGGTTGTAGATAGTGTCTGGAGCCTCAATATCATTAGCTTGCTATATGAGGTCTGACCGGTATGGAGGTCACAATATTGACATAGGGGTACACTGTACCGGCTATGGTACACCAGGTACTCGTTATATTAATAGTGGATTGTGTTGAGGGTTGTAGATAGTGTCTGGAGCCATAATATCATTAGCTTGCTATATGAGGTCTAATCGGTATGGAGGTCACAATATTAACATAGGGGTACACTGTACCGGCTATGGTACACCAGGTACTCGTTATATTAATAGTGGATTGTGTTGAGGGTTGTAGATAGTGTCTGGAGCCACAATATCATTAGCTTGCTATATGAGGTTTGACCGGTATGGAGGTCACAATATTGACATAGGGGTACACTGTACCGGCTATGGTACACCAGGTACTCGTTATATTAATAGTGGATTGTGTTGAGGGTTGTAGATAGTGTCTGGAACCACAATATAATTAGCTTGCTATATGAGGTCTGACCGGTATGGATGTCACAATATTGACATAGGGGTACACTGTACCGGCTATGGTACACCATGTACTCGTTATATTAATAGTGGATGGTGTTGATGGTTGTAGATAGTGTCTGGAACAACAATATCATTAGCTTGCTATATGAGGTATGACCGGTATGGAGGTCACAATATTGACATAGGGGTACACTGTACCGGCTATGGTACACCAGGTACTCGTTATATTAATAGTGGATTGTGTTGAGGGTTGTAGATAGTGTCTGGAGCCAGAATATCATTAGCTTGCTATATGAGGTCTGACCGGTATGGAGGTCACAATATTGACATAGGGGTACACTGTACCAGCTATGGTACACCAGGTACTCGTTATATTAACAGTGGATTGTGTTGAGGGTTGTAGATAGTGTCTGGAGCCACACTATCATTAGCTTGCTATATGAGGTCTGAACGGTATGGAGGTCACAATACTGACATACGGGTACACTGTACCGGCTATGGTACACCAGGTACTCGTTATATTAATAGTGGATTGTGTTGAGGGTTGTAGATAGTGTCTGGAGCCACACTATCATTAGCTTGCTATCTGAGGTCTGACCGGTATGGAGGTCACAATATTGACATAGGGGTACCCTGTACCGGGTATGGTTCACCAGGTACTCCTTTTATTAACAGTGGATTGTGTTGAGGGTTGTAGATAGTGTCTGGAGCCACACTATCATTAGCTTGCTATATGAGGTCTGCCCGGTATAGATGTCACAATATAGACATAGGGGTACACTGTACCGGCTTTGGTACACCAGGTACTAGTTATGTTAACAGTGGATGGTGTTGAGGGTTGTAGATAGTGTCTGGAGCCACAATATCATTAGCTTGCTATATAAGGTCTGACCGGTATGGAGGTCACAATATTGACATAGGGGTACACTGTACCGGCTATGGAACACCATGTACTCGTTATATTAATAGTGGATTGTGTTGAGGGTTGTAGATAGTGTCTGGAGCCACAATATCATTAGCTTGCTATATGAGGTCTGACCGGTATGGAGGTCACAATACTGACATAGGGGTACATTGTACCGGCTATGGTACACCAGGTACTCATATATTAATAGTGGATTGTGTTGAGGGTTGTAGATAGTGTCTGGAGCCACACTATCTTTAGCTTGCTATGTGAGGTCTGACCGGTATGGAGGTCACAATATTGACATAGGGGTACACTGTACCGGCTATGGTACACCAGGTACTCTTATATTAACAGTGGATTGTGTTGTGGGTTGTAGATAGTGTCTGGAGCCACAATATCATTAGCTTGCTATATGAGGTCTGACCGGTATGGATGTCACAATATTAACAGTGGGGTACACTGTGCCGGCTATGGTACACCAGGTACTCGTTATATTACTAGTGGATTGTGTTGAGGGTTGTAGATAGTGTCTGGAGCCACAATATCATTAGCTTGCTATATGAGGTCTGACTGGTATGGAGGTCACAATACTGACATAGGGGTACACTGTACCGGCTGTGGTACACCAGGTACTAGTTATATTAATAGTGAATTGTGTTGTGGGTTGTAGATAGTGTCTGGAGCCTCAATATCATTAGCCTGCTATATGAGGTCTGACCGGTATGGAGGTCACAATATTGACATAGGGGTACACTGTACCGGCTATGGTACACCAGGTACTCTTATATTAACAGTGGATTGTGTTGAGGGTTGTAGATAGTGTCTGGAGCCACAATATCATTAGCTTGCTATATGAGGTCTGACCGGTATGGATGTCACAATATTAACAGTGGGGTACACTCTGCCGGCTATGGTACACCAGGTACTCGTTATATTAATAGTGGATTGTGTTAAGGGTTGTAGATAGTGTCTGGAGCCACAATATCATTAGCTTGCTAAATAAGGTCTGACCGGTATGGAGGTCACAAAATTGACATAGGGGTACAATGTACCGGCTATGGTACACCAGGTACTCTTTATATTAATAGTGGATTATGTTGAGGGTTGTAGATAATGTCTGGAGCCACAATATCATTAGCTTGCTATATGAGGTCTGATCGGTATGGAGGTCACAATATTGACATAGGGGTACATTGTAGCGGCTATGGTACACCAGGTCTCGTTATATTAATAGTGGATTGTATTGAGGGTTGTAGATAGTGTCTGGAGCCCCAATATCATTAGCTTGCTATATGAGGTCTGACCGGTATGGAGGTCACAATATTGACATAGGGGTACACTGTACCGGCTATGGAACACCAGGTACTCGTTATATTAATAGTGGATTGTGTTGAGGGTTGTAGATAGTGTCTGGAGCCACAATATCATTAGCTTGCTATGTGAGGTCTGATCGGTATGGATGACACAATATTGACATAGGGGTACACTGTACCGGCTTTGGTACACCAGGTACTCGTTATATTAAGAGCGGATGGTGTTGAGGGTTGTAGATAGTGTCTGGAGCCACAATATCATTAGCTTGCTATATGAGGTCTGACCGGTATGGAGGTCACAATATTGACATAGGGGTACACTGTACCGGCTATGGAACACCAGGTACTCGTTATATTAATAGTTGATTGTGTTGAGGGTTGTAGATAGTGTCTGGAGCCACAATATCATTAGCTTGCTATGTGAGGTCTGACCGGTATGGAGGTCACAATATTGACATAGGGGTACACTGTACCGGCTATGGTACACCAGGTACTAGTTATATTAATAGTGGATTGTGTTGAGGGTTGTAGATAGTGTCTGGAGCCACACTATCATTAGCTTGCTATATGAGGTCTGAACGGTATGGAGGTCACAATACTGACATACGGGTACACTGTACCGGGTATGGTTCACCAGGTACTCCTTATATTAACAGTGGATTGTGTTGAGGGTTGTAGATAGAGTCTGGAGCCACACTATCATTAGCTTGCTATATGAGGTCTGCCCGGTATGGATGTCACAATATTGACATAGGGTTACACTGTACCAGCTTTGGTACACCAGGTACTCGTTATGTTAACAGTGGATGGTGTTGAAGGTTGTAGATAGTGTCTGGAGCCACAATATCATTAGCTTGCTATATAAGGTCTGACCGGTATGGAGGTCACAATATTGACATAGGGGTACACTGTACCGGCTATGGAACACCATGTACTCGTTATATTAATAGTGGATTGTGTTGAGGGTTGTAGATAGTGTCTGGAGCCACAATATCATTAGCTTGCTATATGAGGTCTGACCGGTATGGAGGTCACAATACTGTCATAGGGGTACATTGTACCGGCTATGGTACACCAGGTACTCATTATATTAATAGTGGATTGTGTTGAGGGTTGTAGATAGTGTCTGGAGCCACACTATCATTAGCTTGTTATGTGAGGTCTGACCGGTATGGAGGTCACAATATTGACATAGGGGTACACTGTACCGGCTATGATACACCAGGTACTCTTATATTAACAGAGGATTGTGTTGTGGGTTGTAGATAGTGTCTGGAGCCACAATATCATTAGCTTGCTATATGAGGTCTGACCGGTATGGAGGTCACAATATTAACAGTGGGGTACACTGTACCGGCTATGGTACACCAGGTACTCGTTATATTACTAGTGGATTGTGTTGAGGGTTGTAGATAGTGTCTGGAGCCACAATATCATTAGCTTGCTATATGAGGTCTGACTGGTATGGAGGTCACAATACTGACATAGGGGTACACTGTACCGGCTGTGGTACACCAGGTACTAGTTATATTAATAGTGAATTGTGTTGTGGGTTGTAGATAGTGTCTGGAGCCTCAATATCATTAGCCTGCAATATGAGGTCTGACCGGTATGGAGGTCACAATATTGACATAGGGGTACACTGTACCGGCTATGGTGCACCAGGTACTCGTTATATTAATAGTGGATTGTGTTAAGGGTTGTAGATAGTGTCTGGAGCCACAATATCATTAGCTTGCTATATAAGGTCTGACCGGTCTGGAGGTCACAAAATTGACATAGGGGTACACTGTACCGGTTATGGTACACCAGGTACTCGTTATATTAATAGTGGATTATGTTGAGGGTTGTAGATAATGTCTGGAGCCACAATATCATTAGCTTGCTATATGATGTCTGATCGGTAGGGAGGTCACAATATTGACATAGGGGTACACTGTACCGGCTTTGGTACACCAGGTACTCGATATATTAATTGTGGTTTGTATTGAGGGTTGTAGATAGTGGTTTGGAGCCTCAATATCATTAGCTTGCTATATGAGGTCTGACCGGTATGGAGGTCACAATATTGACATAGGGGTACACTGTACCAGCTATGGTACACCAGGTACTCGTTATATTAACAGTGGATTGTGTTGAGGGTTGTAGATAGTGTCTGGAGCCAGAATATCATTAGCTTGCTATATGAGGTCTGACCGGTATGGAGGTCACAATATTGACATAGGGGTACACTGTACCAGCTATGGTACACCAGGTACTCGTTATATTAACAGTGGATTGTGTTGAGGGTTGTAGATAGTGTCTGGAGCCACACTATCATTAGCTTGCTATATGAGGTCTGAACGGTATGGAGGTCACAATACTGACATACGGGTACACTGTACCGGCTATGGTACACCAGGTACTCGTTATATTAATAGTGGATTGTGTTGAGGGTTGTAGATAGTGTCTGGAGCCACACTATCATTAGCTTGCTATCTGAGGTCTGACCGGTATGGAGGTCACAATATTGACATAGGGGTACCCTGTACCGGGTATGGTTCACCAGGTACTCCTTTTATTAACAGTGGATTGTGTTGAGGGTTGTAGATAGTGTCTGGAGCCACACTATCATTAGCTTGCTATATGAGGTCTGCCCGGTATAGATGTCACAATATAGACATAGGGGTACACTGTACCGGCTTTGGTACACCAGGTACTAGTTATGTTAACAGTGGATGGTGTTGAGGGTTGTAGATAGTGTCTGGAGCCACAATATCATTAGCTTGCTATATAAGGTCTGACCGGTATGGAGGTCACAATATTGACATAGGGGTACACTGTACCGGCTATGGAACACCATGTACTCGTTATATTAATAGTGGATTGTGTTGAGGGTTGTAGATAGTGTCTGGAGCCACAATATCATTAGCTTGCTATATGAGGTCTGACCGGTATGGAGGTCACAATACTGACATAGGGGTACATTGTACCGGCTATGGTACACCAGGTACTCATAATATTAATAGTGGATTGTGTTGAGGGTTGTAGATAGTGTCTGGAGCCACACTATCTTTAGCTTGCTATGTGAGGTCTGACCGGTATGGAGGTCACAATATTGACATAGGGGTACACTGTACCGGCTATGGTACACCAGGTACTCTTATATTAACAGTGGATTGTGTTGTGGGTTGTAGATAGTGTCTGGAGCCACAATATCATTAGCTTGCTATATGAGGTCTGACCGGTATGGATGTCACAATATTAACAGTGGGGTACACTGTGCCGGCTATGGTACACCAGGTACTCGTTATATTACTAGTGGATTGTGTTGAGGGTTGTAGATAGTGTCTGGAGCCACAATATCATTAGCTTGCTATATGAGGTCTGACTGGTATGGAGGTCACAATACTGACATAGGGGTACACTGTACCGGCTGTGGTACACCAGGTACTAGTTATATTAATAGTGAATTGTGTTGTGGGTTGTAGATAGTGTCTGGAGCCTCAATATCATTAGCCTGCTATATGAGGTCTGACCGGTATGGAGGTCACAATATTGACATAGGGGTACACTGTACCGGCTATGGTACACCAGGTACTCTTATATTAACAGTGGATTGTGTTGAGGGTTGTAGATAGTGTCTGGAGCCACAATATCATTAGCTTGCTATATGAGGTCTGACCGGTATGGATGTCACAATAATAACAGTGGGGTACACTGTGCCGGCTATGGTACACCAGGTACTCGTTATATTAATAGTGGATTGTGTTAAGGGTTGTAGATAGTGTCTGGAGCCACAATATCATTAGCTTGCTAAATAAGGTCTGACCGGTATGGAGGTCACAAAATTGACATAGGGGTACAATGTACCGGCTATGGTACACCAGGTACTCTTTATATTAATAGTGGATTATGTTGAGGGTTGTAGATAATGTCTGGAGCCACAATATCATTAGCTTGCTATATGAGGTCTGATCGGTATGGAGGTCACAATATTGACATAGGGGTACATTGTAGCGGCTATGGTACACCAGGTCTCGTTATATTAATAGTGGATTGTATTGAGGGTTGTAGATAGTGTCTGGAGCCCTAATATCATTAGCTTGCTATATGAGGTCTGACCGGTATGGAGGTCACAATATTGACATAGGGGTACACTGTACCGGCTATGGAACACCAGGTACTCGTTATATTAATAGGGGATTGTGTTGAGGGTTGTAGATAGTGTCTGGAGCCACAATATCATTAGCTTGCTATGTGAGGTCTGATCGGTATGGATGACACAATATTGACATAGGGGTACACTGTACCGGCTTTGGTACACCAGGTACTCGTTATATTAAGAGCGGATGGTGTTGAGGGTTGTAGATAGTGTCTGGAGCCACAATATCATTAGCTTGCTATATGAGGTCTGACCGGTATGGAGGTCACAATATTGACATAGGGGTACACTGTACCGGCTATGGAACACCAGGTACTCGTTATATTAATAGTTGATTGTGTTGAGGGTTGTAGATAGTGTCTGGAGCCACAATATCATTAGCTTGCTATGTGAGGTCTGACCGGTATGGAGGTCACAATATTGACATAGGGGTACACTGTACCGGCTATGGTACACCAGGTACTAGTTATATTAATAGTGGATTGTGTTGAGGGTTGTAGATAGTGTCTGGAGCCACACTATCATTAGCTTGCTATATGAGGTCTGAACGGTATGGAGGTCACAATACTGACATACGGGTACACTGTACCGGCTATGGTACACCAGGTACTCGTTATATTAATAGTGGATTGTGTTGAGGGTTGTAGATAGTGTCTGGAGCCACACTATCATTAGCTTGCTATATAAGGCCTGACCGGTATGGAGGTCACAATATTGACGTAGGGGTACACTCTACCGGCTATGGTACACCATGCACTCATTTTATTAACAGTGGATTGTGTTAAGGGTTGTAGATAGTGTTTGGAGCCACAATATCATTAGCATGCTATATGAGGTCTGACCGGTATGGAGGTCACAATATTGACATAGGGGTACACTGTACCGGCTATGGTACACCAGGTACTCGTTATATTAATAGTGGATTGTGTTGAGGGTTGTAGATAGTGTCTGGAGCCACAATATCATTAGCTTGCTATGTGAGGTCTGACCGGTATGGAGGTCACAATATTGACATAGGGGTACACTGTACCGGCTATGGTACACCAGGTACTCGTTATATTAAGAGGGGATTGTGTTGAGGGTTGTAGATAGTGTCTGGAGCCACAATATCATTAGCTTGCTATATGAGGTCTGACCGGTATGGAGGTCACAATATTGACATAGGGGTACACTGTACCGGCTATGGTACACCAGGTACTCGTTATATTAATAGTGGATTGTGTTGAGGGTTGTAGATAGTGTCTGGAGCCACAATATCATTAGCTTGCTATGTGAGGTCTGACCGGTATGGAGGTCACAATATTGACATAGGGGTACACTGTACCGGCTATGGTACACCAGGTACTAGTTATATTAATAGTGGATTGTGTTGAGGGTTGTAGATAGTGTCTGGAGCCACACTATCATTAGCTTGCTATGTGAGGTCTGACCGGTATGGAGGTCACAATATTGACATGGGGTACACTGTACCGTCTATGGTACACCAGGTACTCATTATATTACTAGTGGATTGTGTTGAGGGTTGTAGATATTGTCTGGAGCCACAATATCATTAGCTTGCTATATGAGGTCTGACTGGTATGGAGGTCACAATACTGACATAGGGGTACACTGTACCGGCTGTGGTACACCAGGTACTAGTTATATTAATAGTGAATTGTGTTGTGGGTTGTAGATAGTGTCTGGAGCTTCAATATCATTAGCTTGCTATATGAGGTCTGATCGGTATGGAGGTCACAATATTGACATAGGGGTACACTGTAGCGGCTATGGTACACCAGGTCTCGTTATATTAATAGTGGATTGTATTGAGGGTTGTAGATAGTGTCTGGAGCCCCAATATCATTAGCTTGCTATATGAGGTCTGACCGGTATAGAGGTCACAATATTGACATAGGGGTACACTGTACCGGCTATGGAACACCAGGTACTCGTTATATTAATAGTGGATTGTGTTGAGGGTTGTAGATAGTGTCTGGAGCCACAATATCATTAGCTTGCTATGTGAGGTCTGATCGGTATGGAGGTCACAATATTGACATAGGGGTACACTGTACCGGCTTTGGTACACCAGGTACTCGTTATATTAACAGCGGATGGTGTTGATGGTTGTAGATAGTGTCTGGAGCCACAATATCATTAGCTTGCTATATGAGGTCTGACCGGTATGGAGGTCACAATATTGACATGGGGTACACTGTACCGGCTATGGAACACCAGGTACTCGTTATATTAATAGTGGATTGTCTTGAGGGTTGTAGATAGTGTCTGGAGCCACAATATCATTAGCTTGCTATGTGAGGTCTGACCGGTATGGAGGTCACAATATTGACATAGGGGTACACTGTGCCGGCTATGGTACACCAGGTACTAGTTATATTAATAGTGGATTGTGTTGAGGGTTGTAGATAGTGTCTGGAGCCACACTATCATTAGCTTGCTATATGAGGTCTGACTGGTATGGAGGTCACAATATTGACATAGGGGTACACTGTACCGGCTATGGTACACCAGGTACTCATTATATTAATAGTGGATTGTGTTGAGGGTTGTAGATAGTGTCTGGAGCCACACTATCATTAGCTTGGTATGTGAGGTCTGACCGGTATGGAGATCACACTATTGACATAGGGGTACACTGTACCGGCTATGGTACACCAGGTACTCGTTATATTAATAGTTAATTGTGTTGTGGGTTGTAGATAGTGTCTGGAGCCTCAATATCATTAGCTTGCTATATGAGGTCTGACCGGTATGGAGGTCACAATATTGACATAGGGGTACACTGTACCGGCTATGGTACACCAGGTACTCGTTATATTAATAGTGGATTGTGTTGAGGGTTGTAGATAGTGTCTGGAGCCATAATATCATTAGCTTGCTATATGAGGTCTAATCGGTATGGAGGTCACAATATTAACATAGGGGTACACTGTACCGGCTATGGTACACCAGGTACTCGTTATATTAATAGTGGATTGTGTTGAGGGTTGTAGATAGTGTCTGGAACCACAATATAATTAGCTTGCTATATGAGGTCTGACCGGTATGGATGTCACAATATTGACATAGGGGTACACTGTACCGGCTATGGTACACCATGTACTCGTTATATTAATAGTGGATGGTGTTGATGGTTGTAGATAGTGTCTGGAACAACAATATCATTAGCTTGCTATATGAGGTATGACCGGTATGGAGGTCACAATATTGACATAGGGGTACACTGTACCGGCTATGGTACACCAGGTACTCGTTATATTAATAGTGGATTGTGTTGAGGGTTGTAGATAGTGTCTGGAGCCACACTATCATTAGCTTGCTATATGGGGTATGACCGGTATGGAGGTCACAATATTGACATAGGGGTACACTGTACCGGCTATGGAACACCAGGTACTCGTTATATTAATAGTGGATTGTGTTGAAGGTTGTAGATAGTGTCTGGAGCCAGAATATCATTAGCTTGCTATATGAGGTCTGACCGGTATGGAGGTCACAATATTGACATAGGGGTACACTGTACCAGCTATGGTACACCAGGTACTCGTTATATTAACAGTGGATTGTGTTGAGGGTTGTAGATAGTGTCTGGAGCCACACTATCATTAGCTTGCTATATGAGGTCTGAACGGTATGGAGGTCACAATACTGACATACGGGTACACTGTACCGGCTATGGTACACCAGGTACTCGTTATATTAATAGTGGATTGTGTTGAGGGTTGTAGATAGTGTCTGGAGCCACACTATCATTAGCTTGCTATCTGAGGTCTGACCGGTATGGAGGTCACAATATTGACATAGGGATACCCTGTACCGGGTATGGTTCACCAGGTACTCCTTTTATTAACAGTGGATTGTGTTGAGGGTTGTAGATAGTGTCTGGAGCCACACTATCATTAGCTTGCTATATGAGGTCTGCCCGGTATAGATGTCACAATATAGACATAGGGGTACACTGTACCGGCTTTGGTACACCAGGTACTAGTTATGTTAACAGTGGATGGTGTTGAGGGTTGTAGATAGTGTCTGGAGCCACAATATCATTAGCTTGCTATATAAGGTCTGACCGGTATGGAGGTCACAATATTGACATAGGGGTACACTGTACCGGCTATGGAACACCATGTACTCGTTATATTAATAGTGGATTGTGTTGAGGGTTGTAGATAGTGTCTGGAGCCACAATATCATTAGCTTGCTATATGAGGTCTGACCGGTATGGAGGTCACAATACTGACATAGGGGTACATTGTACCGGCTATGGTACACCAGGTACTCATTATATTAATAGTGGATTGTGTTGAGGGTTGTAGATAGTGTCTGGAGCCACACTATCATTAGCTTGCTATGTGAGGTCTGACCGGTATGGAGGTCACAATATTGACATAGGGGTACACTGTACCGGCTATGGTACACCAGGTACTCTTATATTAACAGTGGATTGTGTTGTGGGTTGTAGATAGTGTCTGGAGCCACAATATCATTAGCTTGCTATATGAGGTCTGACCGGTATGGATGTCACAATATTAACAGTGGGGTACACTGTGCCGGCTATGGTACACCAGGTACTCGTTATATTACTAGTGGATTGTGTTGAGGGTTGTAGATAGTGTCTGGAGCCACAATATCATTAGCTTGCTATATGAGGTCTGACTGGTATGGAGGTCACAATACTGACATAGGGGTACACTGTACCGGCTGTGGTACACCAGGTACTAGTTATATTAATAGTGAATTGTGTTGTGGGTTGTAGATAGTGTCTGGAGCCTAAATATCATTAGCCTGCTATATGAGGTCTGACCGGTATTGAGGTCACAATATTGACATAGGGGTACACTGTACCGGCTATGGTACACCAGGTACTCGTTATATTAATAGTGGATTGTGTTAAGGGTTGTAGATAGTGTCTGGAGCCACAATATCATTACCTTGCTATATAAGGTCTGACCGGTATGGAGGTCACAAAATTGACATAGGGGTACAATGTACCGGCTATGGTACACCAGGTACTCTTTATATTAATAGTGGATTATGTTGAGGGTTGTAGATAATGTCTGGAGCCACAATATCATTAGCTTGCTATATGAGGTCTGATCGGTATGGAGGTCACAATATTGACATAGGGGTACATTGTAGCGGCTATGGTACACCAGGTCTCGTTATATTAATAGTGGATTGTATTGAGGGTTGTAGATAGTGTCTGGAGCCCCAATATCATTAGCTTGCTATATGAGGTCTGACCGGTATGGAGGTCACAATATTGACATAGGGGTACACTGTACCGGCTATGGAACACCAGGTACTCGTTATATTAATAGTGGATTGTGTTGAGGGTTGTAGATAGTGTCTGGAGCCACAATATCATTAGCTTGCTATGTGAGGTCTGATCGGTATGGATGACACAATATTGACATAGGGGTACACTGTACCGGCTTTGGTACACCAGGTACTCGTTATATTAACAGCGGATGGTGTTGAGGGTTGTAGATAGTGTCTGGAGCCACAATATCATTAGCTTGCTATATGAGGTCTGATCGGTATGGAGGTCACAATATTGACATAGGGGTACATTGTAGCGGCTATGGTACACCAGGTCTCGTTATATTAATAGTGGATTGTATTGAGGGTTGTAGATAGTGTCTGGAGCCCCAATATCATTAGCTTGCTATATGAGGTCTGACCGGTATGGAGGTCACAATATTGACATAGGGGTACACTGTACCGGCTATGGAACACCAGGTACTCGTTATATTAATAGTTGATTGTGTTGAGGGTTGTAGATAGTGTCTGGAGCCACAATATCATTAGCTTGCTATGTGAGGTCTGACCGGTATGGAGGTCACAATATTGACATAGGGGTACACTGTACCGGCTATGGTACACCAGGTACTAGTTATATTAACAGTGGATTGTGTTGAGGGTTGTAGATAGTGTCTGGAGCCACACTATCATTAGCTTGCTATATGAGGTCTGACCGGTATGGAGGTCACAATATTGACATAGGGGTACACTGTACCGGCTATGGTACACCAGGTACTCATTATATTAATAGTGGATTGTGTTGAGGGTTGTAGATAGTGTCTGGAGCCACACTATCATTAGCTTGGTATGTGAGGTCTGACCGGTATGGAGATCACACTATTGACATAGGGGTACACTGTACCGGCTATGGTACACCAGGTACTCGTTATATTAATAGTTAATTGTGTTGTGGGTTGTAGATAGTGTCTGGAGCCTCAATATCATTAGCTTGCTATATGAGGTCTGACCGGTATGGAGGTCACAATATTGACATAGGGGTACACTGTACCGGCTATGGTACACCAGGTACTCGTTATATTATTAGTGGATTGTGTTGAGGGTTGTAGATAGTGTCTGGAGCAACAATATCATTAGCTTGCTATATGAGGTCTAATCGGTATGGAGGTCACAATATTAACATAGGGGTACACTGTACCGGCTATGGTACACCAGGTACTCGTTATATTAATAGTGGATTGTGTTGAGGGTTGTAGATAGTGTCTGGAGCCACAATATCATTAGCTTGCTATATGAGGTTTAACCGGTATGGAGGTCACAATATTGACATAGGGGTACACTGTACCGGCTATGGTACACCAGGTACTCGTTATATTAATAGTGGATTGTGTTGAGGGTTGTAGATAGTGTCTGGAACCACAATATAATTAGCTTGCTATATGAGGTCTGACCGGTATGGATGTCACAATATTGACATAGGGGTACACTGTACCGGCAATGGTACACCATGTACTCGTTATATTAATAGTGGATGGTGTTGATGGTTGTAGATAGTGTCTGGAGCAACAATATCATTAGCTTGCTATATGAGGTATGACCGGTATGGAGGTCACAATATTGACATAGGGGTACACTGTACCGGCTATGGTACACCAGGTACTCGTTATATTAATAGTGGATTGTGTTGAGGGTTGTAGATAGCGTCTGGAGCCACACTATCATTAGCTTGCTATATGGGGTATGACCGGTATGGAGGTCACAATATTGACATAGGGGTACACTGTACCGGCTATGGAACACCAGGTACTCGTTATATTAATAGTGGATTGTGTTGAAGGTTGTAGATAGTGTCCGGAGCCAGAATATCATTAGCTTGCTATATGAGGTCTGACCGGTATGGAGGTCACAATATTGACATAGGGGTACACTGTACCAGCTATGGTACACCAGGTACTCGTTATATTAACAGTGGATTGTGTTGAGGGTTGTAGATAGTGTCTGGAGCCACACTATCATTAGCTTGCTATATGAGGTCTGAACGGTATGGAGGTCACAATACTGACATACGGGTACACTGTACCGGCTATGGTACACCAGGTACTCGTTATATTAATAGTGGATTGTGTTGAGGGTTGTAGATAGTGTCTGGAGCCACACTATCATTAGCTTGCTATCTGAGGTCTGACCGGTATGGAGGTCACAATACTGACATAGGGGTACATTGTACCGGCTATGGTACACCAGGTACTCATTATATTAATAGTGGATTGTGTTGAGGGTTGTAGATAGTGTCTGGAGCCACACTATCATTAGCTTGCTATGTGAGGTCTGACCGGTATGGAGGTCACAATATTGACATAGGGGTACACTGTACCGGCTATGGTACACCAGGTACTCTTATATTAACAGTGGATTGTGTTGTGGGTTGTAGATATTGTCTGGAGCCACAATATCATTAGCTTGCTATATGAGGTCTGACCGGTATGGATGTCACAATATTAACAGTGGGGTACACTGTGCCGGCTATGGTACACCAGGTACTCGTTATATTACTAGTGGATTGTGTTGAGGGTTGTAGATAGTGTCTGGAGCCACAATATCATTAGCTTGCTATATGAGGTCTGACTGCTATGGAGGTCACAATACTGACATAGGGGTACACTGTACCGGCTGTGGTACACCAGGTACTAGTTATACTAATAGTGAATTGTGTTGTGGGTTGTAGATAGTGTCTGGAGCCTCAATATCATTAGCCTGCTATATGAGGTCTGACCGGTATGGAGGTCACAATATTGACATAGGGGTACACTGTACCGGCTATGGTACACCAGGTACTCGTTATATTAATAGTGGATTATGTTGAGGGTTGTAGATAATGTCTGGAGCCACAATATCATTAGCTTGCTATATGAGGTCTGATCGGTATGGAGGTCACAATATTGACATAGGGGTACACTGTACCGGCTATGGTACACCAGGTCTCGTTATATTAATAGTGGATTGTATTGAGGGTTGTAGATAGTGTCTGGAGCCCCAATATCATTAGCTTGCTATATGACGTCTGACCGGTATGGAGGTCACAATATTGACATAGGGGTACACTGTACCGGCTATGGTACACTAGGTACTCGTTATATTAATAGTGGATTGTTTTGAGGTTTGTAGATTGGGTCTGGAGCCACAATATCATTAGCTTGCTATATAAGGTCTGACCTGTATGGAGGTCACAATATTGACATAGGGGTACACTGTACCGGCTATGGTACACCAGGTACTCGTTATATTAATTGTGGATTGTGTTGAGGGTTGTAGATAGTGTCTGGAGCCACACTATCATTAGCTTGCTATCTGAGGTCTGACCGGTATGGAGGTCACAATACTGACATAGGGGTACATTGTACCGGCTATGGTACACCAGGTACTCATTATATTAATAGTGGATTGTGTTGAGGGTTGTAGATAGTGTCTGGAGCCACACTATCATTAGCTTGCTATGTGAGGTCTGACCGGTATGGAGGTCACAATATTGACATAGGGGTACACTGTACCGGCTATGGTACACCAGGTACTCTTATATTAACAGTGGATTGTGTTGTGGGTTGTAGATATTGTCTGGAGCCACAATATCATTAGCTTGCTATATGAGGTCTGACCGGTATGGATGTCACAATATTAACAGTGGGGTACACTGTGCCGGCTATGGTACACCAGGTACTCGTTATATTACTAGTGGATTGTGTTGAGGGTTGTAGATAGTGTCTGGAGCCACAATATCATTAGCTTGCTATATGAGGTCTGACTGCTATGGAGGTCACAATACTGACATAGGGGTACACTGTACCGGCTGTGGTACACCAGGTACTAGTTATACTAATAGTGAATTGTGTTGGGGGTTGTAGATAGTGTCTGGAGCCTCAATATCATTAGCCTGCTATATGAGGTCTGACCGGTATGGAGGTCACAATATTGACATAGGGGTACACTGTACCGGCTATGGTACACCAGGTACTCGTTATATTAATAGTGGATTATGTTGAGGGTTGTAGATAATGTCTGGAGCCACAATATCATTAGCTTGCTATATGAGGTCTGATCGGTATGGAGGTCACAATATTGACATAGGGGTACACTGTACCGGCTATGGTACACCAGGTCTCGTTATATTAATATTGGATTGTATTGAGGGTTGTAGATAGTGTCTGGAGCCCCAATATCATTAGCTTGCTATATGACGTCTGACCGGTATGGAGGTCACAATATTGACATAGGGGTACACTGTACCGGCTATGGTACACTAGGTACTCGTTATATTAATAGTGGATTGTTTTGAGGTTTGTAGATTGTGTCTGGAGCCACAATATCATTAGCTTGCTATATAAGGTCTGACCTGTATGGAGGTCACAATATTGACATAGGGGTACACTGTACCGGCTATGGTACACCAGGTACTCGTTATATTAATTGTGGATTGTGTTGAGGGTTGTAGATAGTGTCTGGATCCACAATATCATTAGCTTGCTTATATAAGGCCTGACCGGTAAGGAGGTCACAATATTGACATAGGGGTACACTGTACCGGCTATGGTACACCAGGTACTCGTTATATTAATAGTGGATTGTGTTAAGGGTTGCAGATAGTGTCTGGAGCCACAATATCATTAGCTTAATATATGAGGTCTGACCGATAAGGATGTCACAATATTGACATAGGGGTACATTGAACCGGATATGGTACACCAGGTACTCGCTGTATTAATAGTGGATTGTGTTGAGGGTTGTAGGTTGTGTCTGGAGCCACAATATCATTAGCTTGCTATATGAGGTCTGACCGGTATAGAGGTCTCAATATTGACATAGGGGTACACTGTACCGGCTATGGTACACCAGGTACTCGTTATATTAATAGTGGATTGTGTTAAGGGTTGTAGATAATGTCTGGAGCCACAATATCATTAGCTTGCTATATGAGGTATGACCGGTATGGAGGTCACAATACTGACATAGGGGTACACTGTACCGGCTATGGTACACCAGGTACTCGTTATATTAATAGTGGATTGTGTTGAGGGTTGTAGATAGTGTCTGGAGCCAAAATATCATTAGCTTGCTTATATAAGGCCTGACCGGTATGGAGGTCACAATATTGACATAGGGGTACACTGTACCGGCTATGGTACACCAGGTACTCGTTATATTAATAGAGGATTGTGTTAAGGGTTGCAGATAGTGTCTGGAACCACAATATCATTAGCTTAATATATGAGGTCTGACCGATAAGGATGTCACAATATTGACATAGGGGTACATTGAACCGGATATGGTACACCAGGTACTCGTTATATTAACAGCGGATGGTGTTGAGGGTAGTAGATAGTGTCTGGAGCCACAATATCATTAGCTTGCTATATGAGGTCTGACCGGTATGGAGGTCACAATATTGACATAGGGGTACACTGTACCGGCTATGGAACACCAGGTACTCGTTATATTAATAGTTGATTGTGTTGAGGGTTGTAGATAGTGTCTGGAGCCACAATATCATTAGCTTGCTATGTGAGGTCTGACCGGTATGGAGGTCACAATATTGACATAGGGGTACACTGTACCGGCTATGGTACACCAGGTACTAGTTATATTAACAGTGGATTGTGTTGAGGGTTGTAGATAGTGTCTGGAGCCACACTATCATTAGCTTGCTATATGAGGTCTGACCGGTATGGAGGTCACAATATTGACATAGGGGTACACTGTACCGGCTATGGTACACCAGGTACTCATTATATTAATAGTGGATTGTGTTGAGGGTTGTAGATAGTGTCTGGAGCCACACTATCATTAGCTTGGTATGTGAGGTCTGACCGGTATGGAGATCACACTATTGACATAGGGGTACACTGTACCGGCTATGGTACACCAGGTACTCGTTATATTAATAGTTAATTGTGTTGTGGGTTGTAGATAGTGTCTGGAACCTCAATATCATTAGCTTGCTATATGAGGTCTGACCGGTATGGAGGTCACAATATTGACATATGGGTACACTGTACCGGCTATGGTACACCAGGTACTCGTTATATTAATAGTAGATTGTGTTGAGGGTTGTAGATAGTGTCTGGAGCAACAATTCATTAGCTTGCTATTTGAGGTTTAACCGGTATGGAGGTCACAATATTGACATAGGGGTACACTGTACCGGCTATGGTACACCAGGTACTCGTTATATTAATAGTGGATTGTGTTGAGGGTTGTAGATAGTGTCTGGATCCACAATTTAATTAGCTTGCTATATGAGGTCTGACCGGTATGGAGGTCACAATATTGACATAGGGGTACACTGTACCGGCAATGGTACACCATGTACTCGTTATATTAATAGTGGATGGTGTTGATGGTTGTAGATAGTGTCTGGAGCAACAATATCATTAGCTTGCTATATGAGGTATGACCGGTATGGAGGTCACAATATTGACATAGGGGTACACTGTACCGGCTATGGTACACCAGGTACTCGTTATATTAATAGTGGATTGTGTTGAGGGTTGTAGATAGTGTCTGGAGCCACAATATCATTAGCTTGCTATATGAGGTATGGCCGGTATGGAGGTCACAATACTGACATAGGGGTACACTGTACCGGCTATGGTACACCAGGTACTCGTTATATTAATAGTGGATTGTGTTGAGAGTTGTAGGTAGTGTCTGGAGCCCCAATATAATTAGCTTGCTTATATAAGGCCTGACCGGTATGGAGGTCACAATATTGACATAGGGGTACACTGTATTGGCTATGGTACACCAGGTACTTGTTATATTAACAGTGGATTGTGTTGAGGGTTGTAGATAGTGTCTGGAGCCACACTATCATTAGCTTGCTATATGAGGTCTGAACGGTATGGAGGTCACAATACTGACATACGGGTACACTGTACCGGCTATGGTACACCAGGTACTCGTTATATTAATAGTGGATTGTGTTGAGGGTTGTAGATAGTGTCTGGAGCCACACTATCATTAGCTTGCTATCTGAGGTCTGACCGGTATGGAGGTCACAATACTGACATAGGGGTACATTGTACCGGCTATGGTACACCAGGTACTCATTATATTAATAGTGGATTGTGTTGAGGGTTGTAGATAGTGTCTGGAGCCACACTATCATTAGCTTGCTATGTGAGGTCTGACCGGTATGGAGGTCACAATATTGACATAGGGGTACACTGTACCGGCTATGGTACACCAGGTACTCTTATATTAACAGTGGATTGTGTTGTGGGTTGTAGATATTGTCTGGAGCCACAATATCATTAGCTTGCTATATGAGGTCTGACCGGTATGGATGTCACAATATTAACAGTGGGGTACACTGTGCCGGCTATGGTACACCAGGTACTCGTTATATTACTAGTGGATTGTGTTGAGGGATGTAGATAGTGTCTGGAGCCACAATATCATTAGCTTGCTATATGAGGTCTGACTGCTATGGAGGTCACAATACTGACATAGGGGTACACTGTACCGGCTGTGGTACACCAGGTACTAGTTATACTAATAGTGAATTGTGTTGTGGGTTGTAGATAGTGTCTGGAGCCTCAATATCATTAGCCTGCTATATGAGGTCTGACCGGTATGGAGGTCACAATATTGACATAGGGGTACACTGTACCGGCTATGGTACACCAGGTACTCGTTATATTAATAGTGGATTATGTTGAGGGTTGTAGATAATGTCTGGAGCCACAATATCATTAGCTTGCTATATGAGGTCTGATCGGTATGGAGGTCACAATATTGACATAGGGGTACACTGTACCGGCTATGGTACACCAGGTCTCGTTATATTAATAGTGGATTGTATTGAGGGTTGTAGATAGTGTCGGGAGCCCCAATATCATTAGCTTGCTATATGACGTCTGACCGGTATGGAGGTCACAATATTGACATAGGGGTACACTGTACCGGCTATGGTACACTAGGTACTCGTTATATTAATAGTGGATTGTTTTGAGGTTTGTAGATTGTGTCTGGAGCCACAATATCATTAGATTGCTATATAAGGTCTGACCTGTATGGAGGTCACAATATTGACATAGGGGTACACTGTACCGGCTATGGTACACCAGGTACTCGTTATATTAATTGTGGATTGTGTTGAGGGTTGTAGATAGTGTCTGGATCCACAATATCATTAGCTTGCTTATATAAGGCCTGACCGGTAAGGAGGTCACAATATTGACATAGGGGTACACTGTACCGGCTATGGTACACCAGGTACTCGTTATATTAATAGTGGATTGTGTTAAGGGTTGCAGATAGTGTCTGGAGCCACAATATCATTAGCTTAATATATGAGGTCTGACCGATAAGGATGTCACAATATTGACATAGGGGTACATTGAACCGGATATGGTACACCAGGTACTCGTTGTATTAATAGTGGATTGTGTTGAGGGTTGTAGGTTGTGTCTGGAGCCACAATATCATTAGCTTGCTATATGAGGTCTGACCGGTATAGAGGTCTCAATATTGACATAGGGGTACACTGTACCGGCTATGGTACACCAGGTACTCGTTATATTAATAGTGGATTGTGTTAAGGGTTGTAGATAATGTCTGGAGCCACAATATCATTAGCTTGCTATATGAGGTATGACCGGTATGGAGGTCACAATACTGACATAGGGGTACACTGTACCGGCTATGGTACACCAGGTACTCGTTATATTAATAGTGGATTGTGTTGAGGGTTGTAGATAGTGTCTGGAGCCCAAAATATCATTAGCTTGCTTATATAAGGCCTGACCGGTATGGAGGTCACAATATTGACATAGGGGTACACTGTACCGGCTATGGTACACCAGGTACTCGTTATATTAATAGAGGATTGTGTTAAGGGTTGCAGATAGTGTCTGGAACCACAATATCATTAGCTTAATATATGAGGTCTGACCGATAAGGATGTCACAATATTGACATAGGGGTACATTGAACCGGATATGGTACACCAGGTACTCGTTGTATTAATAGTGGATTGTGTTGAGGGTTGTAGGTTGTGTCTGGAGCCACAATATCATTAGCTTGCTATATGAGGTCTGACCGGTATAGAGGTATCAATATTGACATAGGGGTACACTGTACCGGCTATGGTACACCAGGTACTCGTTATATTAATAGTGGATTGTGTTAAGGGTTGTAGATAATGTCTGGAGCCACAATATCATTAGCTTGCTATATGAGGTATGACCGGTATGGAGGTCACAATACTGACATAGGGGTACACTGTACCGGCTATGGTACACCAGGTACTCGTTATATTAATAGTGGATTGTGTTGAGAGTTGTAGATAGTGTCTGGAGCCCAAAATATCATTAGCTTGCTTATATAAGGCCTGACCGGTATGGAGGTCACAATATTGACATAGGGGTACACTGTACCGGCTATGGTACACCAGGTACTAGTTATATTAACAGTGGATTGTGTTGAGGGATGTAGATAGTGTCTGGAGCCACACTATCATTAGCTTGCTATATGAGGTCTGACCGGTATGGAGGTCACAATACTGACATAGGGGTACATTGTACCGGCTATGGTACACCAGGTAATCATTATATTAATAGTGGATTGTGTTGAGGGTTGTAGATAGTGTCTGGAGCCACACTATCATTAGCTTGCTATGTGAGGTCTGACCGGTATGGAGGTCACAATATTGACATAGGGGTACACTGTACCGGCTATGGTACACCAGGTACTCGATATATTAACAGTGGATTGTGTTGTGGGTTGTAGATAGTGTCTGGAGCCACAATATCATTTGCTTGCTATATGAGGTCTGACCGGTATGGAGGTCACAATATTGACATTGGGGTACACGGTACCGGCTATGGTACACCAGGTACTCGTTCTATTACTAGTGGATTGTGTTGAGGGTTGTAGATATTGTCTGGAGCAACAATATCATTAGCTTGCTATATGAGGTCTGACTGGTATGGAGGTCACAATACTGACATAGGGGTACACTGTACCGGCTGTGGTACACCAGGTACTCGTTATATTAATAGTGAAATGTGTTGTGGGTTGTAGATAGTGTCTGGAGCCTCAATATCATTAGCTTGCTATATGAGGTCTGACCGGTATGGAGGTCACAATATTGACATCGGGGTACACTGTACCGGCTATGGTACACCAGGTACTCGTTATATGTACCGGCTATGGTACACCAGGTACTCGTTATATTAATAGTGGATTGTGTTAAGGGTTGTAGATAGTGTCTGGAGCCACAATATCATTAGCTTGCTATATAAGGTCTGACCGGTATGGAGGTCACAAAATTGACATAGGGGTACACTGTACCGGCTATGGTACACCAGGTACTCGTTATATTAATAGTGGATTATGTTGAGGGTTGTAGATCATGTCTGGAGCCACAATATCATTAGCTTGCTATATGAGGTCTGATCGGTATGGAGGCCACAATATTGACATAGGGGTGAACTCTACCGGCTATGGTACACCAGGTCTCGTTATATTAATAGTGGATTGTATTGAGGGTTGTAGATAGTGTCTGGAGCCCCAATATCATTAGCTTGCTATATGACGTCTGACCGGTATGGAGGTCACAATATTGACATAGGGGTACACTGTACCGGCTATGGTACACCAGGTACTCGATATATTAATTGTGGTTTGTATTGAGGGTTGTAGATAGTGGGTGGAACCTCAATATCATTAGTTTGCTATACAAGGTCTGAACGGTATGGAGGTCACAATATTGACATAGGGGTACACTGTACCGGCTATGGTACACTAGGTACTCGTTATATTAATAGTGGATTGTGTTAAGGGTTGTAGATAGTGTCTGGAGCCACCATATCATTAGCTTACTATATGAGGTCTGACCGATAAGGATGTCACAATATTGACATAGGGGTACATTGTACCGGATATGGTACACCAGGTACTCGTTGTATTAATAGTGGATTGTGTTGAGGGTTGTAGGTTGTGTCTGGAGCCACAATATCATTAGCTTGCTATATGAGGTCTGACCGGTATGGAGGTCTCAATATTGACATAGGGGTACACTGTACCGGCTATGGTACACCAGGTACTCGTTATATTAATAGTGGATTGTGTTAAGGGTTGTAGATAATGTCTGGAGCCACAATATCATTAGCTTGCTATATGAGGTATGGCCGGTATGGAGGTCACAATACTGACATAGGGGTACACTGTACCGGCTATGGTACACCAGGTACTCGTTATATTAATAGTGGATTGTGTTGAGAGTTGTAGGTAGTGTCTGGAGCCCCAATATAATTAGCTTGCTTATATAAGGCCTGACCGGTATGGAGGTCACAATATTGACATAGGGGTACACTGTACCGGCTATGGTACACCAGGTACTTGTTATATTAATAGTGGATTGTCTTGTGGGTTGTAGATAGTGTCTGGAGCCACAATATCATTAGCTTGCTATATGAGGTCTGACCGATAAGGAGGTCACAATGTGAGAGAGAGAGAGGGTGTGTGAGAGAGAGAGGTGGACTATGTATGGGTTTGTGAGTGTGTGTGAGAGTGAGTGAGTGCGTTTATTATACTTTTTTGAAATGCCACGCCATAAACACTTACAAATCGTGGTCACAGAAATATTTAGACTCCATTACCTAGATACATTATTTTTGTTTTCAGCGAGTATCCTCCACGAGTGAGGAACTACTCAGACAGTATCGGGAAGTGTTAGATAAATTTAGGAGGAAGGGAGGGATCCCTGTAGTGCATAGTATCTTACCTAGAAGGGGAGTTGGAAAGGAATGGACGTCCAGGGCAATTGGTATAATTTGTCGTCTGGAAAAATATTGTAAGGAGAAAGCAATACCATTCATAGACAACTGGACCGAATTCTATGGTAAAGATAATATGTACGTAAGGGATGGGGTGCATCTTTCGAGGTTAGGGGTTTCCACGTTAGCTAGCTCATTAGATAGGACATTTGCGGGGTTTCGCTGAAGATGAAGCCTGTGTGGGCAAAACAGAGAATAAGTTTGGATATCGAAAACAAATCGATACATCATCTAGGAATGTAATAGAACCCCAGTCACATATAAATGTTAGTAATTATGATAGCATTGACTGCAGTGAAATCGAAGAAAATAATAAGTTAGTTAAAAACGATAGACTATTAGTTACAAAAAATAGTAATAAGTTGAGGGTATATTATACAAATTGTAGAAGTTTATGTAACAAAATGGATCAGCTCAGGGCAATTGTTAGCAAGGAAAATATAGACATTGTAGCGATTACAGAAACCTGGATAAATACTGACTCTAGACATCTATTAGCAGAATTTCATATGCAATTTATTTAAATATGACAGAACAGACAGAAGGGGAGGTGGAGCTGCAATTTATGTCAGGGATACTTTAAAATGTTGCCTTAGATCAGATATAAAAACAAATAGGGATAATGAAAGTGTGTGGGTAGAGATTAGCGGGGAAGGTGAGACAATTATTTTGGGAACCATTTATAGGGCACCCGGTCTTTGTCGAAATTTAGGCAAATTATTATGGGAAGAAATCAGTAAGGCATCTCAGAATAATAATGTGTGCATTTTAGGCGACTTTAATCTTTTAGGTATAGACTGGGTTAAGCAAACTAACAATAACGAATCTGAAGATTTTCTTGAAGTAGTACTAGACAACTTTCTATTTCAATTTGTAAATTCGCCAACTAGAGGATATAATATTCTTGACCTAGTTCTTAGCAACAGAGAAAATTGGATAACAAATTTAGAAGTGGGCGACCAGCTAGGGAACAGTGACCATAAATCAATATATTTATCTATAGAATTAAATTATAAACCAAAGGGAAATAAGGTTCTTATCCCTGACTTTAGAAAAGAAAATTTAAGGGGAATAAAACGGTCACTCAGAATTAAAGGTGAGGCAGGAGATTTAGGTCAAGTAAGCTGATTAGTTACAGCAGATCAGAGAGGTCAGGGCCAGGTAGGTCACACAGCTGAGATAGTTAGACAACCAACTGAAAATTTAAATAGTGTGCATAATCAGTTCATCTCTGCCTTACAGAGCAAACAAGATAAATATATACAAAACAAGAAAATTTAGATCACATACAAACCAACCAAAATGGATGACAAATAAATTAGTAGATTTTATAGGTAGAAAGAGAGGTGTATACAGAAAAATACATAAAGGCGAAATCCACCTTATAGAATATCACCATAACTTGTCGAGGCAGGTAAAGAAGGAAATTAGAACGGAAAAAAGAAACTACGAAATCAAGGTAGCAAATTAATACAAAAACAACCCTAAAGCATTTTATCAATTGTATAAATCTAAGGTAAAGGATACAGTAGGGCCTCTCAAGAATGTGATAGGTGAGATTACAGATGATGAGTTAGAAATGTGCAATACTCTAAATAGTAATTTCCTTTCTGTTTTTACAAACGAAAATTTAGATCAAGTTCCAGTAGTCAACCAAGTTTTTAACGGTAGTATAAACGAAATATTAAGCACAGTTCAGGTCACTAGTGACAAAGTAATTAACGAAATAGATAGACTAAAACCTCAGAAATCTACAGATCCAGATGAGGTGTATGCTAGGGTATTAAAAGAATGCAAGGACGAATTAAGTTACCCATTAACTCACCTATTTAATAATTCACTAGCTTTAGGCTTAGTTCCTGATTCATGGAAGCTCGCAAATATAATTCCGATATTTAAAAAAGGTGATAAGTCCATAGCATCTGTTACGAACTGGCACTCGGGTACACAAGGGCTCTCAATCAGGACTCGAATACGGCTTGCTGCCACAACGGAAACACACGATCCCAACCCCTGAGTACTGCCAGCCGAACAAAAAACACCAATACCCTCCAGAGTTCAATCTGCTATAACGGGGTATACAAGAACTCGGTACTAGTGTTCAACAACAGACTAATAAAGAGACAGGAATTTTCTAGTCTGGTCAACAATCAAACAATGAAGTAAAAACAACAACACCAAAGAATAGTGTTGGCCGAAGCCGAAGTAATCCACCCTTGACTAAGAAATTAAGAAGTCCTCCACCCTCTACTTCGGATCGGCACTATTACGTTACGTTAATTAATAGTCCTTAAGCATCGAGCAAGGAATCTTCTGAAAAAAGTTAGATGCTTCTCGGATGCTCGTAAGAAGTACGTATCGGATTTTGAACAGTAATTCAATAAGCAAAACACTGGCAATTAAATACTATTAAAGGTTTAAATTGGCATAAGAATAATTAAAAGAATATGCAATAGTAAATGGCAAACATTAAAAAGAAGTACTCCGCAAATGCAACAGCAATAGCCTACTCGGATTGTGCTCGTGGGCCACTAATCACTAAAGTAGCCAAGCTTGCAACACATGAAATCAATAGTGCATAAATAATATCATACATAAGGAAAGCTTCAATACTATTCTGTATCTACTAATCGAGTAAAGTCTAGCTGCGGTACTGTGGGCAAAAGGTAGCAGTGACTGAGCAAAAACGGCTCGTAGCCTAGCGAAGTCCTCACAACTGTTTAAAGTATTACGTTAAAAATGACAAGTGCACTTTGAGAAATCCAGATCCCTTGTATCTGGTTTTCTCCCGGCTCCTTGACAAAGTAAAAACAAACTGTTAATAAAATACAGGGTGGTTAGGCTCTTGCCCTCACGCACTGTAAATTATTAACTCAACACAGTCAGCCGCGAAGACAACCTAGGCTTCACTGAACCGAAACGAGTATGCAGGTTTATCGCTTAACCACTGCATCAAACAACAACTCGTAACACAGAAAAGCCTTACCCCAGTCTAGCATTACCTAGACTAGCAGAAAACAGGAATAAAAATAATAACACACAGGGAAATGCATATACAAGTGCAACAAACATAAATCAATCCTTTTCTAAGTTAACCCTTCCAAAATAGGCTATCTAATAGGCAAGTATCTCGTGAGAACTCAAGCGATAATACGTTGGCTGACTAGCTCTGCACCAACGGGTCCATGGAAGTTAAACAGGCAGGGAAAAGAGGAGATAAGAATGTAAGGTAGTAGAGAAAGTTCACATCAGTCAGAAGAATATATATAGTTAGCAAGGGAAATGAGAAGTCGCTCTGCCTAATGAGTTCTGATGAAAAAATGGCTAGACTTCCCTTTTTATACCCGGCACTCTAGTGAGCCCAACGTGAACTACTAAGGACCGCCCACTGACAACCATTACGTAATTTCTCTCTCTCCTCTGCGATAGACAAAGGCTCCCCTAGCACTGAGGGGAGGGGGGAGGGGGGAGTGCTAGTGAGTTAGGCCCACCTCCCGCCTGGCGCACCCACTGACCCCCAACTGTGGCTGTTTCTCTTCCCATCATTACAAATAAGTTTTACACACAATACTTATAACTAATGATATAAAATAGAACTCGTTGACTCAGATGAAAACAAAATACATATTCATAATACTTATAGTACAACGGCTCACATGAACTAAGTTAGGAAACTCTACATAGACTACAGCCAAAGTTCCTGCCCTGACGATCCTAGCGAGAGTGGGGCATGACTAGGCGTTCTGTACAGCATGCTCACACTGGATATGCGTCACACATCAAATTACCGTCCTATTAGTCTCACATCAATTAGAGGGAAATTGCTAGAATCAATTATTGCCAGGAAAATTAGAAATCACTTAGATATGTTCAAGTTAATAAAACCCTCTGAACATGGTTTCACTCCAGGACGATCTTGCCTAACAAATTTACTCAGTTTGTTCTCCGAGGTTTATGAAGCGGTAGATAACGACAAGTCATATAATATGACCTACTTAGACTTCAGTAAGGCCTTTGATAAAGTTCCACATGAAAGGCTGTTAAGGAAGATAGAGGGACATGGTATTGAGGGGATGCTACTCAAGTGGATTAAGTCATGGAAAATTGGTAGGTAACAGAGAGTTAGTATAAATGGTGTAAAATCGGACTGGGGATTATTTACAAGTGGGGTCCCCCAAGGGTCGGTTTTGGGGCCCCTTCTCTTCATTATCTACATAAATGATCTTGATTCAGGCATAAAGAGTAGGATCAGTAAATTTGCTGATGATACAAAAATAGGTAGGATAATAGAGTCAGCTAGAGACAGGGAATGTCTTCAAAATGATCTCGATCACTTGCACGAGTGGTCCATAAATTGGCAGATGAGTTTCAATGTAGACAAATGTAAGGTATTAAGGATTGGAAATCGTAATTTAGATGCTAAATACAAACTACACAATGTAGAATTGGATAACTCAGAGTGTGAGAAGGATCTGGGGGTGCTCGTTAGTAATGATCTGAAACCCAGAAAACAGTGTATAATTGTTAGGAATAGGGCAAATAGAATTATAGGATTCATATCTAGGAGTGTTAGCAACAGGACTGCTGAAGTTTTTTTAAAACTATACTTAGCTCTAGTAAGACCCCATTTAGACTATGCTGGTCAATTTTGGTGCCCTTATTATAGAATGGATATCGACCCTTTAAGAGGCAGTCCAAAGAAGAATGACTACAAAGATACATAATATTAGAAATGTATCGTATGAGGAGAGGTTGAAATGTCTTAGGCTTGCACTCACTAGAGAGACGAAGATATAGGGGAGATATGATAGATATATTTAAATGGATAAAAGGTTTAAATAAGGGCGATATAGATGAGGTATTAAAGCTAAAGAACGGCGACATAACCCGCTCAAATGGTTTCAAGTTAGATAAGTTTTGATTTAGGAAAGATATAGGAAAGCACTGGTTTGGTAATAGAGTTGTTAACATGTGGAATGCACTGCCCAGAACAGTAATTAGCTCAGAAACAGTTGAACACTTTAAGCATAAGTTGGATTCCCATATGGGTGATGTGGGCTGGGTGTGAGTGCTGCTTCATGTGGGCCGCATGGCCATATGCAGTTTCCCGCGATCTTATGACCTTATGTTGTTATGTTATTGGGGTTGGGTGTGACAGGGATCTGCCTTGTGTGGGCCGATCGTCTTTTTGCAGGCTCCCATTTTTTTATGTTCTTATGTTCTAGAACTGCTCATATATATTCATGTTTGCCAATTTGCTGTTTTCCTTGCCATTAACATATATTATAACCTACTGAAACTTAAATGGTGGTAAAAGTGCTATGTACCAGGAACTAACCATCTTAGCACAGGCATGTGTATAAACTAGCTAAATCTTTTATTCATAATATATATATACATAAATATATATATATATATATATATATATATATATATATATATATATATATATATATATATATAGAACAAGCGGTGAACTGCCAGCGAGAGTGGTGGAGAGCGACACAATAAACGCTTTCAAGGGAAGGCTTGACCTATATCTACAGGAAGCTGGGGTGATATGAAAAACAATAAACAATAAAACAAATATAAAGTAAAATAAAACAAATAAATATATAAATAAAGGTAGTTTGTAAGGCCGGACTGCCTAATAGGGACCTCGGGGTCTGTGTGGTCTGTGTGGTCTGTGTATATATGTAACTCTGTAACTCTAAAACATTTACCTCTGCCCTCCCATCTATATTTCAACATGTCACACTCACCTCTCCCCCTCTCTCTCTCTGTACCCTTTGTATTCTTTTCTCTCTGTTCCTCTTTATCACTTAATTGCCAGTCTCCCTCTCTCATCTAACCTGTTTTTCTGGTTTTAGGCCTTTTTGCTCTATCTTTTCTCTCTCTCTCTCTCTCTCTATCTCTCGACAATGTTATATAATTGCCCTTTTCGAACGGACTACCTCCTTGTGACCGTAAAGTCTGTCTGGTTTGTTTATATATATAAGTAACTCTAGCTAATTAGTTTTCTTTAGATCCAAATATATATTCATTAATACATGTTATAAGGTTTTAAATACTGCCTAGATTCTCTTGCATAAATAGTGTAATTTGTTAAATATATATCCCCTTAGGAAAATGTTGGAAAATTCTTCTCAAACATTTCCGATACCAAATTGTCTACAAACAAATGTTCTCTTCCAGTTTTGTCTTCTCTCTCTCACTCACTCACTCACTCTCTCTCTCTCTCTCTCGGCAATATTGTATTATTTTTTCTTCCCACTTTCACTCTTTCCAATATTTGCCTTTCGCGTCTTTCCTTCTCACCCTCCATCAATCCATCTCTCTCGCTTTCATTCATTCATTCACTCACTCACTGACTCACTCACTCACTCACTCTCTCTCTCTCTCTCTTTAATCTTATAACATTTTATTGGTACAGTCCATTCCCTATTACACCTTGATTATATAAAATTCGATTATATTTATGCCTTCAGTATTTTTTTTTTCTCTCTCTCTCTCTCTCTCTCTTTCTGTCAATTTATTTCTCCCTCCCCTCCCTTCCCTTTCACTCTCTCTCTCTCTCTCTCTCACTACATTCCCCTCTCTCTCTCTTTCTCTCTCACAATAATGACTCCCCCTCTTCGCTCCCCCCCCCCCCAATCCTCAGCCCGGATCCGGATAATATCGGGCTACGGAGCGACCAATAACGGACTGATGGCCTGTTCGTCGGAATAAGACCGGATTAACAACCGGTCCGAGTACGGTTCAGTCCGGATCTGAAGTCTTAAGAGGCTGGTTAGGTATAAGTAATATATAAATTGGATAGTACGGTTAAATTAATTTCTTGAGTATTGGGAGGATGATTAGGTAAAGGAAAATGCATCGGATCTATCTATCTATCTATTGCCTGACGCCGTGATCCCCGAAGGGGTGGCCACGAACGAACCGCCCCCACGCACCTCTGTCCCCAGTCAGTCGACGCCCCTCCCCCCAACCAGCACCGCCTTCGTTCATATAGTTCCTCACTCCCTCCTTCCACCTCATATTCGGTCTACCTCTCCCCCTCTGTCCCTCCACCTCGCTCTCGTACACCCTCTTAGTCATTCTCTCGCTTTCCATACGTTCCATATGGCCGAACCATCTCAAGTTGTTCCTTTTCACACTTTCCAGCACATCTACCTCCACACCACACCTCCTTCTTACTTCCTCATTAGTCTGTCTATCCCTCCATGTAACTCCGCACGCACTCCTTAAGTAATTCATTTCCACTGCTCTCACTCTTGGTCTGAGTCTCTCAACCAACGTCCATGCTTCGCTTCCGTAAGTCAGTGTCGGGATTACCACGCATTAATGCATGCATCGGATCAGCCGATTAAATTCGATTCTTGTGTCTTAGGAAAAAAAAAAATCGGTTGTAGAGTCTTAGAGGCTAGTACAAAATAAACATATATTTATTGAGGGATTCTAATTAGGCGCATCTTTCATCGAAGGATTAATTAATATAAAAGTTTCAGTATAATTAATAAGGTATTATAATATATATTTTGCATTTAAGAAGGAGTAGGAGTAGGGTAGCAAAAAGTTAATCTCTCTCTCTCTCTCTCTCATATGACGAAAACTTATAAATTGTCTTTTTTACATTCCAAAGTTGCAACTTGCATTGTAAGAACTTTGTTAAGTTATCGAATTGTAAACTTAACAATCATTAACAAATTCAACACTTGTCGACTTACAATCTGACAATATAATATCTTTACAACTTGACAAGATGCATCAAGTGTTATCAATTTGCGAACATAAAGAGATCTGGCCATCTTCACCATAAAAACTTTAAAATATGTATTAGTAAAATGGTAATTTGATTAACCCTCCTGGCCCGAGCTGCCTCTCCAAAGGACGGAGCTCGTATCCGGGCGATCTGGCCGAAAATCAACAAAAGTAAACTAAGGCTAATCTCGCTTAATATATTACCTATATTAATCAAACATATATAGAAATGGGCGCCTTACCTTGCCGCGTAGAATGGCGTTGAGTAGAGCTCTCTAGCTCAACTGGTTCCGGAGTGATGGTGATGGAAGTGGAGGTAACTTTTACCTCGGCGCGTCCGAACACTCAACCGCGGCCCCGGCTACGACGCCCAGTTGCACTCGTCGCTCCACCCGCAATTATGCCGGGAAGCGATTTGATAGTGTTTTATTGTTTATTATATCATTTATTATAGTTATTATGTTATTTTCACTCAATAAAGTTATTTACATGAAGTTATTTGTGTCTCTGTCACTTATTACTTAGTTTTGTTATTATTATTATGATTATAGTGTCACTTTCACTGGACTTTGATAATTGATAGTGTCATTTTCACTTTTATGTATTGTTAGGTAAGCTAATAATATATATAGTGTCACTTTCACTTGTTCATATTGTTATGAAGGCACTTATTATTACTTGTGTGTGTCTCCTTCACTTATACTTAGTTTTATTATTATTATACTGTCACTTTCACTGAACTAGGCTTATTGATAGTGTCATTTTCACTTATTTATTGATAGAAATATATATTTTAGTGTCACTTTCACTTGTTCATATTGTTATTGAAGGCACTTATTATTACTTATATGTGTCCTTTTCACTTATACTTAGTTATATTATTATTCTTAGCCAACATTTGAGTGTCACTTTCACTGTTGTCACTTCCACTTCAAAAGTTTATTAGAGTGTGGAAGTCGTTGAAGCAGGTGCCAGCACACAGTCCAACTTGACACTCGAGGCATTCCCAAGTGTTTTTTGTGGTTTTGCGGGGTCTTCTTGTTGTGTGGCTGCACACATGGCACCTCTTCGGGATTCTGCTTTTACTACCTGGTGCTTTGAATGGAAGGGCGTTGAGCTGGTGCTTCCTGAAAAAATCAGCACACCCCGTTCTGTCCAGCTGGCCTGGTCCTTTTAGTGGCCTCCCTGGTGTACCCGCATGTTTAGCCAGGAGCTCAAGTATCACCTGTTTGTGGAACTTCTGCAGGGACTTGTACTTCTTGGCTCCTGGAGTCCTCAGACGGTAGATGTTGTAGGCATTGAGGACCGACATATCTACCGTATGCAGGATAAACTTCTTGTACCACCTGCAAGATGTTCGCAGGCAGTCGATGAAGCCCATCTGCATGTCGGACTTGTCAACGAGGTGCATGTTGAGGTTGTAATCCAGGACAGCAGCTGGTTTCTGGACGGGGTTCTTGGTTCTTCGGTCCACCTTCCCTGTGGCGACCATCTCGGCCTTGTGGCATGTGCTGAGGAGGTTGACCTTCTGCTGGTCATGCCAGTGGATGGAGAGGATGGGGCCACTCTTTTTGTGGAATATGTCCGTCTTCTTCGTCTTGGTTGGGTAGCCTGGCATGCCCTTCCTCTTGGCCTTGACTGTGCCGATAGTTCCGGTCTTGCGGTCATGGAGGTACTTGGTCAGGATAGGCGACGTGTAGTAATTATCTGTGTAGAGGATGTGGTTTAGATTGAAGTGCCTCTCCATCATCTTCTTCACTACAGCGCCACCAAAACCAATGAGGGGGTCAGTCACAATTTCTCCACCCTTGCCGCTGTACACCACAAAGTCCAGCACATACCCCGTCAAACAGTCGCAGAGGAAGAAGAGCTTGATGCCGAAGCGGTGTCTCTTGGACGGGATATACTGTCGGAAGTGCAGCCTACCACGGAACAGGACCAGAGACTTGTCGAGGCACATCTTCTGGAAAGGAATCAGGTAAGTGGTGAACCGATGACGTATCATGTCATACAGCTTCCTGATCCTCCATAATGAGTCGGGAAGGTGGACTGCCATATTGTTTGTCAGGTGGAGATAGGAGAGGATGTCGAAGTACCTGTCCCTGGACATGTACTTGCCAAATGCTGGAGTCGTTATGATGTCGCCAGTGATCCAGTAGTCTGCCAGAGCGTGCTTCCTGATATGTGTCATCAGCATTGTGAGTGCCAAGAACACATATAGTTCTGCCAAAGTGACAGCTCTCCATGCTCCCATCTTGGCACTGGTCTTCCTCCCAAGAAAGTTGGCACAGATCTCATGATGGTTGTTGGTCTCCTCGACGAGGTATTCCATGACTTCATTGTCATAGAAGCCACAGAAAAGTTCACTGGGGGTAGCATCTGGGCCACAGGGAAATGTTGGTGACACCCCGGAACCCATCTGTACCTCGTCAAAGGCAGGACAATCTGGCTCAAAATCAGCCCCATCTGTCCACACAAACGGGTCGGATGCTGATGCTCGGGCACGTGCAGGTGCAGCAGGCACATGCCCTGGACGCCCTGGCACACGCCCTTGGCCACGCGGACGCCCACGCCCAGGGGCATCGGCATCGGCAGACTGACCACGTCCACGACCTCGCCCTGTAACTCGTCTTGTCGGGACTTCCTCTTCCTCTTCCTATTCCTGTTCCTGTTCCTCTTCCTCCTCAGGCAACGTCAGGTCATCTGGGGCAATGTTGGGGTCGTCAGCATCCTCTTCAGGAAACAATTCGGGTGAAGAAGTGACCGGGCGTCGGCGGCGTGGGGCGCGGGAGGCTGCGGGAGGTTCAACAATGGAAGCCTCGGCCTCGGGAGTTGGGCTCCTTTTGCGGCGAGCCGAGGGCTTCTCCGCATCAAATAATGCTCTGCAGTGTGTTGAGGGCTGTGGCACAATAGTAATACCACTTGAAGAGGCCCTTTGCTCATCCTGAAGGAGAGATGAAGCCGAGGGCTGTGGGTGACCCACGCGGCGTCCCGGGTCAAGGCGTCGGGACAAAGGAATGCGGGTGGTTGGTAGACCAGGGTCGGCGTCACTATCACTGTCTTCAGCTTCCCTAGCCTTTTCTGCGGCTGCCCTGCGTGCTTTTTTAGCTGCACTTTTCACCAAAGATTGTTTATTAAAATATTTGCCCACTTTCAAGGGCGTACGGACAGGCAAAGGGGAAGGTCCTGGGCTAGGGCTAGGCCTAGGCTGACCTAGCAAAGATGGCGAGGAGGTAGGCCTAGGTTCTAGCACACTTGGAAGTTCAATAGCACCTTTCTGAAACACTTCCACATCAAGATCATCACTACTGTCTCCCCCCTCAAATAAATCAACATTATCGTCGTCTCCAAAGCCAACGAAATCGTCATCTTCGCTTGCACTTATAAATTGTTCTTTGTCCACCAAGCTTTCGCCACTGCTCTCTTCAATCTCAAAAAGTTCTCGCTGTATAGCACTATCACTCAACAAACGCTTCACTTTCTTTCGTTGAGCTTTTTTCTCGGTTGCAACAGGCATCGAAGTTGCGAGCGGGGTAGCAGTGGGGCGCGCGGGAGGTTGCACCGAATCGGACGCGTCAGAATTCATTCTTTTAGTATAACTCGCTATGGGGCCACGTAGGAACTGATAACGGTAGTAGTTGAGGCTTGGTGGCGCTGCGATCGCCCCTGCAAACTAAAATTTGGCCGCGCGAATTTTGAAGCACGCTTTCAAGCACAGAGATTTTAAAAGGACACCCGGGCTCCTGCCCTTCTTTCTTGGTGTCATTTTAAAATGACACCCGGGCTGGAAGGGTTAACATAATTTTCAACAACTTACCAAAGTAGAGATTGATTGTTAATACAGAAATATTATCAGCTTATTATAATACTAGGCAGTGTACCAACCAGGGTAATTATGTTATATGACTTGAATGAATATAAGATGGAATACAAGAAAATGAACATGATATAGCATTGACTTTAATGAATATAAGATGGAATACAAACACATTAACATGAAATAATATTGCTTTGGCCATTTTGTCACTTCTAAATACACAAAAAGCGTAAATATATCAGTATATATAGTAATCATGACTACAAAGATAGGAATAGGTCCCTCTAACCACAAATGGCACGTTATATATTCTCAGAGTACTCACCACGTCCGTCTGTCTGGCTGTCTCACGGTCTGGTCTTCCTTTAGAAAAAAACGTGAAATATAAATGATTGAGAAACTTTAAAAATCATTATGTTTTAAAAATATTACATATAAAGTAATATAAGTTTAATAACGTTATATATAAATTATTGAGACACTAATAATAATTATGCTTAACAAATATTACATAACAAGTACTATAAGTTCATTTAAACAAGATTTACCATATTTTTTTTAGAACAACACGTAATTATGAAGTTTGTTGTACAAGAATACTCCCTTATATAAAACCATCTAAGAATGTTACGAGTTCTAAAATGTGAAAAAACAGTATTATCTACTATGTGAAGATAATCAAATGGCAAGTATGACAGAATGATACGCAATCTAAAATGTAAAAATAATATTATAGACAATGAAGAGAATGACAAGTATGACATCACGCTCATCAACGCATTTACACACTCAACAATCCACGTACACACACGAACCCCAATCTAAAATAAAAAAATAAAAAAAAAAAAAAAAAAAAAAAAAAAAAAAAAAAAAAACACACACACACACACACACACACACAAAACCTCACTTCAACAATTCACACTCGTTAAACAACACTCATTAATGCCCAACCCCAAACCAGATAAGGACCCATGTCAATAATACCTATCATAACACAATGGGGCTGGGGACAGTACTTATCATAATGCACCGTTTTAATTATATGTGGTACCGGTACTCCCCCCCCCCCCTTCTCCCTATTCTATTATATATATATATATATAGAGAGAGAGAGATTCATCTAATAATGAATGATATATCCACCATAATCTACATAATAACTGTAGTCCAAAAAGATAGCGCCACTTTCGTATTTGTGAAGGTGAAAGGCTACACCAGTATAATAGTACATATTATATATCGTAAGGTAAGATCACATTACTATTTATACTAATTGTACTGTGTTCTTTTTTCAGGTGAGCGTGTGCTACTATTTCTCGTGGACTATCAAGTGAGTTATAAATTATATATATAACATACAATCAAATTACGATACACAATAATTAGGTGCACTCATACCAAACAAAATTAATACATTAATTACAACCCAAAATGATTTAAATATAGATTAAATTAAAACAATCGATACAATCACAATCAGAATAAACAAACCGACATAGAAAAAAAAATAAAAAAAAAATAAAGCTAGACATAAAAAGAAACATAAACAAGATCAAAACAAAACAAACAAATACACAAAGGTATTATGCCTCACGCGAGGAGAATCTAATCAGCCGTAATAGAATCTAAACAAAACCAAGAAAGCAACGGCCACACCAAATCGAATCAAACCACATGAAATCCAATCAAGTGTGGAGTGAGGAAGACGGGCAGGAGGGAGAAGAGAGAAGGGGGATGAGGAGAAGGGAGAGAAGGGGGGAAGGGAAGCGAGAAGGAAATAGGAGGGGAGGGGCGGACGAGAAGTGAGGGGGAGGGGATAAGGGGAGAGTAGATGGGGAAGAAGGCGATAAAATTAGGAAAAGGCGAAAGGAGCGAGGCAGAGGAAAGAGTGGAAGTAGGGAGAGAGAGAGAAAGGGGGGGGGGGGCGAGGGAAGGGGATGGGAGAAGGAAAGGAAGGAGGAGGGGGAAATTTGGGAAACCCGAAGGGGGGGAATACGAAAGGAAATAACTGAAGGAGGGGAAACAGAAAGATTAGAAGCGAAGGAGGTGATAGAGAAGGGAAAGATCTGAAGAAAAGAACTGGAAGAGGGGAAGGAGAATGGAAGTAATAGAAGGAGGAGAGGAAGGAAGTGGGGAGGGAAAAAGCGGTGGATGAGAAGGCATATGAAAAGAGTAGAGGGGGGAGTAGAAAAAGACGAATGAGGAAAGGAAAATGGGAAAGACAAGAAGGAAGGGATAAAGGCGAGAAAGAAGCGAAGGAAAGCAAGAATAGGAAACGAAGGAGAGAAAATATAGGGAACGAAGGAGAGAAGGAAGAGGAAGTGAGGGGAGAAGGGGTGAAGAAGAAGCGAAGAGAGAGGAAGAGTGGAAAGAGGCGAAGAGAGAGGGAGAGTGGACAGAAGCAAAGAGAGGGAACGAGAGCACTAGGAAAAAAGCAAAGCGAGTGAAGAAGTGGGGCGGCTATCCCTCTCTCCCGGCCCCCTCCCCGCCCCCCTCCGTAACCTATGAGCGCCCCCCTTGTGCCACCCGGCGAGGTAAATATCGGGTGTGACTGTGGGGTCCATTGAGGGGGCCCCTAACTCCCGCTGGGGCCCATAATGACCATAACAACTAAGGGACTTAACGCCAGGGACTTAATCCACTGCGGAATTTAGGCCTTTCGGAATGGAAGTGGTCGCGCGGAAACGGTGAATGTTGTTCAGTTTGCGTGTTAATTTTCAGTAGTGTATATATATATATATATATATATATATATATATATATATATATATATATATATATATATATATACAACTATATATATATATATATATATATATATATATATATATATATATATATATATATATATATATATATATAGTATATATATATTAAGTTACTGAAAAAAACATGTATACAGAGAGAGAGAGAGAGAGAGAGAGAGAGAGAGGGAGAGAGAGAGAGAGAAGGATTAAATATAACAATTAAAATAATGTAACTTTACTTAGTTACGTTATTTAGTACACAGACGGAAACATATTTTTTTGCCTACAAGAGAGAGGTCCAATCCAAAATAAAAATGGGAAAGGTAATCAAGTTAGCAAATGAAGAGAGCAGGCAGAATCAACCCAGAAGACAGGGAGAAAAAAATAACGTGGGTGGAATAGAATGACAATTTAACGCTCAAGTAAGCAATCTAAAACACAATAACAAATACACGAAAACAATGTGAGAACAAATTATGAAAATCGCAAACTGAACCAATGCTAAACGATTGAACGGTCACGCTAAAAACGAAATAAAGGTAAATAGAAAATACAAAAATAGATCTCTATCAATGTACTGTAGAGGGACTACTAAACATTATTTAAAAAGTAAATAAATAAACATATATATTATATATCGGGTATATACAGTATATATACTGTATACATCTATCTATCTATCTATTGCCAGATGCCTTACTCCCCTTAATGAGGGTGGCCATACACAGAATGCCCCCAAGAGGACTTATTCCCTGTAAGAGGGACAACCTGAGCCAGTTTACTGAAGGACTTACAGGATTGACCACTCAATTTAGGATCCGTCCGACTCCAAGGCCCTCTGTGTATCTTGTTAGCACTATTTTTCTACAGTGGTGTTCGGCTAGTCCATCCACTAACCTGCCTTACCCTTCGGTAAGCAGTACGGATTTGTATCAGGTTATCATCCCCTAGACAGGTTGCCGACCAAGGCTGACGAGTCCCATCCACCCGGATTTTTATAAGGTTGTCTCCCCTAGATGGGTTGCCGACCAAGGCTAACGAGTCCCATCCACCCTGTATACATCTATATATATAATATATATACAGTATATATATAATATATATATATATATATATATATATATATATATATATATATATATATATATTTGAAATAACGGCTTCAAACAAGACCAACACATCTTTACACCAGTTAACCCCACCAGTAAGATGTTTTCTGTCACCCACCTCCTTCAAAGAAAACGGAAGACCTCCCCCTGGTCATTAAGGACCCTTACACTAATCCTTCAGGACCCTCCCCCTGGATCCTCAGGACCTCCCCCTGGTCCTCACTACCAAAAAGGACATTTCTCCATCACCTCCACCAAGATTTAGATTACTCAGAGGATATGTTTATGCAATCTATATATACTCACCAGCGCCCAGAATATTACAGGGGCAAATGGACCTGAACAGTGCCTTACACTCCTCTGCTTACGATGATACCGGCACAATCATCTATAAAAATATATAGATGATTGTGCCGGTATCATCGTAAGCAGAGGAGTGTAAGGCACTGTTCAGGTACATTTGCCCCTGTAATATTCTGGGCGCTGGTGAGTATATATAGATTGCATAAACATATCCTCTGAGTAATCTAAATCTTGGTGGAGGTGATGGAGAAATTCCACACTAATATTTGGTATTGATAAATGCGTTCAATGTAATGAAAAAAAATTACATTACATTGAGCGTATTTATCAATACCAAATATCAGTGTGGATAAATACGTTCAATGTAATTAAAATTACATTCAATGTCTAAAATTACATTGAACGTATTATCAATACCAAAAATTAGTGTGGAATGTTAATTGTACTAATGTTATTATGTACTAAGATAATTAGAAGACCTGCAACACAGTTGTTGTATTATAGGTCTTAAGTGTTTTATATTTATCACAGCAACCCAGAACCTTGCAATTGCTCAAGCCAATATTTCAATGATGCCTTGGAACTAGGCCCATATTATAATAACTGAATTCCAAGGCTAGAATGTATCTGTACCTCACAACAATCACTTTTCCTCTTTTCTCAATACCCCTATAACCCCGAGTTCATTGACACCAGAGTCAAGAATAATTTAGCATAGGATCTCAGGAAAACCTGGAGAAAGTATGCAAACCACCACCTCCCTAAAGTCTAAAACCCTCGGGTCCTGGCTCCATGGCAAGTGTTTCAGTCTGCCCCAGCCTCCTCCCCCTGCCCCTCGAGAGTGCCTCTTGAAGTAGCACCTGCCGGATTACTGAAGGGCTACCCGTCTGCTGCCTGGCGCCCTGAACCTAGGACCCCTGCTCGAGTTACGTAAGCAGGCCTGGACCTAGGACCCCTGCTCGAGTTACGTAAGCAGGCCTGACCCTAGGACCCCTGCTCGAGTTACGTAAGCAGGCCTGAACCTAGGACCCCTGCTCGAGTTACGTAAGCAGGCCTGAACCTAGGGCCCCTGCTCGAGGACGTAGTACAAAGGAAGTACAAAGGAAATCAAGCAACAACAGATCTAGTGACCCTTCTAGGTTGCTTGTCCTCCAAAACACTGAGGATCAAGTGTCCAAACAGTGGTTTAGAGTGGGTAAGGGAACATTGGAAAGGGAATTACTGCCCTGGAACTAATGTCCGTGGCAGGATTAGGAAGTTAGTAGGGGACAGATTGGTTAGTAACTGAGGGGGGGATAAAATAAAGTTATTCATTTACAAACGCAGTCAGTCGCGGGTTTGATGCGAGATATTTGTCTACGCGGAGTTTAAATGAATAAACGGTGATGCAGTCTATAACGTTTCGGGGAAGCCCATTCCACAAGTTGACAACTCGATTGAAGAAGAAATTCTTAGCTTCGTGTGAGTTAAAAGATTTACCAATAATTTTGCAACCGTTTCCCCGCGTGTAATTAGATTGGTCGATAGTGAAGTACTTACTACAGTTCATATTGTCGATGCCTTTGATGATTTTGAACACTTGAATTAAGTCACCTCTTAATCTGCGCTGGGTTAAAGGAAATAGATTTAATTCTCTAAGACGCTCTTCGTATGGTTTGTTCTTTAGGCTAGGTATAATTTTAGTAACTCTACGTTGAACTCGTTCTAGCTTTTTTATATCTTTTTGGTAATAAGGGCACCAGGATTGAACGCAGTATTCCAGAAGAGGGCGGACTAAGGAATTGTAAGGGGTTAGGATAACTTCTTTGGATTTATGCTCAAATGACCTGCCTATAAAGCCAATTATTTTGTTTGCCTTCTTAACCCGTTGAGACCCAGCGTCGCACGTGTTGCGTCGGCAGTCTTTGATCACCAACTCCCAGCGACGCATCATGTGCGTCCGACATATAAAAAACACTTACGTGGCTCGTAAGGTAGGAAATGGCGGGAGAATAGGAGGGGGAGGTACCGTAGTGTGTGTGGGAGCCGGGCCAGTAGGTGTGAGCGGCCCGAGACAGCCGCGCGGCTGGTGGTGGTGGGCTTAGTGGGGATAGTTTACACCCCTAGTTCACCGCCACTTTGAACCTTCATTACTCCGGTCGTATGGGAGCTAGAGGCTTGAGATTTATGTGAGATACTCCTTAGGATGTATGCCGTACAATGCCATACTCAGTTTTTACCCTAGTGCTCCCGGGCGGGTGGTCATGCGGGGGAGACGAACTATTGAAGCCCCCCCCCCCCCGCCCCCCAAATGACCGAAATGAGTTTTTTTTTATTTTTGTGTTCATTTCTCACCATTCTCTTCCATTTTGGCTCAACAAATTTTTTTGAGGCTCCCCCCCCCCCCCCAAAAAAAAAATGTCAGAGGTGATTTTTTTTTTTTTTTTTTCATTTCTCATCCTTGTCTTCCATTTTAGCAAACAAAAAAAATAAGTGAAAATGGCTTGGGACTGGGGTGAACAAAATATTATAACTAGCCGGGGCTCAACGGGTTAACAACTTCTGAACATTGTTGACTCGGTTTTAGGTTACTCGATATTGTTACTCCCAGATCGGTTTCTCTGTTTACATTCTTAAGCTGAGTGCCATTCATCGAATAGTTTGCTTTCTCATTTAGGTATCAGATATGTAGTACTTTACATTTATCCGCATTGAAACTCATTTGCCAAATTTGGGCCCAACATGACAATTTATCTAGATTGTGTTGCATATCGTCAACTTGTTCTTTTGAGAGTACGCTATTTGCAATTTTTGTATCGTCAGCAAATTTTGAGAGTGTACAGGTGAGACCCTCATCTATGTCGTTGATGTAAATTAGAAAGAGAATTGGTCCTAGTACCGATCCCTGGGGTACCCCGCTACTTACATTGGTCCATTTAGATGCCTTACCGTTTATGACTACTCTTTGCTTTCTGTCGCTGAGCCAATTTTCTATCCATTTCAACACACCGTCTTGTATTCCATGCGCTTTTAGTTTTAGCAGTAAATGTTTGTGGGGAACTTTGTCAAAGGCCTTTTGAAAATCAAGGTATATAATATCTACAGCTTTGCTCTCATCGTAACCAGCCCTGTAGTGTTGGCCACTACCCTCTACGTCGGCCAGACCAGTTCTCTCGTCCCCTGCCCTTCCAAATACTTAAGTGTTTCTGTGTCTCTCTTTGTTGGTTATTGTTTTGAGGTATTGATTATATAAATATGTGAAACGTGTTGTGTTCTGATTTAATTGTGATCTGTGCCCTAGATCATGTACGTGTGTAATATCTTCATCCTTCTGAACCTGTGTTATTCAATATTAATTTTGCCTTTAACACCTTAAGAGCGGGTGGAGGAGTATATTTTATGTGCCGCCCAGCGGGGTTTTTTTCCGTAAACGAGCTTGTTTCCGTGCTCATTTCCATGCATAAACAAGAGCCAGAGCGTAATACAAGTATGCATCCCTGAAAGGGCGTTAATTCAGCTTTCCAATGACACCAGAACCATCCTTTTACGATCATTGGTTGTCTTGCAACGATCGTGCAACCGAAGGGCAAAATCGGTAAAATATGGTAATTTTCCTACATTATTACGTGTGAAACGAGTGAGAGAGGGTGGAGTACAAAGGAGTACATCTCAGTAGCTCCACGGCCACCATGGTGAGCGGTCATGAGGTAACCTACGCTCCTCCCACTGCTCCGCTCTCTCTCAGAGCACATTACGTGCTCAAAATTGCACTCGACAATAGCCGTGACCCGCCTCATAGGCCACATTTATTTAACTCGACAATAGCCGGGTGCCGCCAGTTAAGGGTTAAACCTTGATCCTTATTCAAGACTAATTTGCTAATTCATAACTTACACATACGTTACATACCAGTGTTACTAAAATATATTCAGACCACACGCTCGCAGATTTACTGACTACGTGTATGTTGATTTATTATTTGTGAGTTGAAGTCTTAGTGTATTCCGTAATCAATCCATTAATATATTAGCCATTTACCTAAAACCTACGCCCAATTTTCCAACGAGTGCATAGTGTAATTCCTTTGACCTTTCGCTAATTAATCACATATGAAATATATTTTATAAATGTGCTATTATGAGCTTGTAAATCTTGATGTTGTGATATTTCGAATACCGTGTTTAGGAATTCTTTCCTCATTGTTTCGTCTCACTTTCATCTGCCATACACTAACTATACTTGTGTATTTTATTCACATCGCTCTGTTAACCCGTTCAGAACCGATACTGATACTGCCTGTTTTAAGTATCAATGAGTAGGACTTCGTCGCTTACGCCCCATGTACTAATTGTGCCTGAACATTTTATTCACATTGCTCTGTTAACCCGTTCAGAACCGATACTGATATTGCTTTAAATATCAATGAGCTAAACTTCGTAATTAGCGCCAATTTAATTACTAATTGCGATCTATCGATCGACATCTGTTAACCTGTTCAGATCTAATTATTAAGATTAATTTATAGTATTCAATCAAGTCTGAGTCTCGTGGAACTCAGTTATTTTGCCTATTTTAACGTACTATCTTAATTACGAATATTAAAGATTATATTTTGACATAATTAATACCGTCAAGTAGAAGTAATAAACTCTATTTTCACTCTTGCCAAAATTTACGTTATTACTTTGCAATACATAAGAAAAATATAGAAAGACTAATTCCTAAGCTTGTGTCGTTATCGTAGCATATGTTCAAGTAATGTAATTCCGTGATAAAATATAAATTCACCTTTTGAGTTATTTTGCACTTCTCGTTTATTACAAATAATAATCTCATTTCATTGCTATAATATAAATTAACATCGCATTCCGACTAAGAATATAGTTGCACTAACTAGAACAAATATTTATCACTATCACAGTCCAACTAGTGACCTTCCCAGTGACCTAACCTAAAGGCAAGTTCACGCAGTCACCGTTAAGACTCAGCCTGACCCGTACGTGTGACTCCTCCAAACCTTGGGGCAATATTTATAAATGTCAATTCTCTTAGCTGTAACTTGAGGATCATTTCCTGAAGTGCGTTGAAGTCTCCCATGATTACAGAAGATACTTGACTAATTTATTATTGTATTGAAGGTTAATATTTATTTACGTGTACAATACCTTTATGTGTACTTTCCTATTTAGCATGATTTAATATTAGACTCTCACTATTGAGTTACTCTAGTATCAGTAATATTGTTCGGAAGGAAGGACAATATATATATTTGTTACTATTGTTGGATCTTCCTTTATGATCCTTATTATTATTCTCATCTCATGCTTATTAAATAAAACCTTCATATATGTTCTTCCTGGTGTTGTTATTGAGTACTACATTGAACCTTTGAATACCATTTTTGTTGCATATAGAGCCTACTCGGTACGTTCCTGTCAAGTATATTTAAGTCCATCAAACCATTATTGGATTGTTTTACGGACTGTATCAAGGGAACAAAAGTATTAAATCTCAGCATAACAATATTATATATATATATATATATATATATATATAGATGTGTGTGTGCGTGCTCTCTAAAATTCCTAGATACACAGACTCGTCAAGAAAATATCCCTTATTTTGTCACCAACTCAACAAACGATGTAGCCTACCCATATTCGAAAATGCTGTGAACGACGGTATAGCTTCTCTCTCCAAATCACGTGACATATATAAATAGGGTGTCGTCATCTATACTATGTTTCTTTTCAGTTGACGATAAATTAAATCCCGTAGCACCTAATTGATTGATACTTAACCCACTGAGCCGCAGCTAATTTATAATAAATGTACCACCCAGGACCAGCAGGTTTTGAAAAAAAAAAAAAATCCAGAAAGCACCAGGAATAGGTTAGGAATGAAGGAAAAACCGATCCCCTATGTCATTAACCTAAGACGTGCGCATGGGGGGTATGAGACACCACACTCCTGTGCGCACATATTTGAGCTGTTCCCATCACTAACATCGTTATTTTACCATAAATAGCATTAATACTTCTCCATATGCGCCTATTATAGGTTGATTATAAAGGTATTAGCCTGTTACAGCAATTAAACAAGTGGAAACAGCGTTTGGATAGTCAAAATCGGCGATACAGGCCGGAAGATACATAATATATGGCTGAGGCAACCCCCCTCCCCTCTTCTCCTCCCCTTGTCTGGAGAGACACTGTTACGCAATAGTCTCTCTCTCGCTCTTTCCCACGCTTGGTAACAGTGATGACAACGCCCTGCTACCAACTCGCTAATGTTAATGCGGATTGGAGAGTTGCACAGAGTAGGGGTGGGATTGAGTTGCAAGACGGGTACCACGTGCCCTACGTAAAGGAGGTGGTATACACTGGGAAAGCTCTGAGGAACACTGATTATTATAGTAGCGATAGAATAGCGAGAGAGATGCAACATTGCGGCGGAGAGAGAGAGATTGCAGAGAGTTGGTGAGTGGACGGGAGTTAATGATACGAAAGGCCTTCCTTTCAACTTTGTCTAGGAGAGCGGTGTGAGAGGAACCTCCTCACACATGTGAACAATACTCAATACAATGATGCACTATGCCCCTGTACAGAGCAAGAAGCTGTGCAGGGGAAAAGAACCCCCTAAGGCGGTTGAGCACACCCAGCTTCTGGGAGGCCGCCTTAGCAAGACTGGTAATATGGTCCTTCCAACTGAGAGCAGAAGAAAAAGAGACACCAAGAATATTGAGAGAAGATGAAGGATTGATTTCTGTATTGTTGAAGAATAAGGGATAGTCCGCTGGGAGTTCCTTACGGGTTGATAGATGGAGAAATTGGGTTTTGGAAGTATTAAAGGTTACAAGGTTTTCTCTGCCCCAATTAGAGATAGTATTTAGATCAGAATTTAAGAGTTCTATGGCTTCATTACGTTTGTCGTTGAGGGATTGCTGGCTGGGGCGTTCTGAAAAACTGATGGAGTAGTGTAAGGTTGAGTCGTCTGGCGTATGAATGGATGGGAATTGAGGTACAGTTGATAAGATCATTTATAAAAATTAGAAAGAGAATAGGAGATTAGACAGAGCCCTGAGGTACACCGGAGTTTATAGGGTGAGGAAGTGAACAATGGCCGTCCACAACCGCGGCTATGTAACGGCCGGAAAGGAAATATATATATATATATATATATATATATATATATATATATATATATATGTATATAGGCCTATATATATATATATATATATATATATATATATATATATATATATATACAGTATATATATATATATATATATATGTATATATATATATATATATATATGAATATATATGTATATATAGGCCTATATATATATATATATATATATATATATATATATATATATATATATATATATATATATATATATATATATACAGTATATATATATATATATTATACTGTTGGAATCGCAACGACGAGAGGAATCCATATATACCCTTGAAAACTCAAAACAATCAAAATATAAAATAGGTCTAATGGGCCTAAAAATGGTCTAAATAAATAAATAAATATACCGTTGGAATCGCAACGACGAGAGGAAACCATATATACCTTTGACAACAACCATATATACCTTTGACAACAACAAATTTGAACATGACCTGCCAAGGTACCCGGCTTCGCCATTTTTTTTTGTTTTTTTTTAAATAACGTTTGATTCTGGGCAAATTGTTTTTCGAAAATGGATCTACGACCATGTATAGAAGGTATTAGGCGAGATAAATCGAATGGCACCAGGTAGAATTAATATGGATTTTTAGTTTGGGTTACAAAAGACTTTTAAAAGTTGAAAAAGTTATTATTTCGGGATTTTCTGAAGTTCGATTAATAACCTATATCCTAAAGTAATAGTCCGATTTGAATCTTGTTTTTGCCATTGGATTCAGCGGGTGAAAGTGTACTAGTGGTAGAAAATTGAGCAAAATCCATGAATAAATAACCCATCTATGGGTGATTTAGAGTTTTTAATAATATGGTCTGAACCAAAATTATACATACCGTATATATATATATATATATATATTGTTACGTATCTTGATCCTCAAGTGGTTAACTTGATGAATCTAGATAGCACAGAGATATATATTAAGGTATCAGTCAGCTGAAGGCAAAACAAAAGTAAAATCAAATAACATTATTTCCTGTTGTTGCTTCCTTTCCTTTTGGATCTTAAGACTTAGTATCCTTTATTGACTGATACTCTTTAATTATGAAAAATAATGAAACTAATTAAAGTCATGTAGTATTTATAAAGAATTATTATTTAACCGAAGCTTAGTAGGCTATGGTTATGAACCGAAGAAGTATATCTAAAGAAGGACGATTAATTATATAAAAAGTCTTGAAAGATAAATATTAAAGTAAGAATATTTCTGTCTCTTACCCTTTTTGAAATGAATAGATAGTTTTCTTATATGTCCTTTTATTTATATTTAATGTAATTATTCTTGGTTCTTGTCTTACGTTAACAGTATTATATTATTATTATCATCAGGATTTATATCAAAGTCACATAAAAAGTTAGATATATATTTAATAATTAGTTAAATGTATTTCTTAACCACGTAACATTGAGGTTTGATTATGAGTAAATTAAGTTACAGGATCGCTTCATAGATTCGATTCAGGTCTCACTCAAATAATATGAAAAGCAAAAATATTATTTTGAAGCTAAAATAATTTTCTTCAGCTTAGGAAATCACTAGAAGTAATATTAACACAGCCATGTTAGTCTAAGGCGATATTACTAATATGAGACAATAGCATCACCGTACTAAGCACCGTTAAGCTTAATTAAAAGAAAATGAAAGAACTCTTAAGTATTAATATAAAACAATAGTATTACTTTCATCATAACCCAATTACTAAAAGAGTTGCTTTAGTCCACAAGTTAGTCAACTAAAATAGTAAAGTACATAATAGTAGCGTTAACGTTAATTCCCAATCACATATCTCACTAACCAACATAACGTAAGTGTTTACACCGAACACACTTAACACAGACTTATATAATCTGACTGACAGTCACAATCCCATTATAATACTTCACCCCGTCTTCCTCCAGCTGCAAGTTCACCTTCCCCAACTCCAAATGAGACTGATTTGAATGCCCACAACTCGGGTCTTATATACTAAACAATGATGGTGTAGGAATGAATCAGGAGGCGAGTGATGGTGCGCGCCCCTATCATAGCTCCTCTAGTTGCATAGCAGGTGCCTGGTCCAATCACAGCTCCTGGCGTCGATTATACGTCATAGCGTCGGGTCATCGAAGTAGTTTGCAGGGTCCCCTATGACACACGCAGGTGTGAAGGCTTGTTTGCTGGTATGCGGGCGAGCTGGTTTCCCACTCGCTAGCCTGCTTCGCCGCTTGGGTAGTTTGAAACTCCTTCAACTCTAATTCTAACTCTTAAATTAACATACAGGGCTCCGTATGTCAGACCTCCCCCCTAGAAAAGAGTTTAAGGAGTATAGTACATAATATTAAACATAATACATAAATAGATTCACCACCAGATTGGCAACAGCAAGATTATAATGAGGATATAATAAGGATATCACCCAAAGTAGGCAACGTCTCCAGGTACCACATCAGAACATAGCCGGAACGTAGCTGGAGCGTTATTCGAACTGCAAGGCATCTCACAGCTGAAGGCTTGACAGCGCACTACTAAAGCATGCTATTTACCTCGCTACAAGGGAGAGCTAATTGCCAAAATCCTCTCATTAAGTTAAACTTACTGCTGCATGAGGCCACCCCGGTAAATGTAATCTTTAACAGATACGTGATAGGCAATCGGCTAGCACGTTCTGGACCCCCTTAATATGTTTGACATCCAGGGAGTATTCCTGCAGCAACAAACTCCACCTGGTCAGTCGTTGGTTTTTATTTTGGAACCTAAGCAAAAATTTTAAGGGGTGATGGTCAGTATACACAGTGATGGCACCAGAGGCAGATTGCACATACACAGCAAAGTATTGAAGGGATAAAATTAATGCTAACAGCTCCTTCTCAATGACTGAATAGTTACGTTGGGCAGAATTTATTTTTTTACTGAAATAGGACACAGGATGCAATACCTCACAGTCGTCTTCCTGGAGCAACACTGCACCAACCCCGGTATTACTCGCATCCACTGCCAGGGAAAAAGATCTGTTAAAATCAGGAGCTCGGAGTACAGGATAATTAGATAATATATAATTGGTAGCAATAAAGGCCTCTTCATATTCAGAGGACCACACAAACTTCACATCCTTACGGAGAAGATCTGTCAGGGGAGCGGTCAACTTTGAAAAATTTAAGATGAAACGCCTATAATAGCCAATCATGCCTAGGTACCTTTGGATATGTTTCTTAGTGCTAGGAGTTGGGAATTCTAGAATAGACTCTACCTTTGCTTGAGGAGGTGCAACCTGCCCCTGACCTACCGTATATCCTAGATACTGGACCGTACTCTTTACAAAGGTGCATTTCTTAAGATTAACCACCAGATTGGCATCAGCAAGATTTAAGAACAGCAATCTAAGTTGGTAAAGATGCTCCTCCCATGACTGTGAAAAGATAAGAATGTCATCGATGTAGACAACGCACCCAGGTACCCCTTCAGTCACCAAATTCATGAGGCGCTGGAATGTAGCTGGGGCGTTTTTCAAGCCGTAGGGCATTACGTTACAGCAGAAGGCTTGATTGTTGTCTACAAAGCATGATATTTCCCTCGCTCAAGGGGTGAGAGCTACTTGCCAATATCCCTTCATCAAGTCAATCTTGCTGATATAGGTGGCTGTACCAATCTGGTCAATGCAGTCGTCGATCCGTGGCAGTGGGTAGATATCGTTCTTTGTGACAGCATTGACTTGCCTATAGTCCATACATAACCTATGGCTCCCGTCTGGCTTTGGCACAAGTATGACCGGTTTACTCCACTGGCTTAAGGCCCTAGTGATCAGTTCGTTAGATAACATAAAGTCAAGCTCGACCTGCAGTATACTCCTGCGTTGTGGCGAGACATGGTAGGGGGATAGTTTAAAGGGAGTTGCATCCCCTACGTCGATGTCATGCACGGCCAAAGAAGTGAGCCCTGGAGTATCACGGAACACACTGGGAGACTGAGATAAAACAGAGATTAGTTGGTTCGCTTGATCAGAGGGAAGATGACATAGTTTAGATGGTAATTCCCTCCAAGCCACTGAATTATACTGAAAGTTGGATAGGCTACATGACAAGTCAAAGTCTGCATGGATACCTTCAGGCTCTGGAACAGTCTGTTGCGGGTCAGTAAGAGAACTGAAGACTTCGTCCGCACTAGGCTGTCCACAGGTCCTGACATTCACTGCCACAGTGGGAGAATCTGGAGGAGAGGAATCAGGGGACCTATGGTAGGGTTTCAACATATTTATATGGAATACTTGCGTGGGCTTTCTCCTGTCTGGGGTAGTTACTAGATAATCTGTAATGCTCACCCTCCGAATGATCTTATATGGGCCCCAGAATTTGGCAGATAAAGGTTGGCCAAAAAGGGGGAGCAGGACCAAAACCTCATCACCGGGCTGAAACTCCCTCTCACGGGCTTTTCTGTCATATAATTTCTTCATGGAGCTTTTAGCCACTGTCAAGTTTTGAGCGGCAAACTCACATGAGGATCTCAGCCGGGTTTTGAAATCTGAAACATACTTGAGGAGGTTTTGGTTCCCCTCCTGGCCAACTAGGCTATCGTGCAATAGTTGCAAAGGACCTCTTACCTGGTGACCGAAAACTAGCTCAGTAGGGGAAAAACCCAGGGATTCAGTTGGAACCTCACGAGTAGCAAATAAAAGAAAAGGTACCCCCTTATCCCACTCAACTCCGGTCTCTGTACAATACTTACGTAACATTCCCTTTAATGTCTGATAATATCGTTCGAGAACCCCTTGACTCTCTGGGTGGTAGGTGCTAGACTTAACATGCTCGATACCCAACTCCTTCAGGGACTGCTGGAAAATGTTAGAGGTAAAATTAGTTCCTTGATCACTTTGCACCTCATGGGGGAAACCCATTCTGGTGAACAATTTGAGCAGTTCCTTGATGACAGTTGGAGCAGAGGTAGTCCTTAAGGGTATAGCCTCTGGGTAGCGAGTTGCCATGTCCATAATAGTTAATAAATAAATGTTACCTTGGGAAGTCTTAGGCAATGGGCCTACAATGTCCACTACCACCCGAGTAAAAGGATTCTAGAAAACGGGCAAGGGCACCAGAGGATGTACAGGCACCTTCTGATTGGGTTTTCCTGTCATCTGGCAAGTGTGACACACTCTACAAAACTCCACTACATCTGCACGCATTCCTGGCCAGTAAAAGTGGGCTCTGATTCTGTCTAGAGTTTTTCTCACACCTAGGTGTCCTGCCAATGGTATACAATGTGCCATTTCCATGATATCTCTACGACAAGGTTTGGGGACTACTACTTGATGGACGTCCCAAGCCCCGTCATCGATTGGTCTGTGTGGCGGTCTCCATCTACGCCACAATACTCCTCCTTTGAGGTAGAAACATTCACCACCCTCCTTCTCACATTCCTCTTCACTCATGGACCTGGCAGCTAACTCCTTGCATTCACTATCATCTCTCTGTAGCTCTACCAGGCCACTAGGACAATTTGGAGGGGTTTCATGGTCATCGTTAGGGTCAAGATGAGCCATAAAGATGTCAGATAAATCCACCTCAGTCACATCATCAGGCACAGTTGGAGCATCATTCACACTCTCATCATCCCTTTCATCAACTCTTACATTCGGTACATTTCTGTCTGAGGGAACTGCTACTTGAGACATTGAACGTGTGACAGCACACACAGGGAAAACTGTTGGCATCTCCTTTTCGAGCTCACCGATTAGTGGCTCGTTAACAGGGGAAAGTGACAAAATGGAGTCTGGTCGGACCTTCTCACCTGCTACATCATTCCCCAAAAGGAGTGTTTCCCCAGGCACAGGGATATCTTGGGACCTACACAAAGCTATGGTGGCCTCACCCTGTAGTAACTCACATTCAATTTCGCCTTTTACCAAGTGTGCATAAAATTGGCCTCCAGCACCTCTCATTACAACTGGTTCGCCAGGTGGGCACTCAGTGTAAGGATTCACCATGAGGGTGCTAGTAGAACCTGTGTCTCTCAGAATTTTTACCTCATGCATACAACCATTTAATCTCACGTTGCCAGATGAAATAAAGGGACGGTAACTGTCCTGCACTGATGGTGAAATTATTATTGGCTTAACCCTAGTGGGTTGCACCACACATGCTACTACACCCCTGTCTAGATGATTTACGTTAGCTGTTAGGTACTCCTTCTGTCGGGAGTCCTGTATTAAAGGAACTTTTGGTGCTAGGTACTCCTTCTGTCGGGAGTCCTGCATTAAAGGAACTTTTGGTGCTAGGTACTCCTTCTGTCGGGAGCACTGCATTAAATGCACATATGGAATTTGAGATACGGCGGCAACTGTCTGCCCCGATCTCTCGGTTTTCTCCTTGGCCCAGCACTGATAAGCTAGGTGGCCTCTCATGCCACAAAAAGTACATACTTTAGGGGATACGGGAACGTTCCCTCTTTGAGCATTACTATTACTTTGGGGCCCACCTCTGTTACCATTGCCCTGAGTCGCATTTTTAGTTGGGGGAACAATTCTGTTTTGGCTAGCTGGGGAAGACGTTATAGGCTTGTGACTGGGTCTGTCAGATTTGTGATTGGGATACTTAAAATTAGAACTAGAATTATCGTAGGGCTTCTTTCCACGAAATTTGTTGTTGAGCACGTATGTGTCAGCCATGTCAGCGGCGTCAGCAAGACAATCTACCCTTTTCCCCTTTAAATGATAGGATACAGAAGAATCAATTTTCCATAGGAAATTTTCTAACAGGACCAACTCCTTCAGATCGTTGTAGCTTGTGACTTTCTTACTCTTGACCCAATGATTGAAAGTTTTAGTCATGGTCCTGGCAAATATCTTATGGGTTTCTTCTACTTTCTTCTGGTTTTTACGGAAAGATTGCCTGTAAGCCTCAGGCTGCAATTGATAGGTTTTTAGGATAGCTTCTTTGAGATTGTCATAATCCTGCCTAACCTCTGCTACTTCTAACAAATACGTGGCTCGAGCCTGCCCTGTCAAAACGGTTTGTAACATAAAAGGCCATTGATCTCTTGTCCCCTTCATACCTCCAGCAACTTCCTCAAACAAAACAAAGAAATCCTGCACATTATCCTCAGTGAAAGGGGGAATGACACTAGTCATAGTCAATCCCAGAGGGAGAGAAATTAAGGGAGCATTTGTGTTGACATTTAGTTGAGCCGTACGATATTGATATTCATATTGTTCGGTCGTTGCTCTGGCATTTATTCTGGCTAGTTCTAGTTCGACATTTAGCCTGGCTTGTTCGGTCTTTATTCTGGCTAGTTCCAGTACTTGATCACCAGTCAAACCAGGTGGCAATTGTTCATCAAGTTGGCTAGGTTTACTCGAGATCCCACCAACTGCTCCGTCACCCTCCCCGCCTTCTACAGGGTGGGTTTTTATGGTCTGAGCCACCTCTACTTTAGACATGTTTGAGACAGTTAATTGGAGATGTGAGGCAAGCACTTTCAGTTCGGATTTTGACAGACAGTCAATATCAGGGGCTGTGGGTTCTGATTCTATGAAAACTCGAGCATCTTCGTCATTAATTAGTTGAGGCATGATTAATATTTGATTTTTAAGTAGTGAAACGGTAATGAAACTGAGTGAAACTGTATGAAACGAATCCTGGCAAGGTCGCCACTCTTCTGTTATGTATCTTGATCCTCAAGTGGTTAACTTGATGAATCTAGATAGCACAGAGATATATATTAAGGTATCAGTCAGCTGAAGGCAAAACAAAAGTAAAATCTAATACAAACATTTCCTGTTGTTGCTTCCTTTCCTTTTGAATCTTAGGACTTAGTATCCTTTATTGACTGATACTCTTTAATTATGAAAAATACTGAAACTAATTAAAGTCATGTAGTATTTATAAAGAATTATTATTTAACCGAAGCTTAGTAGGCTATGGTTATGAACCGAAGAAGTATATCTAAAGAAGGACGATTAATTCTATAAAAAGTCTTGAAAGATAAATATTAAAGTAAGAATATTTCTGTCTCTTACCCTTTTTGAAATGAATAGATAGTTTTCTTATATGTCCTTTTATTTATATTTAATGTAATTATTCTTGGTTCTTGCCTTACGTTAACAGTATTATATTATTATTATCATCAGGATTTATATCAAAGTCATATAAAAAGTTAGATATATATTTAATAATATTAGTTAAATGTATTTCTTAACCACGTAACATTGAGGTTTGATTATGAGTAAAATAAGTTACAGGATCGCTTCATAGATTCGATTCAGGTCTCACTCAAATAATATGAAAAGCAAAAATATTATTTTGAAGCTAAAAGAATTTTCTTCAGCTTAGGAAATCACTAGAAGTAATATTAACACAGCCATGTTAGTCTAAGGCGATATTACTAATATGAGACAATAGCATCACCGTACTAAGCACCGTTAAGCAATGTAAGCTTAATTAAAAGAAAATGAAAGAACTCTTAAGTATTAATATAAAACAATAGTATTACTTTCATCATAACCCAATTACTTAAAGAGTTGCTTTAGTCCACAAGTTA
>CM064505.1:16455719-16548219 GCA_032716605.1 Paralithodes platypus
CAAAGGCCTTTTGAAAATCAAGGTATATAATATCTACAGCTTTACTCTCATCGTAGAGGTTGAGGATATCGTGGAAGAAGTCTAAGAGGTTTGTTAAACAGGAACGTTTTTTACGAAAGCCGTGTTGAGTATCTTTAAGTATGTTATTTTCCTCTAAGTGAATTACGAGTCTGTCTCTTATGACCGTTTCTAGCATTTTACATACAACTGAGGTTAAGCTAATTGGACGATAGTTACTGGGTAGGGATTTACTGCCTTTTTTGAATATCGGTGTTACGTTGGCTATCTTCCACTGATCAGGCATAGTTCCAGACTGCAAGGATTTATTGATTAGTAATGTCAGTGGTTTGGAGAGCTCATCCTTAGCTTCCTTTAGAACTCTAGGCGAGATTGTATCAGGTCCAGGCGTTTATTTACCTTGAGTTTATCTAAACAATTCAATACTTCTCTCTCTGTAACGGTGATATTGCTTAGAACATCTGAATTATCAATCTGAATCGGCGATGGTGTAGGGATATCACTGAGGTCTTCTGTTGTAAAAAACTGATGCAAAGAAGGTATTGAGGGCATTACTCATTTGTACTTCGTCTTTGGTGTATTCTCCATTTTCATCGACTAACGGTCCAACAGTTGAAGTAACTACTTTTTTCTTTCTGATATAACTATAGAATTCTTTCGGGTTTGTTTTACTTTGATTTGCAATATGTAACTCTAGGGTCTTTTTACTTTGCTTAATTAACTTTTTGGCTTTGCGTCGTAGCTCTACAAATTTCACCTGTTCTTCGTCATTTTGTGAGGATTTTAATCTATCATTAGCAAATTTTTAGCAAGCAGGCAGTTTGAAATATCTTTATTCCACCATTTGGGCTTATTATTATGGCCTGGACGCCGTATTTTCGATGGTATGCAGTCTTGCACTGCTCTTAGGTAAGTGGTTTCGAATAACTTCCAAGATGTATTTATGTCGTTATTGTTAATTAAAAAGCTCCAGTCAGTTTCTTTAAACATAGCTCTAAGTTTATGAAAGTTACTTTCTTGAAATTAGGGACTTTTTCGATGCTACTATTTGGTTCGTTACTAGTAAAGTTTAAAGTGAAAGTTATCGTACGATGGTCGCTGTTACTGAATTCATCACCAACATTCAAATTCTCTATTAATTCTTCTTTTGTTGCAAGTACAATGTCAAGAACGTTATTACCACGGGTCGGTGTTCGAACAAATTGATAAAGCGAACTCTCTTGCAAGTTCGTATACAAGTCATGTCCGGAGTGTGAAGTAAGAGTATCGCCCCACTTGGTCACAGGTAAATTAAAGTCGCCAAAAAATACGGTATCTTGTGAGTTATTTACATCTGCAATTTGTTCATAAATTTCTCGGTCAGTTTGCACTGATTGAGCTGGAGGTCTGTATATTAATGCAAGTATTATTTTTGTACCTTTATTATTCTTTATTAGCACAAAAGATGTGTCGACGTTCACAATTTGAGGTTTGACAAGAGGGTCGGGTTAAGACTTTCTTTGATATAAAATAAAACGCCACCTCCATTTTTATTTATTCGGCTTTTCTCAAACATTACATAACCGGGAAGTGAATACTCTGCTAAAAAGTCTCTATCTACTGTATTGAGCCAAGATTCTGTTATACCAATCACATCATAATTTTCAGTAAACACTAGTTCCTCTAAATCTGAAAATTTATTGCGTATGCTACGAGCGTTTGCATAGAAAACCTTTAAAGTTGCGGTTTTAGAACTCGCAGAACGTTCTTTAATCAAATGTTTGGTTCTGATCGGATCTACATTTACATTCATGGCTGACATCGGTCCTCGGTCGTTATCCCTGGCGGTTTTTAATTTGGGTCGTGTTGGTGGAGCTTTATCCAAATTCGCGGTTCTTGACAGATTAGCATTTAATTCCTTCGCAGGTTGCCGCCCTCGCTGTCTTCGGTCCTCCTTCCTGGTTGTCCTGTGCTGAGTCGATTTCTTCTCCGAAAATCCTTCACCGCATCGTTGAGAAGACGCCCAAACCGTGCTGCTCCCACCTGGTTCAGATGAACTCCATCGTCCGAAAACAAATAGTCATCGTAGTAGAAATTGTCCCAGGTGTCGACGAATCCCACGTTTTCCTTCCTGCAGAGGTTTGCTAGACAACGATTTGTGCTGCTGGCTATGTTGTAAAATCGGCTCTCTACACCAAGCCGGGGGACGATTCCTGAGACGATGATCCTTGATGACTTCTCCTTAAACGACTTGATCAGCTGCTGGTACTTTAAAAGCAAGTCTTCCGACCGGGTTCGCTGCACATCGTTGGATCCAACGTGGATGACGTACATTGTATTAGCAGGGGCCAACTTAGATACTTCGTCAACTGCAGCAACTACGTCGTCCACACCACCACCAGGGATACAAAAACGCTTCCTGGTCTTAGGTGCTCTGGCGCAAAACTCTGTGAGCTGACCACGTATCATCGAGTCTCCCACGAGCCGGACTTCTTCTATTTCCGCTTCGTCATCTGAGTCTGCGAGTATCTGGAAGCGGTTTTGACACTCGGTAATCGGTATGGGTTTCCTGGTCTTGGGGCAAACGTTGTTCCTCACAACACGGAAGTTGTCTTGAGGGGGAAGAGAGTTACTATTTGTTTCTTGAGTATCGGAAACCATCAGATGAAATGGCTACTGCAGGCGTTGAATTGTTGGCAGTTGACGTTGGGGCGTTGGTGGCTGCTGGAGTTGCGGTGACAATTGAAGTTTGTGGTACTCCGACGTTGAGTGTTACAAACTCTTGGAGTGATTCCAGCTTCATGGTGAGGACGTTGATCTTGTTGTAGGCTTCATCTAATTTCACTGTCAAATTCTCTTGTTGCTGGCAGAGACGGCAGACTTGAAGATCGACAGTAACAAACATGGACTCACCAAACCTACTGGCGCAGTTCGTACAAGTGCGAGGCATGGTAACAGTCAGTTTCTTCAGATCACTTCACTCACTTTAAAACACTTAACTCACTTTAAAACACTTAACTCACTTTAACACCTTACGAGCGGCCTATGCGGTTTATTTATGTGTACCGCACAGCGGGGTGTTTTTAGCCAAAATAAGGCTGTTTACGTGATCATTTTCATGCCTAAATAAGACCCAGAACGTAAAACAAGTACCTATCCCTGAAAGGGCATAAACCGAGCTTTCGAATGACACCATAACGATCCTTGTATGATGGATAGTTTTCTTGCAATAACCGTGCAACGCGAGTGCAAAAAGCAGGTAATTCGGTACTTTCGGTACATAATTGAGTATGTAGCGAGTGAGAGAGGGAGGAGGGAGCTGAAATTTGTGTCAGTAGGTTCGCCGCGGTGGTCTGGAGCAGTCATACGCTCGCTAGTCTCCTGCCACCACTTGTCTCTCTCTCTCAGCCACATTACGTGCTGAAATTGCCACTCGAGTTATGTCGAGCGCCGCCACATAGTCCAGCTTTATTTAACTCGACTTATGTTGCTCGCCGCTAAATAAGGGTTAAAACACTTCACTCACTTTAGAAACACTTCAATCACTTCAACCGAAAACAATGTTGAAATACACAACAATAGGTTATCAGGGGTGATAGCCTAACCGAAAATAAAAAATTTGAGATACGCAGAATTAGGCTTCCAGGGGCGATAGCCTAACCAAAAGTTTTTTTTAAATTTAAATACGCACCAATAGGCTACCAGCGTTGAATAGCCTAACCGAAAATAATAAAATTGAAATACGCAGAAATAGGCTACCAGGTGTGATAACCTAACCTTAAACAAATATATATATATAACAGAATATGTAACTAAATATACAATTCACCAAATAGAGATTATATAAAAATAAAGTGTGACCGCACACAAGGGGTTGATATACTGTATCAACAGATGGCCCTGGTGTCACTGTAGCCTAGTAAAGCAGTAGCCTACTCTTTTTAGATAAAACAATACAAAATGTATCAGTCAAAGGTTACTACAAGATCGTGCAAGCAACAACTAAAATTACAGATATATATAGCTACAGTAGGATACTAAATACAATATCTACTAGAGTTAATGAGAACAACAGATTGGCTGACTATAGGCTAGGCTAGGTTTGGATTAGGTTAAAAGCTTGGCAGGTTGGGTTAGGCTAGGTTAGTTTGTACAAATACCACCCTTAGCTTAAAGTAAAATCACTCTGAGGAGAAAAAGTCAAGAATATATCTAGGGGGAAAAGATAAATGAATGCACTTAAATTTACTACAAAATTGGCTGGAATTTAATATGTATAATCCCCCAAAAAATTTGTTTACAAAATGGCGTCGGCGTTCGTTCCTGTAGGCAGGTTAGTTAGTACACAATATTGTTTATTAGCAAATTAATATGCAAAGCTTTACTTACATACAAGGCAGTTAAATTGATACTTACTACAGTAGGTAATGGGTAAAATTAGGGGCTACGATTTTATATCAACTAAGAAGAGAGCGTTTGTTTACACACAAAACAAAACAACAGATGGCGCTAGTGGCGCCCTGTCCGAGCAGGAGTCTTGTGATAAACACAAAGTTTATCAGTCAATACACAGCGAAATATCGTGCAGTGTTACTTACTAAACTACAGGATGGTTAAACGTGCTCTTAACCACCTTTCATGCACAAGAATGAAGAGGATGAGTAGTTAATACTCAAATTATGATCGATATCGTGAGAGCGTTGACAGAGCGTCTGCAGCGTCTGGCGGTAGCGAGTGAGGAGGAGAGGGAGGATAGAGTGGTGTAGGAGATATAAGAAAAGTAGGTGGACAAGAATGGGTGGAAGAAGAGAAGGAGGGTGTGGGGAGGGGGGGGGGGGGCGATTTGGTAGGTGTTAAGGGGAGATATGCTTTTTACCCATAGACAAATTAGATTTTGTTTTGTTTTGTATTATAAGCTTCCTATAATACTGCACAATCGTAGGAAACATCAAATTTTCACATCTGATTCCCGTTACTCATCCGACATCCACCCTTCAGACACCCATGGGACTCACAGTACTAAAGAACATTCATGGTATTTATTAATAAAAAAAAAAAAAAAAAAAAAAATATATATATATATATATATATGTATATACCGGTATATACAGTATATATATATATATATATATATATATATATCTATCTATCTATTGCCTGACACCGTGATCCCCGAAGGGGTGGCCACGAACGAACCACCCCCATGCACCTCTGTCCCCAGTCAGTCGACGCCCCTCCCCCCAACCAGCACCGCCTTCGTTCATGTAGTTCCTCACTCCATCCTTCCACCTCATATTCGGTCTACCTCTCCCTCTCTGTCCCTCCACCTCGCTCTCGTACACCCTCTTAGTCATTCTCTCGCTTTTCATACGTTCCATATGGCCGAACCATCTCAAGTTGTTCCTTTTCACACTTTCCAGCACATCTACCTCCACACCACACCTCCTTCTTACTTCCTCATTAGTCTGTCTATCCCTCCATGTAACTCCGCACGCACTCCTTAAGTAATTAATTTCCACTGCTCTCACTCATGGTCTGAGTCTCTCAACCAACGTCCATATATATATATATATATATATATATATATACATATATATATATATATATAAACTGTATATATACCAGTATGTACATTCTATATTTTATTAACCCTTTGGCTGGGGGCTGTTTTGGGCTATTTAGGGCATATTCAGGCACTCCTGAATGATAAATCAAGCATCTGCATTAAATGAAGTGTATTCTGCCGAAAACTAGGCGAAAATAGCTTCAAAATGACACCAGAACGGACCGTATACGTGGTCTGGTTCACCCGCAGTGATCCCAGTGAAATGTGGGAACCCCGCTATTATGTAACACTCACTCGCTTGGCTACACTGATGAGAGAGACAGAGAGAGACTCGCCCAACACACAGCTTAGCTCAGTGAGCCGCTCGGTGCTCTGAGGGTCGGAGGTGGGCCCCTCACGCTCCCACCCACTGACACTCGATTCTTACGTTTTTTACAGGCTTTTAAAGCCTGGAAATTGCTGTAACTTGCCAAAACATTCCAGAACGTCACCCGCAGCGAAAGGGTTAATATCACCACAACACCAGACAGCTCCAACAAAATTAATGAAAGCATATACTGTATGTGATCCACCAGGATTCGAACCGGGTTATCACACACAGATTTTTAGACACCTTAACCATTACACCACCAGGACGGTTAAAGGTTTATGCACACGCCTACGACTTATTATCCATTATCGAATACTGGATATTAATCTAATCATGTTCATATTCCCACCGCACTATGGTAGCCTAATGTTTAAGTGAGAGGAAAGCATATTCGTGGGGCACAGATCATAGAGAACGGCCTCGCTACGAAATATCCCTGAACCTACTGATAATCTATTTTTTATTAATTTCACCACAACACCAAACACCTATATATATATATATACAGTATACTGTATCTATAATTATTATTATTTTTTTTTTTTTTAGCCAAATATGTACGTTTTCTTAGGCAGCGTGCCATAGAGAGAAAACCTGCCCATTAAATGGGTAACTCAAGAATATTTACCAACATTACAGTCATCACGAATGCAGAACGGGTAGGGTATGGGCAGGGAACCAGATGGAACCCAGAGGTGGTGGATCCACACCTAACCTCCACAACCCGGAAAGTGTTTGACAAGAGACCTCGCCGGCAAGTAGATGGAATAGAACCCGCGCTACCAGAGTCAAGCGACTAGAGTATGGTTACTTAGTGCGCTCGGCCACTGTGAAACCCTGGTGTGTGTGTGTGTGCGTGTGTGTGTGGGTAAAAGGTAGCCCCTCAAAAGTAGCGAAAATCATAAATACCATAAACCAAACCCCGAAAAAAATACTAATAATAGGAAACCAACCGCACCTTTTACCCTACTCTCCGTTTTCTATGCATATATATAAACATAAACTAATATATTTATCCCGCCTGAGTTTTGGGTGGTGTGAGATAATACTGTATATGGAGTCTGGGGTTGCTTCCCTCTCGCCTTCCTCCTCATTTCCTCTCTCACTCTCTTACTTTCTCACTCTCTCTTGTCTCGTTCTCAGCTGGCTCTTATGACTTGCGCGCGCTCTCTCTCTCTCTCGACCAACTATCACTTATATGCATACACCAAGTACATTATATCTATATATAATGTAATATATATAGATATATATATATTCCTCCCCATTTCCCTCTCTCTCTCCCTCTCTCTCTCTCTGTCTCTCTCTCTCCTTCTCTCTCTCCCTCTACCTACATTAAAAATATATACTGAATCTGTAACCTCCTACTCTGTCTCTTCATATACTATTCTTATGTTCCTTAATTTTATATATATTATTTCTTTCACTTTCCTTCACCAATTCATATATCTTTGTTGCTTCTGAATTTCACGTAGGCCAATGAGAAAAATAAAAAATAAAATAAAAAATAAAATAAAAAATAAACATACATAACAAGTTTCGCCGCTCCTGCAAGGTCTCCTCTTCATAAATTTGGAAACTTTTTAATTTTGCATTTCTTCCACATTCGCTTAATTTTCGCTTGTGCATGTTGGCGTTTCTTGCAGTATTTATTTTCTAATATATATCTATGTATTTAAGGGAGCCCACCTCGCATTTTTTTTCTCTTTCTCTACCTCTCTCTTTGGCTTTTATCCATTCGGCCCCATTCAGCTTACTGTTTTACTTTTAAGACGTTTATCCCCATCTATCTCTATCTATCTATTGCCTGACGCCGTGATCCCTGAAGGGGTGGCCACGAACGAACCGCCCCCATGCACCTCTGTCTCCAGTCAGTCGACGCCCCTCCCCCCAACCAGCACCGCCTTCGTTCATGTAGTTCCTCACTCCATCCTTCCACCTCATATTCGGTCTACCTCTCCCCCTCTGTCCCTCCACCTCGCTCTCGTACACCCTCTTAGTCATTCTCTCGCTTTCCATACGTTCCATATGGCCGAACCATCTCAAGTTGTTCCTTTTCACACTTTCCAGCACATCTACCTCCACACCACACCTCCTTCTTACTTCCTCATTAGTCTGTCTATCCCTCCATGTAACTCCGCACGCACTCCTTAAGTATTCATTTCCACTGCTCTCACTCTTGGTCTGAGTCTCTCAACCAACGTCCATGCTTCGCTTCCGTAAGTCAGTGTCGGGATTATCACACTGTCATGCAAGGACTTCTTCACTTCCATACTGACCACCCTATTTCTTGTTACTGCTTTTAGCGTTCCTACAACCCTCTTCCCCTGTTGTACCCTCTCCCGCACCTCTTCATCCATAGTCCCATCTTTACTCAACACACTGCCCAGATAATTAAAAGAGTTGACGATCTCCATAGCCTGACCGTTCAGCTTCACCTCACACTCTGTGACTTCACCCCTTTCGAAGACCATAACCTTGTTCTTCCCCGTATTTACCTTCAAATTCTGTTTTTCGCACACTGTTCCAAACTCATTTACCAGACCCTGCAACTCCCATGCATTATCACTCATCAGAACTGTATCATCCGCAAACAGCAGTATAGGTAGCTTCCACTCAATTCCCTCCCTTTTCAGCGATACACCAACATCCACTGCTCTTGATAGTATTTCTTTCATGACTCCATCCATATATACAGTAAACAACCACAGGGACATCACACACCCCTGTTTCAAACCAACATTCAGGTCAAAGAACTCGCTCTGCTCACTCTCCACACGTACTGCCGCCTTTGCACCCTCATACATGCTCTTCACTGCTTTCAGCAACTTGCCCTCTACTCCGTATATTCTAAGTACTTTCCACAAACCTTCTCTATCTACTCTGTCATAGGCCTTCTCCAAGTCCATAAAGGCAACATACACCTTTTGTTTCTTCTCCAGATACTTCTCCACAACACAATTCAGGGTAAAAATCTGATCTACACATCCTCTTCCTAAAACCTCCCTGCTCGTCGCCTATCCATTTCTCCGTTCTCACTCGCACTCTCTCAATCACTACCTTACTGTATACCTTCCCTACTACGCTTAGAAGACATATTCCTCGGTGGTTACCACACACTCCTCTTTCCCCTTTGCCCTTATATAGGGGGCCTATTATGCCAGTCTTCCAGTCATCGGGTGCACTCCCCTTCTCCCATGCTAGTTTGCACATTTTCCATACCCATTCTATCACTATCTCACCACCATACCTCAACATTTCCCCACACACTCCATCTGTCCCTGGTGCTTTCCCCAATTTCACTCTTTTCATGGCTTCCCACACTTCTGACCTCCTGATCCCCACCTCCTCCTCCACTACTTCTCTTCTTCTACCTCCCATACCATATCCAGCTATGTTTGCTGGCTCTTCATTCCTTACATTTGTCTGCCGTCTCTGCCAGCAACGAGATAATTTGACAGTGAAATTAGATGAAGACTACAACAAGATCAACGTCCTCACCATGAAGCTGGAATCACTCCAAGAGTTTGTAACACTCAACGTTGGAGTACCACAAACTTCAATTGTCACCGCAACTCCAGCAGCCACCAACGCCCCAACTTCAACTGCCAACAATTCAACGCCTGCAGTAGCCATTTCAGCTGATGGTTCCGATACTCAAGAAACAAATAGTAACTCTCTTCCCCCTCAAGACAACTTCCGTGTCGTGAGGAACAACGTTTGCCCCAAGACCAGGAAACCCATACCGATTACCGAGTGTCAAAACCGCTTCCAGATACCGCAGACTCAGATGACGAAGCGGATATAGAAGAAGTCCGGCTCGTGGGAGACTCGATGATACGTGGTCAGCTCACAGAGTTTTGCGCCAGAGCACCTAAGACCAAGAAGCGTTTTTGTGTCCCTGGTGGTGGTGTGGACGATGTAGTTGCTGCAGTTGACGAAGTATCTAAGCTGGCCCCTGCTTATACAATGTACGTCATCCACGTTGGATCCAACGATGTACAGCGAACCCGGTCGGAAGATTTGCTTTTAAATTACCAGCAGCTGATCAAGTCGTTTAAGCAGAAGTCATCAAAGATCATCGTCTCAGGAATCGTCCCCCGGCTTGGTGTAGAGAGCCGATTTTACAACATAGCCACCAGCACAAATCGTTGTCTAGCAAACCTCTGCAGGAAGGAAAACGTGGGATTCGTCGACACCTGGGACAATTTCTACTACGATGACTATTTGTTTTCGGACGATGGAGTTCATCTGAACCAGGTGGGAGAAGCACGTTTTGGGCGTCTTCTCAACGATGCGGTGAAGGATTTTCGGAGAAGAAATCGACTCAGCACAGGACAACCAGGAAGGAGGACCGAAGACAGCGAGGGCGGCAACCTGCGAAGGAATTAAATGCTAATCTGTCAAGAACCGCGAATTTGGATAAAGCTCCACCAACACGACCCAAATTAAAAACCGCCAGGGATAACGACCGAGGACCGATGTCAGCCATGAATGTAAATGTAGATCCGACCAGAACCAAAAATTTGATTAAAGAACGTTCTGTGAGTTCTAAAACCGCAACTTTAAAGGTTTTCTATGCAAACGCTCGTAGCATACGCAATAAATTTTCAGATTTAGAGGAACTAGTGTTTACTGAAAATTATGATGTGATTGGTATAACAAAATCTTGGCTCAATACAGTAGATAGAGACTTTTTAGCAGAGTATTCACTTCCCGGTTATGTAATGTTTGAGAAAAGCCGAATAAATAAAAATGGAGGTGGCGTTTTATTTTATATCAAAGAAAGTCTTAACCAGACCCTCTTGTCAAAACCTCAAATTGTGAACGTCGACACATCTTTTGTGCTAATAAAGAATAACAAAGGTACAAAAATAATACTTGCATTAATATACAGACCTCCAGCTCAATCAGTGCAAACTGACCGAGAAATTTATGAACAAATTGCAGATGTAAGTAACTCACAAGATACCGTATTTTTTGGCGACTTTAATTTACCTGTGACCAAGTTGGGCGATACTCTTACTTCACACTCCGGACATGACTTGTCTACGAACTTGCAAGAGAGTTCGCTTTATCAATTTGTTCGAACACCGACCCGTGGTAATAACGTTCTTGACATTGTACTTGCAACAAAAGAAGAATTAATAGAGAATTTGAATGTTGGTGATGAATTCAGTAACAGCGACCATCGTACGATAACTTTCACTTTAAAGTTTACTAGTAACGAACCAAATAGTAGCATCGAAAAAGTCCCTAATTTCAAGAAAGGAAACTTTCATAAACTTAGAGCTATGTTTAAAGAAACTGACTGGAGCTTTTTAATTAACAATAACGACATAAATACATCTTGGAAGTTATTCGAAACCACTTACCTAAAAGCAGTGCAGGACTGCATACCATCGAAAATACGGCGTCCAGGCCATAATAATAAGCCCAAATGGTGGAATAAAGATATTTCAAACTGCCTGCTTGCTAAAAAAATTGCTAACGATAGATTAAAATCCTCACAAAATGACGAAGAAAGGGTGAAATTTGTAGAGCTACGACGCAAAGCCAAAAAGTTAATTAAGCAAAGTAAAAAGCCCCTAGAGTTACATATTGCGAATCAAAGTAAAATAAACCCGAAAGAATTCTATAGTTATATCAGAAAGAAAAAAGTAGTTACTTTAACTGTTGGACCGTTAGTCGATGAAAATAGAGAATACACCAAAGACGAAGTACAAATGAGTAATGCCCTCAATACCTTCTTTGCATCAGTTTTTACAACCGAAGACCTCAGTGATATCCCTACACCATCGCCGATTCAGATTGATAATTCAGATGTTCTAAGCAATATCACCGTTACAGAGAGAGAAGTATTGAATTGTTTAGATAAACTCAAGGTAAATAAAACGCCTGGACCTGATACAATCTCGCCTAGAGTTCTAAAGGAAGCTAAGGATGAGCTCTCCACTGACATTACTATTCAATAAATCCTTGCAGTCTGGAACTATGCCTGATCAGTGGAAGATAGCCAACATAACACCGATATTCAAAAAAGGCAGCAAATCCCTACCCAGTAACTATCGTCCAATTAGCTTAACCTCAGTTGTATGTAAAATGCTAGAAACGGTCATAAGAGACAGACTCGTAAATCACTTAGAGGAAAATAACATACTTAAAGATACTCAACACGGCTTTCGTAAAAAACGTTCCTGTTTAACAAACCTCTTAGACTTCTTCCACGATATCCTCAACCTCTACGATGAGAGTAAAGCTGTAGATATTTATATACCTTGATTTTCAAAAGGCCTTTGACAAAGTTCCCCACAAACGTTTACTGCTAAAACTAAAAGCGCATGGAATACAAGACGGTGTGTTGAAATGGATAGAAAATTGGCTCAGCAACAGAAAGCAAAGAGTAGTCATAAACGGTAAGGCATCTAAATGGACCAATGTAAGTAGCGTGGTACCCCAGGGATCGGTACTAGGACCAATTCTCTTTCTAATTTACATCAACGACATAGATGAGGGTCTCACCTGTACAATCTCAAAATTTGCTGACGATACAAAAATTGCAAATAGCGTACTCTCAAAAGATCAAGTTGACGATATGCAACACAATCTAGATAAATTGTCACATTGGGCCCAAATTTGGCAAATGAGTTTCAATGCGGATAAATGTAAAGTACTACATATCGGATTCCTAAATGAGAAAGCAAACTATTCGATGAATGGCACTCAGCTTAAGAATGTAAACAGAGAAACCGATCTGGGAGTAACAATATCGAGTGACCTAAAACCGAGTCAACAATGTTCAGAAGTTGTTATGAAGGTAAACAAAATAATTGGCTTTATAGGCAGGTCATTTGAGCATAAATCCAAAGACGTTATCCTAACCCTTTACAATTCCTTAGTCCGCCCTCTTCTGGAATACTGCGTTCAATCCTGGTGCCCTTATTACCAAAAAGACATAAACAAGCTAGAACGAGTTCAACGTAGAGTTACCAAAATGATACCTAGCCTAAAGAACAAGCCATACGAAGAGCGTCTTAGAGAATTAAATTTATTTCCTTTAACCCAGCGCAGATTAAGAGGTGACTTAATTCAAGTGTTGAAAATCATCAAAGGCATCGACAATATGAACTGTAGTAAGTACTTCACTATCGACTAATCTAATTACACGCGGGGAAACGGTTGCAAAATTATTGGTAAATCTTTTAACTTACACGGATCTAAGAATTTCTTCTTCAATCGAGTTGTCAACTTGTGGAATGGGCTTCCCCGAGACGTTTTAGACTGCAGCACCGTTGATTCATTTAACCTCCGCCTAGACAAATATCTCGCATCAAACCCGCGACTGACTGCGTTTGTAAATGAATAACTTTATTTTATCCTCCCCTCAGTTACTAACCCATATTTCCCCTACTAATTTCCTAGTCCTGCCACGGACATTAGTTCCAGGGCAGTAGTTCCCTTTCCAATGTTCCCTTACCCACTCTAAACCACTGTTTGGACACTTGATCCTCAGTGTTTTGGAGGACAAGCAGCCTAGAAGGGTCACTAGATTTGTTGTTGCTTGATTTCCTTTGTACATTTAGCAACTCACTGAAGTACTCCCTCCATCTTTCGACTCTCTCTTGCTTCTCAGCTAGCATTCTCCCATTCTTATCTTTCACATCCTTACTGTTTCCCTTGCTACCTTCCCTAACTTTCTTGACTTCTTTCCAGAACAGTTTCTTACTCTCCCTCCATTTTACACTCAGATTCCTTCCAAATTCCTCATCTACTCTTCTCTTACTTTCCTTCGCTACTCTCTTCACCACCCTCTTACTCTCCACGTACCTCGCTCGTTTCTGTCTCTCGGAATCTTCATTCCCTCTACTACCCAACCACTCTCTATATGCTTTCTTCTTTTCTTCCACAGCTATTCTTACCTCTTCTGTCCACCATGCTGTACCTTTCACTCCCCTCCCTCTTCTCCTCACTCCACACACCTCCTCACATGCTGCACAGATCTCATCCATAAACACCTTGCTCATCTCCTCCACTTCCTCCATAACTTCCAGGTCGAACCCACCTAGTCGTCTTTCCACTGCTCTCCTGTACTCCTCCCTGACTTCCTCCTCCTGCAACCTATCCACCCTCCTCACCATTCCACCCTCCTCTCGCCTCCCTCCCGCTCTCCTCACCCAATTTCTTTTGTATCCTAACCTTAGCTACCACTACATAATGATCAGACAGACCCCCTCCAATACCCCTATACACCCTAGCATCCATCACAGATTTCTTCATTCGTTCATCCACACATACATAATCAATCAATGACTTTCGTTCCACCACTGTCTTATCCTTCATCGTCAACATCCGTTTCCACGTGTACCTGTGGATCATTCTGTGTCGGAAGAAGTTGTTGGCTATCCACAGCCTCCTCCCCACACATACGTCCACAAGTGCACTACCATTCCCATTCACCTCTGATGGTACCCCCCACCCTCCCACCACTCCCTAAACTTTCCTATCACCCACCTTACCATTCATATCCCCAATCAGAAATATTCTTTCGTTCTTGTCAAACTTCTCCAGGCACGCCTCCACATTCATCCAGAACTCCTCTTTCTTTCTTTCAAGTATATCCTCTGTCGGGGCATACACGCATACAATCACCCACGTTTGTATTCCTACTTTCATTCTCACCCACACAATCCTTGAACCCACACACCCATACTCTCTTACACATTCCTTCCATTTGCTACTTACAAACAAACATGCACCTTCTCTCGCTGTTCCTTCACTCACTCCAGCACACACACCCATTCCACACTCCCACTCTCTCACATCTGAACCTTTCCATTTGGTCTCTGTCATTCCACATACATCCAGCCTGGCATTCACTAACACTTCCAGAACCTCTCTCTCTTTTGTGCCATCATTCATGCCACTAACATTCCACGTAGCCATTCTCAGAATGTCCGAAGGCATGTCCTTAGTCGGTCGTGGTTCGTCAAAGTTGGTTCCGTCCGCATCCGAGGCTGTTCGTTCGTTTTTCTTTGCTTAGATATATTTTTCCGGGTGGGGGTCGCAAGCCCACCGACCCAACCTCTTTAGTCGCCTCTTACGACACGCAGAAGGCACGTGGGGCATATTCTATTCCCTAACCCCCAGGGGGTTAGATTGACACCCATCTAGGTATCAATTTCTTCCTGGCGAGCGATAGCGATCCAGCATTGTATGGAGAAATCAGGCTTCGCCGGAGACATTTTGCTATCGAAAAATTTACAAATTTAGCTTGCTGTCAAAAAAAAATATATACTGTATAATTATGCTGGCTCGCTGCCGCTCGCCAGGAAAATATTGACACCTGGATGGGGGTAAACGTCTTAAAACAGTAGGCTGAATGGGGCCGAATGAATGCAACCCAAAGAGAGATGGAGAGAAAGATAAAACAAAAGCGAGGTGACCCCCCTTAATTATCTTTCATTGTTTATCCGCTGTGGAAAAATGTATTGCTCAAAACTAGTTATAACCGCTAATATTTCGAGATTTAAATTTAATTGAGATATACAGTATATACTGTATATCAAGTATATCTCACAAATACACGTGAGCTACTAAATGTATATATACTCCCAGCCGGATTAGAACCACCGAAAGTCAGGACAAGTGTCAATGCATTATCCACTACACCACGGACTGTAAAATCGTGGCCGTGTATATACTGTATATAGGCTATATATATATATATATATATTTATATATATATATATATATATATATATATATATATATATATATATATATATATATATATATATATATATATATATATATATATATATATATATATATATATATATATATAGAGAGAAAGAGAGAGAGAGAGAGAGAGAGAGAGAGATAGATAGATAGATATATACGGTATATATTCTGTATAATATTACTTTCATCATTATCATAATAATTACTATTACTATTATTATTGTCATAGTTATTAATATCATCAATATTATTATTTCAATTTGAGGTAGTTGTACTGTAGTTATTATAGTAATAATAGTAATAAACTAAAGGTGAACATTCATTAGGAAAAAAAGACGGCATAAAAATGGGAAACACGATTGAAAATTATAATACTAAAATACAGCATGAGCCGCAGTGGGAAAGCAAAGGTACGAATTCATTAAAATACAATTAATATTTTTCAGCTGACCAAAAATGAAAATTAAACAATAAATATGAATAAATTAATACAAATATATAATACATACATATTTAAATAAAGAACAAATAATATATATATATATATATATATATATATATATATATATATATATATATAATATATATATATATATATATATATATATATATATATATATATATATATATATATATATATATATATAAATATATATATATATAATATATATATATATATAATATATATATATAATATATATATATATATATATACAGTATTTGTTCATGGTCACCTCAAACACCTGCTGACCCCGGAAGTGAGCCTATGCTAATTGATACACCTGGCTGCATTTGTATTATATTTGTGAGTGAGGGTCACAGAGTCCTTTGGCAACTTTCCCTTTTCTTATTTTCTCTCATTTCCTTCTTCCTCGTGTCTCAACCCCCCTCCCCCCTCTCTCTCTCTCTCTCTCTCTCACACACACACCGTTTTCTATTTCATTTTACCATCCACCATCAACCCTTGCCGTCCCGATCATATCTAGCAGTCTCTCTCTCTCTCTCTGTTTCATGTATATATCTTCTATCTATTAATCTATCTCTCATCTTCCATTTCTAGTATAGCCTCCCCCCCCCCTCTCTCTCTCTCTCTCTCTTCCTTCTTCTTCTCTTCCCTCCCCCTCGTATCCTCCTACTCCTCTTAACGCCTTCCTTCGTTATTTGCTTCTGAGTGTCAGTTCCCAGGGGTCTATTTGGTGTTGCTCTTTTTGAGCACTACTCAGAATCTTCCTCACCTCTTATTCTCATTTTCTTCCTCCTCCTCCTCTTTCCCTTCCTTTCCCTTCCCTTTCCTTCTTCCTTTCTCTTCATTCCTTTCTTCCTCTGAATCTTCCTCACCTGTTTCTCATTTGTCTTCCTCTTCCTCCTCTTCCCTTTCCTTCTTCCTCTCTCTTCCTTTCTCTTCATTCCCTTCTTCCTTTCTCTTCATTCCCTTCTTCCTTTCTCTGCCCTTCCCCCTTCTTTCTTTCTTCCAGTCTTCCTCAATCTTCCTTCCCCATTTTCTCTCGTTTATTCCCTCCCCTTTTCCTTCTTCTCCATCTATTCCTTTCTCCATCTCTTTCGTTCTCACCTCGCCTCGTACTAGCCCTTATTGTCTTGGTGGTCTACTGTATATGATGTCACCTTTTTTTTAGGACCATTGAGAATCTTCTTCGACTCTTGGTTTGCTTCTTCCTTGTCCCTTTCTTTCGTCTTCATCTTGCTACTACTCTACTATTTCTTCTTCTTTCTCGTTCATCATTCCTTTCCTTCTATCAATGTCTTCATCTACGCCTTTAACCTCCTCCTTGTGGGGGCGGTCGTCTGTGGCCTTGGCCTTGCTCGGGACCTTGGGGCTGTTCGGCCAGACAGCCTGGGGAACAACAACAACCTCCTCCTTCATTCTTATTTGCCTTCTTTTCTCACGAGTGCCAGTTCTCGGTGGTCTATTTGATGTCACCTTTTTCTTGAGCTACTGAGTATCTTCCTTGGCTCTCGGTTTGCTTCTTCCTGCCTTCATTTCTCCCTTCCTTCCTTTCTCTATGGGTTTGCTTTATCTTATTCTTCTATTTCTCCTTTATTATCTATTTTTTTATTTCTCTGTTTCCTCTTTCAATCTCTTCGTTCTCCCCTTTTTCTTCTCACATAACAGTTCCCGGTGGTCAAGTTGGTGTCCCCCCTCCCTCCCCCTTTTTCGGTTTAGCTACCTCGAATCTTCCTCACCTTTGGTTTATTTCTTCCATCCTTCTCCTCTCTTCTTTTTCTTACTATTATTAATATTATTGTTATTATTATCTTCTTCTTCTTCTCCTTCTTCTCCTCTATTTTATTTTGCTCTCTTTTCCAATTCCGTGACCCCTTTTTCTTCAGCTACTCTGAATCTTGTTCAACCCTTGTTTGTTTCTTCCCTCTTACTCTCTCTTTTTCTTCTTCTTTCCTCTCCCTCCTCCTCACTCTTCCTCGTTTCTTAATTCTTCTCTGGAAATTTCTTCTTCCCTCAATCAAACTCTATTCCTTATTTCTCCACTTTTCCTTCTTAATTTATCCTCTCCTTTGCCCCCCCCCCCCCCTCTCTCTCTCTCTCTCGCTCTCCCCCTCTCTCTCTCTCTCCATTCATTTCAACCCATTCCAACATATCTTACGTTATCCAGTCCTTTATTTTGCTCAATCATAATACTTCACAAAACAGTGAATTAATTTCTTAATCTCACTTTAACTTTCGAGTCCTTAGTTACCATTATCTCTTAACCCCTTCTGTACCGGCGATATCTTTTCAACTTTAGTCTAGTTATATTTAGACGATGTTATGCAGCTAAGAAGGATCGGTGGTAGTTAAAATGTTAAGTGAGATAGTTCGAAGCCTGTTAATTGCTGGAGGCCCTTTTTGAACCCGCCTATATTCCTAAAATCGTCTAATAGTTGCCAGAAAAGGAGGTCACCGGTACTGAAGGGGTTAATTATGCCTTCGCTTTATTTCTATATTCACAATTCATGGTTATTCTGCCTTTCTCCTTCCCTCCCGTTCTAATCTAGCCTTAATCCACTTTTATCTACTTAATTCATCTTCATCTCTCTCTCTCCATATCGAACTTATCCTAGTTTCCACATGTCTATTTCCTTTTGATCTTTCTAGCTCTCGCTCGCTCTCTCGCGTTCTCTCTCTCTCTCTCTCTCTCTCTCTCTCTCTCTCTCTCTCTCCATTCCAGCCGAATTAGCGCTAATTATTTGTTTTTTTATTTTATATATTTGCTTTCTTTTGTATTATCATGTTCTCCATTCATATATATAATTTTCCGTCTCGTCAACTAGTTGGTATCTAAATTGTAATTTGATTTTAATGTTTGTCTCTTCTATTTGTTCACCTCTTCTCCGTTTTCTTCAGTCTCTCGTGTCTTCCTCGTATTACCCCTTCTCTCTCTCTCTTTCTCTCTTTACCCACCAGCTGTCCAATAGTGAGCTGCACCCATTGTCTTCATTCTTCAATTACTCTTCTCTTACTCCAAACATCTCACTATCACATCTCTCTCTCTCTCTTCTTCCTTCTACTCTCCTTGAATGTCCTCCTTTCCATTTTGCTATTCTTCTCTTCTATTATCGTGTTACTTGCCACTTCTTTGTCTTTGTTCCGCCTCCTTTCACATCCCAATGATCTAACCTCTTCACTTCTCCTCCTCGTTCTCACCTCTCTTCTTCCTCCCTTTCCTTGCCCTTCTCTTCCTCCCTTTCCTTGCTTTCCTCTTCCTTCCTCCCCTTCTTCCTCTTTTTTTTTCAACGCAATCCTCCTCTTCGTTCTCCTTCCTTTTTTCCCAACTACTCCACCTCCTTGCTTCTTCTTTTTCTTACCATCTACTCCTCTCTTCCTCCCTCCTCCTCCTCCTGCACCCCCCTCCCTCCACAGCCGGGCACCAATAACGAGTGGCAGCAGTCCCCCACAAATTAAAGAATCACGTTTTCTCCGCTCAAAGTTGAGTGACCGGAGGAGGTGCAGCCAAAGTTACCAAGGCATCTATATTATATGATATATATTATATATATATATATATATATATATATATTATATTATATATATATATATAATAAAAATCTCCCATTCATTATTTCCTTACTTTAGCTCAAATATCTCTGATCTCAATTCTACTTAGATTAATGGCCTATAATACAGTAGTTAATTCATCGATTATATTGTCCTTTTTTCTCACCCACTAGTATTCATTCTTTTGTATTATTTCATCATTTTAGCCTCTATCACTCACTCACTCACACACACACTCTCTCTCTCTCTCTCTCACTCACTCACTCACTCACTCACTCACTCTCACTCTCTCACACTCACTCTATCTCTCTCCGGTTGGGTCTAGCTAGGGAGGGCCACAGAGAACTTGGGTGTGAGTTAAGGCAGAGATAGAGAAGGATTGTGTGTGTGGTGGGAGGGGGGGGGGGGGGATTGGGGAGAAGTTTGATTGGTTGGGTGCTTTGTTTCATTTTATTGTATTATCTGTATTTGTTAATTTTAATTTGGTTCTGGCTAACATGAGACGATTCCAATAATTCCACTTAAATTAGGAAGGTCTTGCGGGAATAGAAATAAGTAAAGAGAGAGAGAGAGTGTGTTTGCGGGAGAGTGGGTGTGAGAGTGAGTTACAAGAGGTAAGAGGCAGGCTAAAAGATTTCCCTTTCTTCTTTGCTCTCTCTCTCTCTCTCTCTCTCTCTCTCTCTCTCTCTCTCTCTCTCTCTCTCTTTCTAATTTACATCAACGACATAGATGAGGGTCTCACCTGTAGGCTACAATCTCAAAATTTGCTGACGATACAAAAATTGCAAATAGCGTACTCTCAAAAGAACAAGTTGACGATGTGCAACACCATCTAGATAAGTTGTCATGTTGGGCCCAAATTTGGCAAATGAGTTTCAATGCGGATAAATGTAAAGTACTACATATCGGATACGAAAATGAGAAAGCAAACTATTCGATGAATGGCACTCAGCTTAAGAATGTAAACAGAGAAACCGATCTGGGAGCAACAATATCGAGTAACCTAAAACCGAGTCAACAATGTTCAGAAGTTGTTAAAAAGGCAAACAAAATAATTGGCTTTATAGGCAGATCATTTGAGCATAAATCCAAAGAAGTTATCTTAACCCCTTACAATTCCTTAGTCCGCCCTCTTCTGGAATACTGCGTTCAATCCTGGTGCCCTTATTACCAAAAAGATATAGAAAAGCTAGAACGAGTTCAACGTAGAGTTACCAAAATGATACCTAGCCTAAAGAACAAACCATACGAGGAGCGTCTTAGAGAATTAAATCTATTTCCTTTAACCCAGCGCAGATTAAGAGGCGACTTAATTCAGGTGTTCAAAACCATCAAAGACATCGACAATATGAACTGTAGTAAGTACTTCACTATCGTCCAAGCTAATTACACGCGGGGAAATGGTTGCAAAATTATTAGTAAATATTTTATCTCACACGAATCTAAGAATTTTTCTTCAATCGAGTTGTCACTTATGGAATGGGCTTCCCCGAGATGTTATAGACTGCAGCACCGTTGATTCATTTAAACTTCGCATAGACAAATATCTCGCATCAAACCCGCGACTGACTGCGTTTGTAAATGAATAGCTTTATTTTATCCTCCCCTCAGTTACTAACCCATCTGTCCCCTACTAACTTCCTAATCCTGCCACGGACATTAGTTCCAGGGCAGTAGTTCCCTTTCCAATTGTCCTTACCCACTCTAAACCACTGTTTGGACACTTGATCCTCAGTGGGTTGGAGGACAGGCAACTTAGAAGAGTCACTAGACCTGTTGTTGCTTGATTTCCTTTGTACTCCTTTGTACCTTTGTACTCTATTTACCCCCCTCGATCTCTGGGTATGAGCTGTATGTGTCTATTTGTCTTTGTGTGTCTGTCTGTCTGTCTGAATGTGACTCGTGTGTTTCCGTGTGTATGTTTGTTTAGAAGTCTGTGTGTCGGTTCTTATGTCTGTATACCTGTGTGTCTGTGTATGTTGTCTGTATGTCTGTAATTCATGTGTACACCCATATATATACTGTATGTGTGGTGTGTGTATTGTATTGTGTGTGTGTGTGTGTGTGTCACCTTCACATCACCATTATAATCACCATCAACATCACCTTAAAATGTATGCTATCAACTTCACCATCATCATCATCACCACCAATCACCATCATCCTCAACTTCTTTATCTACACCATCATCATCACCACAATCACCATCATCATCAATGTCTTTATCGCCACCATCATCACCACCAATCACCATCACCATACTGTATAAGCCTCTATCACCACCATTACTACCATCAGCATCATCAACGTCTCTTATCTCCACCACCAACATCACCACCAATCACCATCATCATCAACGTCTCTTATCATCATCATCATCATCACCCCCAATCACCATGTTAGCCTCTAAAACCACCATTGCATTCATCACCACCATCATTCACCACCATTATCTGGACCCTCACCATCGTCAAGATAGTTATTTTCAAGACCATTTTTATCGTCATCACCATCACCATCAATATCATCACTATCTCCATATTCACCACAATTATCACCACCTTGAAGTTAACCTCACCACCACCACTAACATAATCATATCCATGATCATCAACACCATCATATTTCACTCATCACCACCACGATCATCACCATTACTCCCCACCACCATCACACCACCACAATCACCATCATCATTCCCCACCACCACAATCACCAGCATTATTCCCCCACCACCACCATCACCACCATTCTCTACCATCACCACCACCACCACCACCAAAACCACCACCATTATTCCCCCACCACCACCACCATCACCATTCTCTACCATCAACACCACCACCACCACCACCACCACCACATCCATCACTCCACCACCATTATCATTATCACCACCATCATCACTTCATCTTCACCATCACCACCATTCACCAACCACTGTCATCTCCCCGGTTCATCTTCACCACCACCACCACCAAGATCTGGAACTTATTAAAACTTGCCACCGATAGAGCTCTCCCCCCCGTCCCCCCCCACCCCCCCTCCATCCCTCCAACCCCCTTCAACCCCCCCCCCCCCCCCTCCCCCCCGCTTTACATACCAAGGATTTGCCCTCACTCCACTCTATACCCTGTTCCTCATAGCTAGGCCAGAAATCGTCGTGACTCCAACCCCTGTCACTCAAAAAAGGGCTAGGGCAAATGGGCTGTAAATTGCCACACCTCCTCCCTGGCTGACTCTTCCCAAATGGTAGAAGTAGTAACTCCATTACTCTAGTCGGCTTTGAGTTATAGAGGTTAGTGGTTAAGATTTCTGACCTACATATGGTAAATCGAGTTCACATGGTCTTACTTGTGTATTGATAACTCTCAAGACGCGATTACACATTTATTTTATATTTATTTTCTGTTTTCTGGCTATTATTAGACGATTTTATTCAGATTAGGAAGGGTATATGAAAGTCAGAGGGTTAATTGAGATGCAAAAACAGACCTAATGGTCCTTACTAGGCTGCTTGAAGAAAAAAAAGCCATAGCCATCAACGAAGGGCTTCAGTTCAGAAAATACAGTGGTCAGAAAACAAAATTACAGTACGATACTGAAATGGTCACATTACTCCGGCACAAACTCAGTCAGTTGGTGATTCATGGCAAGATATTTATCAATGTGATATTTTAATGTCTGGACTGTATGGCACTCTACAACATTTCTAGGCATTTAGGGTTATGACAAAATATATCTAACACATTGGATACGGGTACATAAATAAGTGATTTACCTGTCTATCCTGATATGTTATGGGTTTATTGAGGGGAGTATATTTTCTGGATCCCCTTCTCCCTAACGCTTAGCCCCATTGGTTTTAAAATGTTAAGACCTTTCTCCTCATTTCTTTGTCAATATTAAGACCTTTCGTGCCATTTAGGAGTCGATTTTTTTTCGCTCGCCAGGTAGGGGTCGGGATTTTTGGCCTACCTGTTATGAACATGGTCTAGTATTTGTATGTGTATCTATATTTTTGTTTTCATATTTTATGTTATTATATTTGATATTAGCCTATTATATGTTATTATTTGATATTAGCCTATTATATATTATTTTTTTTTGAGACGTGGAAATTTTACTTTTAAATGTATATTCCCTTTCCTGTCCATATATATTTCTTACCATACTGCAGCATTCTTACCGTAACACACTCCCCTCTCCCCTCTCTATCGCTCACTATAATCGCTCACTATAATCGCTCTCTCTCTCTCTATCTCCCCACCCCCCTTCCTACCGGGCCCAAATTCATCGTTAACACCAATTTCAGCTCGTCAAAGTTCTCCGCCCCAACTAATTAACAACAATAACAACAAAAGTGGCCCTTCTGAGGTGAGTAGAGTACAAAGGAGTACAAAGGAAATCCAGCAACAACAGGTCTAGTGACCCTTCTAGGCTGCTTGTCCTCCAAAACACTGAGGATCAAGTGTCCAAACAGTGGTTTAGAGTGGGTAAGGGAACATTGGAAAGGGAACTACTGCCCTGGAACTAATGTCCGTGGCAGGATTAGGAAGTTAGTAGGGGACAGATGGGTTAGTAACTGAGGGGGGATAAAATAAAGTTATTCATTTACAAACGCAGTCAGTCGCGGGTTTGATGCGAGATATTTGTCTAAGCGGAGTTTAAATGAATCAACGGTGCTGCAGTCAATAACGTCTCGGGGAAGACCATTCCACAAGTTGACAACTCGATTGAAAAAGAAATTCTTAGATTCGTGTGAGTTAAAAGATTTACCAATAATTTTGCAACCGTTTCCCCGCGTGTAATTAGATTGGTCGATAGTGAAGTACTTACTACAGTTCATATTGTCGATGCCTTCGATGATTTTGAACACTTGAATTAAGTCACCTCTTAATCTGCGCTGGGTTAAAGGAAATAGATTTAATTCTCTAAGACGCTCTTCGTATGGTTTGTTCTTTAGGCTAGGTATCATTTTGGTAACTCTAAGTTGAACTCGTTCTAGCTTGTTTATGTATTTTTGGTAATAAGGGCACCAGCATTGAACGCAGTATTCCAGAAGAGGGACGGAAGGAATTGTAAAGGGTTAGGATAACTTCTTTGGATTTATGCTCAAATGACCTGCCTATAAAGCCAATTATTTTGTTTGCCTTCTTAACTTCTGAACATTGTTGACTCGGTTTTAGGTTTCTCGATATTGTTACTCCCAGATCGGTTTCTCTGTTTATATTCTTAAGCTGAGTGCCATTCATCGAATAGTTTGCTTTCTCATTTAGGTATCCGATATGTAGTACTTTACATTTATCCGCATTGAAACTCATTTGCCAAATTTGGGCCCAAAATGACAATTTATCTAGATTGTGTTGCATATCTTCAACATGTTCTTTTTAGAGTACGCTATTTGCAATTTTTGTATCGTCAGCAAATTTTGAGATTGTACAGGTGAGACCCTCATCTATGACGTTGATGTATATTAGAAAGATAATTGGTCCTAGTACCGATCCCTGGGGTACCCCGCTACTTACATTGGTCATTGAGATAGAGGAGAGAGAGAGAGAGAGAGAGAGAGAAAAGAGAATAAGAACAAGAGTACAAAGGAGTACAAAGGAAATCAAGCAACAACAGATATAGTGACCCTTCTAGGTTGCTTGTCCTCCAAAACACTGAGGATCAAGTGTCCAAACAGTGGTTTAGAGTGGGTAAGGGAACATTGGAAAGGGAATTACTGCCCTGGAACTAATGTCCGTGGCAGGATTAGGAAGTTAGTAGGGGACAGATGGGTTAGTAACTGAGGGGGGGATAAAATAAAGTTATTCATTTACAAACGCAGTCAGTCGCGGGTTTGATGCGAGATATTTGTCTAGGCGGAGTTTAAATGAATCAACGGTGATGCAGTCTATAACGTTTCGGGGAAGCCCATTCCACAAGTTGACAACTCGATTGAAGAAGAAATTCTTAGATTCGTGTGAGTTAAAAGATTTACCAATAATTTTGCAACCATTTCCCCGCGTGTAATTAGATTGGTCGATAGTGAAGTACTTACTACAGTTCATATTGTCGATGCCTTTGATGATTTTGAACACTTGAATTAAGTCACCTCTTAATCTGCGCTGGGTTAAAGGAAATAGATTTAATTCTCTAAGACGCTCTTCGTATGGTTTGTTCTTTAGGCTAGGTATCATTTTGGTAACTCTACGTTGAACTCGTTCTAGCTTGTTTATATCTTTTTGGTAATAAGGGCACCAGGATTGAACGCAGTATTCCAGAAGAGGGCGGACTAATGAATTGTAAAGGGTTAGGATAACTTCTTTGGATTTATGCTCAAATGACCTGCCTATAAAGCCAATTATTTTGTTTGCCTTCTTAACAACTTCTGAACATTGTTGACTCGGTTTTAGGTTACTCGATATTGTTACTCCCAGATCGGTTTCTCTGTTTACATTCTTAAGCTGAGTGCCATTCATCGAATAGTTTGCTTTCTCATTTAGGTATCCGATATGTAGTACTTTACATTTATCCGCATTGAAACTCATTTGCCAAATTTGGGCCCAACATGACAATTTATCTAGATTGTGTTGCATATCGTCAACTTGTTCTTTTGAGAGTACGCTATTTGTAATTTTTGTATCGTCAGCAAATTTTGAGATTGTACAGGTGAGACCCTCATCTATGTCGTTGATGTAAATTAGAAAGAGAATTGGTCCTAGTACCGATCCCTGGGGTACCCCGCTACTTACATTGGTCCATTTTGATGCCTTACCGTTTATGACTACTCTTTGCTTTCTGTCGCTGAGCCAATTTTCTATCCATTTCAACACACCGTCTTGTATTCCATGCGCTTTTAGTTTTAGCAGTAAACGTTTGTGGGGAACTTTGTCAAAGGCCTTTTGAAAATCAAGGTATATAATATCTACAGCTTTACTCTCATCGTAGAGGTTGAGGATATCGTGGAAGAAGTCTAAGAGGTTTGTTAAACAGGAACGTTTTTGACGAAAGCCGTGTTGAGTATCTTTAAGTATGTTATTTTCCTCTAAGTGATTTACGAGTCTGTCTCGTATGACCGTTTCTAGCATTTTACATACAACTGAGGTTAAGCTAATTGGACGATAGTTACTGGGTAGGGATTTGCTGCCTTTTTTGAATATCGGTGTTACGTTGGCTAGCTTCCACTGATCGGGCATAGTTCCAGACTGCAAGGATTTATTGAATAGTAATGTCAGTGGTTTAGAGAGCTCATCCTTAGCTTCCTTTAGAACTCTAGGCGAGATTGTATCAGGTCCAGGCGTTTTATTTACCTTGAGTTTATCTAAACAATTCAATACATCTCTCTCTGTAACGGTGATATTGCTTAGAACATCTGAATTATCAATCTGAATCGGCGATGGTGTAGGGATATCACTGAGGTCTTCTGTTGTAAAAACTGATGCAAAGAAGGTATTGAGGGCATTACTCATTTGTTCTTCGTCTTTGGTGTATTCTCCATTTTCATCGACTAACGGTCCAACAGTTGAAGTAACGACTTTTTTCTTTCTGATATAACTATAGAATTCTTTCGGGTTTGTTTTACTTTGATTCGCAATATGTAACTCTAAGGTCTTTTTACTTTGCTTAATTAACTTTTTGGCTTTGCGTCGTAGCTCTACAAATTTCAGCCGTTCTTCGTCATTTTGTGAGGATTTTAATCTATCATTAGCAAATTTTTTAGCAAGCAGGCAGTTTGAAATATCTTTATTCCACCATTTGGGCTTATTATTATGGCCTGGACGCCGAGTTTTCGATGGTATGCAGTCTTGCACTGCTTTTAGGTAAGTGGCTTCGAATAACTTCCAAGATGTATTTATGTCGTTATTGTGAATTAAAAAGCTCCAGTCAGTTTCTTTAAACATAGCTCTAAGTTTATGGAAGTTTGCTTTCTTGAAATTAGGGACTTTTTCGATGCTACTATTTGGTTCGTTACTAGTAAACTTTAAAGTGAAAGTTATCGTACGATGGTCGCTGTTACTCAATTCATCACCAACATTCAAATTCTCTATTAATTCTTCTTTTGTTGCAAGTACAATGTCAAGAACGTTATTACCACGGGTCGGCGTTCCAACAAATTGATAAAGCGAACTCTCTTGTAAGTTCGTATACAAGTCATGTCCGGAGTGTGAAGTAAGAGTATCGCCCCACTTGGTCACAGGTAAATTAAAGTCACCAAAAATTACGGTATCTTGTGAGTTACTTACGTCTGCAATTTGTTCGTAAATTTCTCGGTCAGTTTGCACTGATTGAGCTGGAGGTCTGTATATTAATGCAAGTATTATTTTGGTACCTTTATTATTCTTTATTAGCACAAAAGATGCGTCGACGTTCACAATTTGAGGTTTTGACAAGAGGGTAGGGTTAAGACTTTCTTTGATATAAAGTAAAACGCCACCTCCATTTCGATTTATTCGGCTTTTCTCAAACATTACATAACCGGGAAGTGAATACTCTGCTAAAAAGTCTCTATCTTCTGTATTGAGCCAAGATTCTGTTATGCCAATCACATCATAATTTTCTGTAAACACTAGCTCCTCTAAATCTGAAAATTTATTGCGTATGCTACGAGCGTTTGCATAGAAAACCTTTAAATTTGTTATTTTAGAACTCACGGAACGCTCTTTAATAATATTTTTGGTTCTTGTCGGATCTACATTTATGTTCATGGCTGTCCTCGGTCCTCGCTGTCTTCGGTCCTTATCGCTGGTGGTCCTCGGTTGCCTCTGTTTTTTTCTTGGCGTTGGATGATTTATGTCACTGCTGCTTCTTCTCGGATGGCGTTTTTTGATCCATGGCTGCGGACTGCTTCGTGTAGGAGACGACCCATGCGTGCTGAACCCACAGGGTTTAGATGAGTGCCATCCTTGCGGAACAGAGTAGGCTGGTTGTAGAAGTTGTCCCAGAGGTTGATGAATTCAACTTCTTCCCTCAGACACAAATGTTTTAGTCGGCTATTTGTGCTGAAAGCCTTGTCGTAGAATTTGTCAGGTGCGTCGATCTTGGGGAGAATGCTTGAGATGATGATATTCCTTGACTTGTTTTTGTAGTGCTGGATCATCTTGCGATATTTCTCCATCAACTCTTCGGATCTGGTGCGCATGACGTCATTTGAACCAGCATGGATGACAAAAAGGGTATTTTCATTTGCATCCTTTGTGGTATTTTCGAAGGCTTCCACAATGTCGTCCAGTCCAGCTCCTGGGATGCAAAATCTTTTTCGTTGATTTGGGACTCTGTCGCAGAACTCTTCGACCTGTCCTCGTAGGATGGAATCCCCAACGAGCCTGGTCTCTTCTGGTTCGTCTTCCATCTCTACCAATATCTCAAATCTGTTGGCCATTGTGACTGGTAGATGAGACCTTTTCTGCGTTGGCCGTGCACCGTTCCTCACTGGTGTAAATCCGGAAACCTGTGGTGGCGGGACTCTACGTACAGGTCGGGGAGAGGAGTGGTTAGAACGGGGGCGAGGGGTTGGTACTGTTCGTGCTAGCAGGCTTCTTGCACGAGGAGTGGGGGAGAGACTAAGGTGAACAGGGCGGCTGTCCTGGTTTGATGTCGGCTCAGGTTCATCAGAAGCATCTGCTGCAGTGTCTACTGCAGGTGTTGGATTGTTGGCAGATGACGTTGGGGCGGTGGTGGATGCTGGAGTTGAAACAATTTGAGTTAGTGATACTCCAACGTTGAGTGTTACAAACTCTTGGAGTGATTCCAGCTTCCTGGTGAGGGCGTTGATCTTGTTGAGGGCTTCATCCAATTTTGCTGTCAAATCCCCTCGTTGCTGGCAGAGTCGGCAGACTTGTGGATCGGCAGGAGCAAACATGGAAGCACCAAACCTACCGGCGCAGTTCGTACAGGCACGAGGCATGGTGACGATCACTTTCTTCAGTTCACTTCACTCACTTAAAAACACTTAACTCACTTTAAAAACACTAAACTCACTTTAAAAACACTTCACTTACTTAAATAGGCCTAACCGAAAACAAAAATGTTGAAATACACACAAATAGGTTATCAGCGGTGATAGCCTAACCAAAAATTAAAACAAAACAAAATTAAATTTGAATACGCAGTGATAGCCGAACCGAAAACAATTTTATGTTTATTTAAACAGAAATAGGCCACCAGGGGTTATAGCCTATCCTAACCGAAAACAAAAATTATGAAATACCGGTACGCAGAAATAGGTCACCAGCGGTGATAGCCTAACTGAAAATTTAAAAATTGAAGTACGCAGAAATAGGCCACCAGGGATGATAGCCTAGACTAACCGAAAACAAAAATAACCGAAAACAAAAAATTTGAAATACCGGTACGCAGAAATAGGCCACCAGCGGTGATAGCCTAGACTAACCGAAAACAAAAATTATGAAATACTGGTACGCAGAAATAGGCCACCAGCGGTGATAGCCTAACTGAAAATTTAAAAATTGAAGTACGCAGAAATAGGCCACCAGGGATGATAGCCTAGACTAACCGAAAACAAAATTAACCGAAAACAAAAATTATGAAATACCGGTACGCAGAAATAGGCCACCAGCGGTGATAGCCTAACTGAAAATTTAAAAATTGAAGTACCGTACGCAGAAATAGGCCACCAGGGATGATAGCCTAGACTAACCGAAAACAAAAATAACCACAAACAAAAAAGTATGAAATATGCAGAAGTAGGCTACCAGGGGTGATAACCTACCTAAAAAAGCAAAACAAATATATATATATATATATATAATAGAATATGTGACTAAATATACAATTCACCAAATAGAGATTATATAAAAATAAAGTGTAACTGCACACAAGGGGTTAATATACTGTATCAACAGATGGCGCTGGTGTCACTGTAGGCTAGTCAAGCAGGATTATATTTAGATAAACAAAGTTATCAGTCAAAGGTTACTACAGTACAAGATCATGCAAGCAACAACTAAAATTACAGATATATATAGCTACAGTAGGATACTGAATACGATAACTACTAGAGTTAATAAGAAAATACAAAGCTAGATCGACTAGGCGTGCGTCGTCTGCTACAAGCTAGGATAACAAATGTAAACAACAATGTTTATCAGTCAGAAAAGCAATAAAATAACATGCACGGCAACTACAGAACTATGTGGAGGTTAAACACGCACTTAACTACTGTTCATGCAATGAATAAAGGGAATTGGGATATGAAATACTCAAATTAGGATAGAGTTTTCTCAGTGGCGATGCGGAGCTGTAGGCGGTGCTAAAGCCGGCGGGTGAAATGAGTGTGTAAGTATGTAAGTATGTAAGTGTGTGTGTGTGAGAGAGAGAGAGAGAGGGTGGGGGGGGGGGGGGGGATCAAGCCAAAAACTTAACACATCATTCTTGGGCTCTTGAGATGGGACTATTGGGAGAGATAGAGAGAGAGGTAGAATAGGTCAATAATATAATATAATAGGGTACGGATAGATCGATAGATAGAGAGCTATACAATGTCTGATAGACAAATGTTTATATATATATATATATATATATATATATATATATATATATATATATATATATGTTGGTAAAGCCAGGTAATAAATTTTCTTTAATACATACGAGGTTGAAAGAAATGGCAATTTCTGCGTTGGAAATTTTATTATTCAAAGTTTCCAGGTCTCTGATGAGTTTTCGCTGGGTGGCAGGAAGTATATGAAGGAGATGAGCAAAATTCATGGTGGTACAGGGTTACATTAAAGTACATGAAGATACAGTATATACGACGCGTTTCACTGGACAACCAGCATTATCAAGTAAGGAAGGAATGATATAAAAGGTCAAGTCAAGTCAAATTGAGTAGTGACAGGGGGTTAGGGGGAAGTGGGGATAGGACAAGAAGTAGTTGGATGAAGTGAATTGTAGCAGGAGAAAAAGGTTTCCAGGCTTGACTGGAACTGCCTGAGGGTTTTTCTGGTTTAGCTGCTGAAGAGACTGGCCAGGGCAAGGTCGACAGGGGCGCGTTCGGGGAGGCTCCTCGCTGGCACGGGTATCATCTGCCATGTCTGGTCGGGGGCGTGTGAGGCTGGGGTGATGGTGGTGAAGGTGATGGGTGGTGGTGGTGGTGGTGAGTTTTTATTTCCTTGGGAGGTCTGGGAAGCCGCGTTTTAGAGCTTCCTCCACTGTTACGCTGCAAGTCACGTAGTTGGTCTTGGGGTCCTTCGTGTGGAAGTAGCAGTTGCAGCCGTCTCTTTTCCAATTCTCCATACAGTAGGACAGGAATCCGTGGAACTCCGGTATTATGCAGTCCTTGTAGGCATAGCTCATGGACATGTTGAAGTCTGTTTCGAGGTGTGGATAACAGATTTCCATGAACAGTTGGTGAGGAGTTTTTGGAGTTTTTGCTGATTGTGGTGTTGGTGGCTGGGGCTCGGAAGTTGCAGCTGGGAATGTCTCCTTTGCTACTGCTGGTGTTTTCTTCTGCTTCTTCATTTTTTTGGCTTTGGGGCTTGCAATCTCAATGGTGGGCATGGAGGCTGCTTCTACATGTTCTGCTAACTCAGGTGGTGGTGTAGTGGTTGCAGTCATAGCCGTGATTACTGAAGGTGGTGGTGGTGGTGGGAGGGCTTCCTCGCCCTCCATAGGTGGTGCTGGAGTCTTGTCCTCTTCAGGGTTGCATTCTGCAGTGAAAAGGTCGATGAAGGGAGTCAGAGTCAGGACCTTCGGCTTGGTGGGTGCTGGTGGTGATGGTGCAGGCCCCTCTGAAGGTGGTGGTGGGCAGTTTTTCCTATTCAGAGGGCGAGGCAGGAGAAGTTTTGGAGCCGGTGTGTTCCTCTGCCTCGGTGTTCTCTGGTGGTTCCCTGGAAGGTTGGCTGGGATGGATATTACAGGGAGGTTGTTCTCCTTCAGGAGGGCGGGCAGAATCTGCTGCAGGAGGGAGGTGTCGTCTCCAGCCAGAGCCATAGCCGTCCTAATAACCACATCTATGATGGAAAAAGATGTAGTATTGGATTTTGGGCTCGGCCTGGTGGGTCTCCTGCTGGTTGACTCCTTCTGCCCCTCCTTCAGGAGGTCCCTGGCGTGAGTGGAGCCCTTGACAGCGGCGGCCTTTGGTCCCGTCACCTGTCTGGCTTCAGGACCTCTGGGAGCAGCCACTGCCAAAAATTCCACCCTTTCTCCATCACCAAGGGAGGGCACAGCCTTAAGGGGGTTGTTTTTCTTGATGGCGCCCTTGTGGGTGAAGATGTCCTTGGTGCCGTCGTCAGGGGTGATGAAGCCGTACCCCTTCTTCACATTGAACCATTTTACAAGTCCAGCAAGGATGGGAGTTGCTGAACTCATGGTGAATGGTTGGTTGTGAGAGAGAGAGGTGAGGTAGGTGTGCTCAGGATGGGAGCTCAGAGCTGAATTGTATATAAAAGGTAAACAGGAAGGGTATATATAGAGGGTGGAGGATCAGAGGAGGCGGAAAACAGGGGGCAAAAGTCTGCTATTGGTGGAAGGGTAAACTAGGAGAGAGAAAGGGGGTAACCGCTTCACGCATGCGCACTGGATGCGGGATGGTGGTCAGTAGGTGTGGTCGAAGCTGATTGGCTGCATGTCGAGGGGCGTGGCCTAAGTTGTGTGGCGCCTGCAGAAGACGAACCTGAAGGAGGTAGCGCGGGGGGCTGCGTCAAGGGCACCGGGGGGCGAGGAGGGGTGTTAGGTCCTGTAGGGTAGTGCCTTTTGGCACCGTCTACATTAAACGAACTAACACAGGACAATGCCTCAACGGCGATAGTGAATGCCCCCGCCGTTATCTTCTATCCTCCATCTCCGCCTATGTTAGGAGAGCCCTCACGCACTGCTCTACCTGGGCCAACACCCACCAGGAACTAGAAAGACTATCCCAAGTTTTAGTAAATAACGGATACTCCAACTCCGACATCTCCAGCACCATCAACCACCATCTTGAAAAATGGTACACCCAAAGCCCTCCCAACATTGACCCCCCCAATGAAATTAAGATCTTCTACCGCAATTACATGTCCTCTGAACACAAAAATGACGAGGCCGTCTTAAAAGAAATAATCTCCAAGCATGTCCACCCAACCAACCCGGAAAACAAAATCAAATTAATAATTTATTACAAATCCCCCAAGACCTCCAACCTCGTTCTCCGCAACAAACCAGCCTCCACCAAGATAAAGAGCCAGATGACCGACGATCACGTCATTTACCAACATACCTGTAATTATGAGGACTGTGGACCTCATTCCTATATTGGTATGACGCAGACTCGTCTTTCACGTCGGTTAACTCTTCACCTTCAGGCTGAAGCCATCAAAGACCACTATCTCACCCCTAACCACCCTCACCTCACACGCAACGAGTTAGAGAAACACACCACCATACTCGATAAAGAAAGTGACCCAAGGAGATTACCTATACTCGAAGCTTTATATATCCAAGCCTTACATCCCAACATCAACAACCAAACTCTGGACCTTCAGATCCTTCCTTCTGCCAAAAGGCACTACCCTACAGGACCTAACACCCCTCCTCGCCCCCCGGTGCCCTTGACGCAGCCCCCCGCGCTACCTCCTTCAGCTTCGTCTTCTGCAGGCGCCACACAACTTAGGCCACGCCCCTCGACACGCAGCCAATCAGCTTCGACCCCACCTACTGACCACCATCCCGCATCCAGTGCGCATGCGTGAAGCGGTTACCCCCTTTCTCTCTCCTAGTTTACCCTTCCACCAATAGCAGACTTTTGCCCCCTGTTTTCCGCCTCCTCTGATCCTCCACCCTCTATATATACCCTTCCTGTTTACCTTTTATATCAGCTCTGAGCTCCCATCCTGAGCACACCTACCTCACCTCTCTCTCTCACAACCAACCATTCACCATGAGTTCAGCAACTCCCATCCTTGCTGGACTTGTAAAATGGTTCAATGTGAAGAAGGGGTACGGCTTCATCACCCCTGACGACGGCACCAAGGACATCTTCACCCACAAGGGCGCCATCAAGAAAAACAACCCCCTTAAGGCTGTGCCCTCCCTTGGTGATGGAGAAAGGGTGGAATTTGTGGCAGTGGCTGCTCCCAGAGGTCCTGAAGCCAGACAGGTGACGGGACCAAAGGGCGCCGCTGTCAAGGGCTCTACTCACGCCAGGGACCTCCTGAAGGAGGGGCAGAAGGAGTCAACCAGCAGGAGACCCACCAGGCCGAGCCCAAAATCCAATACCACATCTTTTTCCATCATAGATGTGGTTATTAGGACGGCTATGGCTCTGGCTGGAGACTACACCTCCCTCCTGCAGCAGATTCTGCCCGCCCTCCTGAAGGAGAACAACCTCCCTGTAATATCCATCCCAGCCAACCTTCCAGGGAGCCACCAGAGAACACCGAGGCAGAGGAACACACCGGCTCCAAAACTTCTCCTGCCTCGCCCTCTGAATAGGAAAAACTGCCCACCACCACCTTCAGAGGGGCCTGCACCAGCACCCACCAAGCCGAAGGTCCTGACTCTGACTCCCTTCATCGACCTTTTCACTGCAGAATGCAACCCTGAAGAGCACAAGACTCCAGCACCACCTATGCAGGTCGAGGAAGCCCTCCCACCACCACCACCACCTTCAGTAATCACGGCTATGACTGCAACCACTACACCACCACCTGAGTTAGCAGAACATGTAGAAGCAGCCTCCATGCCCACCATTGAGATTGCGAGCCCCAAAGTAAAAAAAATGAAGAAGCAGAAGAAAACACCAGCAGTAGCAAAGGAGACCTTACCAGCTGCAACTTCCGAGCCCCAGCCACCAACACCACAATCAGCAAAAACTCCAAAAACTCCTCACCAACTGTTCATGGAAGTCTGTTATCCACACCTCGAAACAGACTTCAACATGTCCATGAGCTATGCCTACAAGGACTGCATAATACCGGAGTTCCACGGATTCCTGTCCTACTGTATGGAGAATTGGAAAAGAGACGGCTGCAACTGCTACTTCCACACGAAGGACCCCAAGACCAACTACGTGACTTGCAGCGTAACAGTGGAGGAAGCTCTAAAACGCGGCTTCCCAGACCTCCCAAGGAAATAAAAACTCACCACCACCACACCACCACCCATCACCTTCACCACCATCACCCCAGCCTCACACGCCCCCGACCAGACATGGCAGATGATACCCGTGCCAGCGAGGAACCTCCCGAACGCGCCCCTGTCGACCTTGCCCTGGCCAGTCTCTTCAGCAGCTAAACCAGAAAAACCCTCAGGCAGTTCCAGTCAAGCCTGGAAACCTTTTTCTCCTGCTACAATTCACTTCATCCAACTATTTCTTGTCCTATCCCCACTTCCCCACTACTCAATTTGACTTGACTTGACCTTTTATATCATTCCTTCCTTACTTGATAATGCTGGTTGTCCAGTGAAACGCGTCGTATATCCTGTATCTTCATGTACTTTAATGTAACCCTGTACCACCATGAATTTTGCTCATCTCCTTCATCTACTTCCTGCCACCCAGCGAAAACTCATCAGAGACCTGGAAACTTTGAATAATAAAATTTCCAACGCAGAAATTGCCATTTCTTTCAACCTCGTATGTATTAAAGAAAATATATATATATATATATATATATATATATATATATATATATATATATATATATACTGTATATCGTATAAATACGATAGAATATGACTCTTTTGTGATCTTGTATGTCTCTGTGACGTCACGATCTCTCCTACAGCACGACGTAGGACGAGTAGATCGTATATTATAAGATTGTAAATAAGTTAAGTTATAAAAGGCCTAATATGCTATTAAGCAATATTGCCATGGTCTTATGTAGTATATATGAATTTATCGTATATATTAATATAATTTATCGTATAGAGCAACCTAAATGCGGTACGATAATTTGGGCTCCTGGCGGTTTGCCAAGGCAGCAAGGTGTGCTTTTGAGGTACGCCAGAGCCTTCACGAACACCAACCAGTTAACATCTAATTTTCCGCCCTCAGTTGATCGTGCTTTTGTGCCTCTAATCACAATACACATACAGCAATACACACAACTACACCATCACGACGCTCTCATCGACATCATGACTGACTGATAGATAAGCATAAATTATAATAATCATGTCCATTCCCATGTAATCATTTATTCTTTCTTTAACTTGACTCGTGTCTTGGGACCGAAGTCTCGTTCCCCATTGTCCACCGCCATATTGGGTAAAACGTTCTCCCTTGCCTCATTGCCACGTGGAACTATTGGTGAGTTCATTCCTAGCTAATATTAACCCTTATAACCTTACCCTATAATTATATACATTTATTATGTGAGACCTTTGGATATAAATTAGCTTGTTTCAGATTGAATTCAATTTAGATATAGAGTAGTTTTCATTTAGATTGATTGTATTTGATTCATTATAGCTTAGTAATATTTAACTTCCATTGATAGTTTACCACATTGGTGCCCAGACCCGGGAATTAGCTACCAGTAAGGGATTTTAAGGCAATGAACAAGGGGACATATAACAGGATGCAGGAACAACTCTATGATAAACTGGCAAGGCTAGCCAAGCGATGGTTAGAGCCGGAATGCAGGGTCACATCGTTGCACCTGCCCAAGTTCTGCATCCCACCCATCATCTTTCCCCAATAATTTTCTTTTCCGTTTCAGACTTCCTGTGACATATAACCTGACCTAACATTTTTTCTTGTTCAATATGATCTATTAGTAGGTATTGCTATTTAGTGTACTATTTTTTCTCCATAACATAGAAGTCCGCCGGTTGGCGTCTCTTAAGTAGCCTATTATTTGGCCGTTGTTTTTGTAACGTAATATTTAGATACATAGCCTATAGGCTCGCAAGCAAAATGGATAAAAACGGTTAAAGAGACACCGTCTAGTGGGGTGCTGAACAAAGCCCCTAAAAATCAAAGGGCGGGACTTCGGGGAGTAATAAATAGGCTAATAGTGGACGTCAACACTTTCATCACTACTGCTGAACTAGAGGAATTGGAGGCTAGATTAGAAAACGTCCAGGTTACCCACGGTCGTATTACGGCTCTGAGTGAGGTGATTGTGGCTGCCATGACAGAGGAGGAAGAGATTGTTACAGAGTGTGATAATCGCGCCCTCTATGACGAACCTGTCTTTAGAGCGAAGTACCTATTACAGCGTGCTGTCGCAAGTAAGAAGGGAGGCGATGATGAGGCCCATAGAAGGGCTGACCCAAAACATACTGTACACCTCCCAAAGCTCAATCTTCCTACATTTGTGGGCAAGTTAACCGAGTGGTTAGCTTTCTGGGACGTATTTCGATCTACGGTTCATGAATCCTCTTTGGATAATGTCCGCAAGTTTCACTATCTGAAGGGACAAATGGAAGGAGAGGCCTTACATTTAATAGAGGGTTTTGCAGTAGTAGGTGGTAGTTATCTTGAAGCGGTACACTTATTAGAGTCCACATACGGGGATAGAGAGCAGTTGAAGATGGCCCATGTCGTTGCCTTGTTGGGGCTCGCAGAACCACAGTATAAGGTTGATGAGTTGACAAACTTCAGGGCAAATATGGAGTGCCATACTCGATCGCTAGATACCCTAGGGCTTACCACGCAGGAAATGATAGTCATTATCTTGCGTCAGAAGCTTCCTATGGCAATACTTGATAAGGTAAGATCATTTGAGCTGGGGGAGTTCAAAACTCAGTTCAGTAAGGAGATCAATAATCTACAGTTGAACAAAGGGAGAATGTATGAGTCGGGAGGGAGTGAGAATGTGGAGAAGAGGGGAACAGTAAGCATGGCAGTGGGGACTAAAGTAAAGAAAGAGGGTGTGTATAAGAAACCTGCTCAGATTCTATGTAAGCTATGTAACAACAAACATAAATGGAGTTTCTGCATAAAATACCCAACAAATGAGACAAAACTAGCACAGGCGAAAAGATTGAAGCTATGTGTAGGTTGTCTAAGTAAAGAACATGGTAAGCAGGGACAATGTACTGCTACATACTTAAGGCCCTGTCGCCACTGCGAAGGACATCACTTTGATAAGTTGTGTCCTACAGCAGATAAAGTCAAAGACGTCAAATATGAGGGTACTACAACTGTGGCACTAGGTAGCACGCAAGACACCACTATATTGCCCACAATACAGATTCCCATGGAAGGTAATGACAGTAACAAAGTTTGTCGGGTACTTCTAGATCAAGGGTCTCAACGTTCCTTTATAAAGAGGTCCGTACTAGTGGGACTGAAGCACCGAATCGTAGGGGCTGAGACTCTTCGATTACAGGGCTTCACAGGGGTTACTGATAAACAAGACTACGAGATAGCGGAGATTTCATATTTCTATCGTAAAAACCGGTACTTTATGACTTGTATCGTAGTAGACACCCTACCAGAATATGTATCTGTGGGTGTGAAGAAGGTGGAACACGCATTACGTAGCAAAGGGGTTAACTTGTCAGATCCCATGGGAAATCAGAGTGAGGTGCATGTTCTACTTGGTGTGGATCATTATTATGAAGTAGTATACCCTGGATTTAAAAAGATGTGTGGTGTAATTTTAATCCCACTAAATTTGGATACTGCATGAGCGGAAAGGTGCATACTACACAGTCAAAGGTTCTGGTCGACACGGTCTCGATATATAGAGTCAATGTAACCGTGGCAGAGGAGTTGGGAAGGGAGGATTCCCAACCTAGTGACCCTAAGATGTCTGCCGAGCTCGACCTGGAACGACTGTGGAGATTGGATCACATAGGCATTAATCCTATGGAGACTGATTATGACTCGGAAGTTGCGCTACAAAGGTTTGACGAGTCTGTGTGCTACTGTGCCTCAGACAAGCAATATAAAGTTAGTTTACCCTGGAAGAACAGTGAGATAAGCCTGCCTACCAACTATGGTTTGGCATTAGGTCGCTTGCGCGCATTGCAGCGGAAATTGTCTAACGAACCGAGCACGCGCCAGGCGTATGACGATGTATTTCGGAGTTATGAGGATAGGGGCTTTATAGAGAGAGTCGATGTCAAGGAACCGTGTAAGAAGGGTAGGGTTCACTATCTGGCCCATCATGGGGTAAAGAAAGACAGCGTCACCACACCAATACGGGTGGTGTATGACTGTTCTGCCCACCAAGGACAACAACCCAGTCTAAATGACTGCCTGTTGACAGGTCCGTCCATGGTGTCGGACCTGTCCCAACATCTATTGCGGTTTAGGCTGGGGAAGTACGCCTATACCAGTGACATCGAGAAAGCATTCTTGATGGTCAAGCTAAAGGAGGAGGAAGATAGAGATGTTACCCGCTTTCTTTGGTTCGGCGACATTAGCGACTCTGAAAGTCTCATCATAATATACCGTTTTCGGGTTGTACTCTTTGGGGCCACTTGCTCGCAGTTTTTGTTAAATGCCACAATCAGAAAACATCTAGCTGACACTCATGAGGACACAAGTAAACTATCTCGCGGATTATACATTGACAATTTGCAGGGTACTAGCGATAGTCAAGATGATTTGTTGTATGCATACTGGCAAGCACGCAGATTGTTTGCGGATGCGCATCTATTTCTCCGCGAGTGGGTTACTAATAGTGAAGATCTTCAGAGTTTAATACAAGTGGATGGTACGGCATCTATTAACCAGGAAAAGTCCAGAAATTTGGGGATGATCTGGCAACCTAAACATGACATACTAACTTTTCAATCAAGGTCTTTTGCTCAGCAGACAGGAGCGCACACAAAAAGAAGTCTGTTGAGCAAAGTTGCGCAATTTTTTGATCCTTTGGGTCTAGCATTACCTGTTACCATAAGAGCTAGGATTCTAATGCAGGAAGTTTGGAGACGTAAAATAGGATGGGATGACAGTTTGCCCGAGGACCTGAATGACCAAGGGACATTGTTGTTAAATGAATATGCCATCCTATGTACTAAACCTATATACCTCGTAAAGTGGCGGCGTTCGGTGACGTTACGTTACACACGTTTTGCGATGCTAGCGCCACGGCATACGGGGTAGCCATATATGTTGTTACTTCATTTGGGGCACATTTAGTTACAGCCCGGGCCAAGGTAGCCCCGGTTAAAAAGGTAACTATCCCTAAAATGGAATTGACTGCCATGCTGCTATTAGCACGTCTGGTGCAACATGTACGCGCAGCATACGAGAGCGAATTAAATATTGAAATCGTTCATGTATGGTGCGATAGCCAGGTCGCACTCAACTGGATACATAGCAAGAAGTCTCTGCCAGTTTATGTGCGGAATAGGGTAGATGAGATTAGAGCCCTTTTGCCAGACGTTGCTTATCATTATGTAAATACAAAGGAAAACCCTAGTGATCTCATAACTAGGGGTATAACGGCTAGCCAGTTAATGAAGTCCGAATTGTGGTGGCATGGTCCAAAGTGGCTGCTCCATGAAAGTGAATGGACGATATGGCATGCTGTTGGTGAGGGACTTCTGCCACTGGAAACAGTGGCAGTTACAGCCCAACCAAATGAGCCACCGGGTCCTATCATGAAGTGGGCAAGATTCGGTGACTATAATAAACTAGTCAGAGTTGTAGCTTGGGTGTTGCGATATGTATCCAATCTCAAGCTTAAAGTAACGGGCCAACTCTGCAACAGGGGTCACAACATTGATGCTCGTGAATTTAAAGCAGCTGAAGTAACTTTGATCAAAGGGGTTCAAATAGAAACCTTTTCCAATGAATTAGAATCCTTGAAAAGCTCGAATAAGACATTAATGCCTAATATAGTGCGTCAACTAAGGTTGCACCTAGACAATGGCCTCATCAGGTGTGAGGGTCGCCTGAAGTGGTCGGGTGTACCAGACGGCACAAACCGACTTATACTTATGCCAACAAGACATCACGTTACTGATCTATTGATCATACGTGCACATAGGGAAGTAAAACACTACGGGGTATGTCATATTATATCAAATTTACGTCTCACATGGTGGATACCCAGAGTTCGACAAGTAGCTCGACGCGTAGTGAGAAAGTGTGTAATATGCCAGAGACTAAAGGGTAAACCATATGCAACTGGACCAGCTCCACCCCTACCTGAATGCCGTGTAAAGCACGTAGAACCTTTCCAAGCGGTAGGATTAGATTACACAGGGGCATTGAAGACGAGGGAGAGTGAGAAGGTTTATATATTATTGTTTACCTGTGCGACATCTCGAGCGGTACACTAGAACTATGTGATAATATGTCTAGCGAAGAATTTATGCTGGCGTTCAGACGGTTTTGTGCCCGTCGTTCATTCCCTCAACTCATTCTTAGCGACAATGCTCCCACTTATGTCCAAGCATCAAAATATCTAAAGGATATGAGTAGTGATCCTACTATCATCACTTTTTTGGGAGAGAAGAAGTGCGAATGGAGGTTCATTCCAGTTAAGGCACCTTGGTTTGGTGGCATGTGGGAACGGTGTGTCGGCATAGTAAAGTCAGGACTCAGAGCGGTTGTAGGACGTGCTCTATTAAAGAAGAGTGAGTTGACGACAGTCCTCACAGAGATAGAGGCAGTCGTGAATGATCGCCCGCTTACATACGTGTACACCGACCTGCAAGAACCACTACCATTAACGCCAGCTCACTTGCTATATGGGAAACCATTGACTGCGTTTCCATCTGATTTCCAATCCATAGTAGAGTTAGAGGATCCCTCGTTGTACTCTGAGGTAGCGGTGTCTAAGAGATACCAGTATATATCCAGGATAATCGAGGATTTTAGGAAACGGTGGATTAGTGAATATCTGCTAGCATTGAGGGAAAGGAGTGTTACTCCCTCTGGTAGACCAACGGCACCTACAGTTGGTGAAGTTGTTTTAATTAAAGAAGATAGTCCTCGTTTATACTGAAAATTAGGCCGCGTATTGGAGGTATACAAGGGGGCAGACTCTGTAGAGCGGGTGGCGCTATTTAAGACAGCCACTGGAACTACTGTTCGTCCTATCGCACGTTTGTACGCTTTGGAGCTCGATTCCGCATTGCAATCTGAGGCTCCACCTGTTATTGCTGGGTCCGAGGATTCTCAAAGGAACGACTCACCTCATACTGATGGTGATCATTCTCGGACTGGGACGCGTCCCAGACGCGCTGCTGCTGGCGCCGTCGACTTGTGGCGTCAGAAGATAGCCTCTGGGCAACTTTAGGTTTAAGGTGGGGTTCAGGTCTTTTTTGTGGGGGGAGTGTATCGTATAAATACGATAGAATATGACTCTTTTGTGATCTTGTATGTCTCTGTGACGTCACGATCTCTCCTACAGCACGACGTAGGACGAGTAGATCGTATATTATAAGATTGTAAATAAGTTAAGTTATAAAAGGCCTAATATGCTATTAAGCAATATTGCCATGGTCTTATGTAGTATATATGAATTTATCGTATATATTAATATAATTTATCGTATAGAGCAACCTAAATGCGGTACGATAATTTGGGCTCCTGGCGGTTTGCCAAGGCAGCAAGGTGTGCTTTTGAGGTACGCCAGAGCCTTCACGAACACCAACCAGTTAACATCTAATTTTCCGCCCTCAGTTGATCGTGCTTTTGTGCCTCTAATCACAATACACATACAGCAATACACACAACTACACCATCACGACGCTCTCATCGACATCATGACTGACTGATAGATAAGCATAAATTATAATAATCATGTCCATTCCCATGTAATCATTTATTCTTTCTTTAACTTGACTCGTGTCTTGGGACCGAAGTCTCGTTCCCCATTGTCCACCGCCATATTGGGTAAAACGTTCTCCCTTGCCTCATTGCCACGTGGAACTATTGGTGAGTTCATTCCTGGCTAATATTAACCCTTATAACCTTACCCTATAATTATATACATTTATTATGTGAGACCTTTGGATATAAATTAGCTTGTTTCAGATTGAATTCAATTTAGATATAGAGTAGTTTTCATTTAGATTGATTTTATTTTATTCATTATAGCTTAGTAATATTTAACTTCCATTGATAGTTTACCACACTGTATATATAATATATATATATATATATATATATATATATATATATATATTATATATATATATATATATATATATATATATATATATATATATATATATATATATATATATATATATTATATATATATATATATATATATATATATATATATATATATATATATATATATATATATATATATATATATATATATAAGATTAATACATAACTAAACTTAGTTATACAGTACGATATCATATCATCAAGCTTGGATACCTGTCTTAACTCAGTATAATTTGACAGCTACATATAATCATTTTATTTCTTCACTCCACAATGCGCAAAATAAATATATCCCCAAAAGAAAATTTAGATCAACACAGAACCAACCAAAATGGATGAATAATAGACTATTAGACCTTCTAGGAAAAAAGAGAGGAATATATCGAAAAATTAAGAAAGGCGAAATTCACCTACTTGCTTACTATCAGAATCTATCAAGAGAGGTTAAAAAAGGTATAAGGACAGACAAAAGAAATTATGAAATCAGGATAGCCAATGACTCAAAAAATAACCCTAAGGCTTTTTACCAGCTATATAAATCTAAAGTTAGAGATAAAATAGGCCCCCTTAAAACTTCGATAGGAGAAATGACAGAAAATGATTTAGAAATGTGCAGTACATTAAATCGTCAGTTTCTATCCGTGTTCACTAATGAAAATTTGGCACAGATTCCAGAAGTCCGTAAGGTATATAGCGATAGTATAGAAAATAGGTTAAGTACGTTTACTATAAGTAGAATTGATGTGCTTAAGGAAATTGACAGACTAAAACCTCAGAAATCGCCTGGTCCCGATGAGGTATATGCTAGAGTATTAAAAGAATGCAGAGATGAGTTAAGTTACCCATTAAAATGTTTTTTTAACAATTCATTAGAAACAGGTATAGTTCCAGAAGCTTGGAAGCTTGCCAATGTTGTTCCGATTTTCAAAAAAGGTGATAAATCAATAGCATCCAATTACCGTCCCATTAGTCTCACATCAATCATAGGAAAGCTACTAGTGTCAATTATTGCTAGGAAAATGAGAAACCACTTAGAAACATTTAACTTAATCAATTCTTCTCAGCATGGATTCACTCAGGGACGTTCTTGCCTTACTAATTTGCTTAGTTTTTTCTCAGAGGTATATGAAGCAGTAGATAATGACAAGTCATAAGATATTATATATTTAGATTTCAGAAAAGCTTTCGACAGAGTCCCTCATGAGAGATTGATGAGAAAGGTTGAGGCACATGGAATAGGTGGGGCGTTGTTAGGATGGATTAGGTCATGGCTAATTGGTAGGAAGCAGAGAGTCAGCATAAATGGTACTAAGTCAGAATGGGGATCAGTCAAGAGTGGTGTCCCCCAGGGATCTGTATTAGGTCCTCTGTTGTTTATTATATACATAAATGACCTTGATTTAGGTATAACTAGTAGGATAAGTAAATTTGCAGACGATACCAAAATGGGGAGAAAAATTGATTCAGTTAGAGATATAGAGTGTCTGCAAAGGGATCTAGATACCTTACACGAATGGTCAGTAAAATGGCAGATGAAGTTTAACATTGACAAATGCAAGGTATTAAAGATAGGGAAGATGCATACAAATTTTAAATATAAACTAGCTAATATGGAATTAGAAAACTCAGACTGTGAGAAAGATCTAGGTGTGTTTGTTAGCAATGATTTGAAGCCTAGAAAACAGTGTATAAGCGTTCGTAACAAGTCAAACAGGATTCTCGGGTTCATATCTAGGAGTGTGAGTAACAGAACTGCTGATGTTATCTTAAAACTTTACTTGTCATTAGTGAGACCCCATATGGATTATGCTGTTCAATTTTGGTGTCCTTATTACAGAATGGACATAGATTCATTGGAGAGAGTACAACGTAGAATGACAAAAATGATCCATAATATTAGAAATCTTCCGTATGAAGAAAGGTTGAAGAAATTAGGCTTACATTCGTTAGAGAGACGCAGAGTTAGAGGTGACATAATAGAGGTATTCAAGTGGGTTAGTGGAATTAATAAAGGAGACATGACAAATTTACTAAAGCTCAGTGATAGCGAAATAACTCGTACAAATGGTTTCAAATTAGATAAATTTCGTTTCAGAAAAGATATAGGCAAATATTGGTTTGGTAACAGAGTTGTAGATGGGTGGAATAGGCTACCAAGTGATATAGTGGGATCAAGAACGATAGGGAGCTTTAAGATAAAATTAGATAGGCATATGGACGAGATGGGTTGGGTGTGAGGGGGATCTACCAGGTGTGGGCCAATCGGCGCTCAGCAGACCCCCGTAATCTTGTGTTAATCTCTGACCGTTTTGGTGGGGTCAGTACTCAAGGTATTAGTGAGATGGGTCTATAATTGGGCCTTGTAATTAGGGTTGGGTGTGACAGGGATCTGCCTTGTATGGGTCGATCGGCTTTTTGCAGACTCCCATTTTCTTATGTTCTTATGTTCTTATGAAATGTCAGCTCCTATACTGTACAAGACAGTGATAACATGATGTGTGTGATAACGGTTGTACTTAAGAAGGCTGCTAGTTAGTTCATGTGTTTAATAAAGCGTACACTTCCAGAACCAAAAATGCCCCAAAATTATTATTTTTTAACAAGAAAAAATGACAGCGACATGTGCATCGTTATTTAAAAGTTCCTAATATCGGCGCATGCACCACAATCGTGAGATAAAAGAGGTAGGCTATACCAATATATACAGTATATAGATACATCCATACATGCAAAAGTAAGGCCTTATATACAAAGAGGTAGGCTATCCCAATATATACAGTATATAGATACATCCATACATGCAAAAGAGGTAGGCTATACCAATATATACAGTATATAGATACATCCATACATGCAAAAGAGGTAGGCTATACCAATATATACAGTATATAGATACATCCATACATGCAAAAGTAAGGCCTTATATACAAAGAGGTAGGCTATACCAATATATACAGTATATAGATACATCCATACATGCAAAAGTAAGGCCTTATATACAAAGGTAGGCTATACCAATATATACAGTATATAGATACATCCATACATGCAAAAGTAAGGCCTTATATACAAAGAGGTAGGCTATACCAATATATACAGTATATAGATACATCCATACATGCAAAAGTAAGGCCTTATATACAAAGAGGTAGGCTATACCAATATACAGTATATAGATACATCCATACATGCAAAAGTAAGGCCTTATATACAAAGAGGTAGGCTATACCAATATATACAGTATATAGATACATCCATACATGCAAAAGTAAGGCCTTATATACAAAGAGGTAGGCTATACCAATATATACAGTATATAGATACTTCCATACATGCAAAAGTAAGGCCTTATATACAAAGAGGTAGGCTATACCAATATATACAGTATATAGATACATCCATACATGCAAAAGTAAGGCCTTATATACAAAGAGGTAGGCTATACCAATATATACAGCATATAGATACATCCATACATGCAAAAGTAAGGCCTTATATACAAAGAGGTAGGCTATACCAATATATACAGTATATAGATACATCCATACATGCAAAAGTAAGGCCTTATATACAAAGAGTTAGGCTATACCAATATATACAGTATATAGATACATCCATACATGCACAAGTAAGGCCTTATATACAAAGAGGTAGGCTATACCAATATATACAGTATATAGATACATCCATACATGCAAAAGTAAGGCCTTATATACAAAGAGGTAGGCTATACCAATATATACAGTATATAGATACATCCATACATGCAAAAGTAAGGCCTTATATACAAAGAGGTAGGCTATACCAATATATACAGTATATAGATACATCCATACATGCAAAAGTAAGGCCTTATATACAAAGAATACATAAATAATAGACAAAAAGTAAGGCAGGAAAGAAAATCCGAATTTCAGCTTGCATTGAAAAGTCCATGATAAAATCACAATTCGAGGTACCGGTATTGAAGACGTTTCACGGAAATCTATCCTTTACTTTTCAAAATCCTGTTTACAAACTGACAGACAGACACACATTGACACCGATCACATATTCTCCGTAACTTCATTCGACAGATACCAAACGACAGATCCCGCGATTCGGAAATAAATGTTTTCATATAATCACCAACCCACCAATTAACCCGTCCAGTACCGGTGACGTATATTTCATTTGATTTCAGCTGTATTTAGACGATTTTATGAAGCTTAGGAAGGATATATGATAGCTAAAAGTATGGATTGAAATAGTCTGTAGCTTTTATATTGGTAGATGTCCTTCCTAAGCTGCATAAAATCGTCTGATAGTTGCCAGAATATAATGAAAAAGACGTCGCCGGTACAGTAGGGGTTAACTTACAAATAAACCGAATTAATGAAATCAATGAAAATAATGAATACATGTGGCACTACAAATAATGAATACATGTGGCACTACAAATAATTCGAACCTAGGATACTCACACCGAAATTCCGCGCACTAACCATTACGCTACCGAGACAACAGCCTATGCACATCCAACGAATAATGCTGTACCGGATAATAAAGAAAGATACATTGATGCATACAAATATACAAATACCCGGTACATAAATAAATACGTAGATAGATACCAGTATATTGAGGAAAGACAAAACAATGACAGAGCAACATTACAACACATAGTAGGACCCCCCCTCCCCCCCCCCCCCCCCCCCGGGGCCAATAAATCAAAGTTAGCGCACGATCAACGAACACCAGCGTATAATAGCGAATCTCACTTCAAACGACACCCGCTTAAGAGCCGACGTTTAACGAAGCGGAGGGGGGGGGGGGGGGTGTAGTAGATGGGGGCGGGGAGGGGGGGCAGGGTAGTTGATGGGGGCGGGACAAGAGGGGAGGGGGGCGTATAAACGAGGGGGTGATCCCGCACAATGGTCCCGTTTACTGATATTGATTAACGCTCTTATCTCGTTGGCGGGGAGGAAGGGGGGGGGGGGGGGATATAAGAAGGTAAGTGGGGATGGAAATGAGAAGGAGAGGGGCGGGGGAGACGGAGGGAGAGGGGGACAGGAGAAGAATAAGAAGTAAAAGATGGAAATGAGGGGAAGGTGGGGGAGGAGAAGTTGGAAGGAGAGGGGGGCTAAGAGGGGAACAGGATAAAAATGGGTATTAAAGGGTGAAAATTAGAGGGAGGAGGAGAAGGGGACAGGATAGAAATTGGAAGTAAGGGTGGGAATGAGGAGAGAGGAGGGGGCGAGGAGGAGAGGAAGCAGGGATTTGGATAAGTAGTAGGAGGAGGGATGGAGAGACGGAGAGAGGAAAAAAGAGGAAAGGATGGGAGAAATGTGTAAGAGGAGGATACAAGATGGGGAAACGGATAGGGAGTGTAGAGGGGGGGACAGTAGTGTTAGAGTGATGAGCGAAAAATAAAATAAATGTAATAATGAGAGAGGGGTAGGAGATAGGAAAATAAGTAAGGGAGAGGGAGGACGTATATATAATGTAAAACTTGCAATAAACAAACCAAAACAGGGACGACACAATATAAAGACAAAATAACTTATCAAAATCACTATGTGGAAAGAACGCTATAGCAAGAGAGAAGAGTGTGGAAGAGGGATAATAAGCATGCGGAAGGCGACCCAACAAGGGAACGAAACGACCACCTATTCCTACCACAGAACCCAAGTTAACCGAAGTGTGGATGGGTTAACCTATTGTCAACTTAGGCCTCAGGACCGTTCGTACCCTAGACATTTCGCACCCAGCTGTCAACCCGCACCAACTTTTAAGAAACTCGTAACGTACCGGTACCTATATCAAAGTTGAACCAGTAATAGCGTAAACTAATTAGGTGTCCTGTTCAACTTCTTAAGTTTCAATTTGTTTTATACGGGAACACGAATCCAATATCCCTTGGAGGATGGGTTGCAACGAACATATTATATATATATACAGTATATTGGGGGGGGGGGGTCCAACGTACATATTATATATATATATATAATATATATATTATATATATATATATATATATATATATATATATATATATATATATATATTATATATCACAAATACACGTGAGCCACTAAATGTTTCTAATCTCTCAGTGGGGTTCGAACCGCCGACCGTCAGGACAATAGCCGACACTTCAATCAACTACACCACGGCAGTCAAAAGACACTCAACCCTCTATCCTATTTATGTTAAGGAGAAGGGAAACCCACTAGGCGATTATATTTCAATTCATACCAAGTCGTAGGATTCATATTCCAGAATACCATACAAGGATTTCTGAGTGCCCCGACGCAACTCTGGCCGAAATTGATTTCATTTAATTCTAACCCACCAAGCATGAGAGTTACAAATATTGAGTATATATCACAAATTCACGTGAGCCACTAAATGTTTCTAATCTCTCAGTGGGGTTCGAACCGCCGACCGTCAGGACAATAGCCGACGCTTTAATCAACTACACCACGACAGTCAAAAGACACTCAACCCTCTATCCTATTTATGTTACGAAGGGAAACCCACTAGGCGAATATATTTCAATTCATACCAAGTCGTAGGATCCATATTCCAGACTGCCGTGGTGTAGTTGAATAATGCGTCGCCTATCGTCCTAACGGTCGGCGGTTCGAACCCCACTGAGAGATTAGAAACATTTAGTGGCTCACGTGTATTTGTGATATATACTCAATATTTGTAACTCTCATGCTTGGTGGGTTAGAATTAAATATATATTAATATATATATATATATATTTGGAAGGACCATATTACCAGTCTTGCTAAGGCAGCCTCCCAGAAGCTGGGTGCGCCTTAGGGGGTCCTTTTCCCCTGCACAGCTTCTTGCTCTGTACAGGGGCATAGTGCGCCCTTGTATTGAGTATTGTTCACATGTGTGGGGAGGTTCCTCTCACACCGCTCTCCTAGACAAAGTTGAAAGGAAAGCCTTTCGTATCATTAACTCCCGTCCACTCACCAACTCTCTGCAATCTCTCTCTCTCCGCCGCAATGTTGCATCTCTGTCGCTATTCTATCGCTACTATAATAATCAGTGTTCCTCAGAGCTATCCCAGTGCATACCACCTCCTTTACGTAGGGCACGTGGTACCCGTCTTGCAACTCAATCCCCCCCCTACTCTGTGCAACTCTCCAACCCAAGAGTGAAACGTTACTCTCAAACTTTCTTCTACTCAACATCTGAGCTCTGGAACTCTCTCCCAGAATCAGTCTTTCCCTCTTCCTATGACTTAAATTGCTTCAAACTCCGTGTGTCCAGGCATTTTGGCTCGAACGTCCCTTGATTTTGGCCCTGTCACTCTTTCAACTATGGGGGAGGCACTCGCTATAGGCAGTTATGCCTTTTGCCTCCCTCAATCACATAGAAAAAAAAAAAAAAAAAAATGTGAGAGGAACCTCCCCACACATGTGAACAATACTCAATACAAGGGCGCACTATGCCCCTGTACAGAGCAAGAAGCTGTGCAGGGGAAAAGAACCCCCTAAGGCGGTTGAGCACACCCAGCTTCTGGGAGGCTGCCTTAGCAAGACTGGTAATATGGTCCTTCCAAATATATATATATATATATTTATATATATTTAATTCTAACCCACCAAGCATGAGAGTTACAAATATTGAGTATATATCACAAATACACGTGAGCCACTAAATGTTTCTAATCTCTCAGTGGGGTTCGAACCGCCGACCGTCAGGACGATAGGCGACGCATTATTCAACTACACCACGGCAGTCTGGAATATGGATCCTACGACTTGGTATGAATTGAAATATATTCGCCTAGTGGGTTTCCCTTCTTAACATAAATAGGATAGAGGGTTGAGTGTCTTTTGACTGTCGTGGTGTAGTTGATTAAAGCGTCGGCTATTGTCCTGACGGTCGGCGGTTCGAACCCCACTGAGAGATTAGAAACATTTAGTGGCTCACGTGTATTTGTGATATATACTCAATATTTGTAACTCTCATGCTTGGTGGGTTAGAATTAAATGAAATCAATTTCGGCCAGAGTTGCGTCGGGGCACTCAGAAATCCTTGTATGGTATTCTGGAATATGAATCCTACGACTTGGTATGAATTGAAATATAATCGCCTAGTGGGTTTCCCTTCTCCTTAACATAAATAGGATAGAGAGTTGAGTGTCTTTTGACTGCCGTGGTGTAGTTGATTAAAGCGTCGGCTATCGTCCTGACGGTCGGCGGTTCGAACCCCACTGAGAGATTAGAAACATATATATACTGTATAATAGGCCTATGTTCATAATTCTATAGGTATTGTGCATCGATACCGGTATATGGGAATACATATAATTATTCAAGCATTAAACTGTAGTATATACAGTATATATATATATATATATAATATTCCTAACAATTTCCTGATTGACCAAATGTTGGATACAAGTACTGTACTTCAAAACAAGCAAGCGCAAAATACCAGTGTATGCAATCAAGCTTATCCCCTAGGTATATAATTTGTTAATCAATATATTGCATGTTTTAAGAATGCACATTTATCTAACTAAAACCACACACGCATATGTTACAGCAATAAGATGCAAACAACAAACATTCAAAGAAGTATTTAAAAGTTAGTAGGCTATGCATGCAACAATATTCAGAAAAAAGGCTTTCCTTAGATTTTGCGTTGGGTTCCCGTCTAAAAGAAAAACAAAAATAGGTGGCCTTATACCCTACCTTGCATGGGTAGAGATAAACTAAATCAGGCAACCTAAGTACCGGTAACCAATCTAAGTGCAACCAATCCACGTACTTCTCCGATCTGCCAATCCACCATGATAATCACTACTTTACCCGCCCAGCCAATTCTCACCATCTCGCCTTTCATAATACGGACACAGTCACATAAACTAATCCCCAGAGTGCTTTACGAACGAAAATATACCCAAGTCGTACAAATTACCACCACCATGAGACATCAGCTGACGGAAGGAGGAGTGAGGGAGGGAGGGAGGAAGGAGCGGCGGCAACTGAGCATGCGCAGAAACACATCGAGACCGCGTTTTTAACCCCATTCCCACTTCGAATTATAGAACATTAAGCACATTTTACTATAATTATCATATACTACTCATTGGTAAAGGAAAACTATACATCAGCTGTATTTTAAACATATTAACAGTACATAAAGACCTTAGCGGTACTTGGCAACGGTCGCAGCTGGGAGATAGATGACAAATCGCTGAATAATAGGGTGAAGGAGGGGGGAGGGATGTGGATTCGTGGAACACGGGGAAGATGTCTTGGATGGTAAAGAGATGAGAGTAGCGTTCAGAAGGGAGGGTAGAGAAGGTAGTAGATGGCACGAGGGAAATATACAAGAAGGGGAAACGGAATATATTGGCCCTAATAAATATAATCTAACTAGCTGAATGTATTGGTGATATTGGCTGGTTGCATTATAATTCTTACCAACCATTACAAAGGCCCAAGTACGAATACAAGTAATTTAAAACGGGTAAACATACATTATAAACATGTACGATATTAAGTAAAAAACTCAAATATGCATACACTCGATGAATATATATACACCAAGCAAACAAGTATTTAAATATAACCAGAAGAGAACGCTAGTACTTCAGAAGAAAAACAGACAGATGGCATCTCACCTTGCAAGAGTCGAGGCTACGTCGCGTTGCGTAGGTAACCAACCACGTGTTTACTTCATCTGTCTATTCTCCTTGGTAATCGGGTACTTCACACCATCAGCCAACTCGCACCACCTCCCCACTCACGATACGCACACACACAATCACGTAAACTAGTCCACTGCGTGCTACACGAACGGAAATAAGCACCAGGAGTCGTTCAAATACCACCTCCATGAGAGACATTCGCAGAAGGGAGGAGGGAAGGAGCGGGGGAGGCGTGCCTGCGCAGAAACATAGTCTATGCGCAGAAACACATCCAGTCACCACGCATTTCTCTTTTACTCCATTTCCTCTTGACATAACAGAACGAAAAACATATTTCCCACACTATTTAATATTATCTACTGCCGGTTGATAAGGAAAGCATGCCTAACATTGCACGTATTAGCAAACTGGTATATGTGTTTAGATAAAAGCCCTAGCGGTACTTGGCAACTCTGACGGCGTGTTGCTAGGAGACCCGTGCATGACAGTAGAGGGATGGATGAATGTATGTATGCATTCATAACTAAAATAATACTCTAAATATAGTAGGGGGGAGGAGGTTCCATCTGACAGTAAATTGCCATGTGTCTACCTTCCATGCTCAGCTATGGAAATACGCCTAACGGCCTTATTGGGCTATCCTTAGTTGGATTTATGCAAAGCTGGTACATGTCATATTTGTAACATTATGTGGTACCAACATTGTATAATGCTAACTGAATAAATATTATTATTATTATTATTATTATTATTATAATGGAGATTGTGTAGCGAAATCTGTTGTAAATGATATAATCTTGATATTTTTATGATGGAGACACATAACATTTTCCCATTAACCCGAAAACGGCGAGGGGGGGGGGTATTGAACTAGCTCCCCATGGGCGAGCATATTGGCTCCATTCAGGCCTATAATCGTAATTTTACGATAAATATCGTTATTACTTATTCATATGAGCCTATTTTACCTTCACTATGAAGATAGTAACCAGTAACAACAATAAAACAAGTGAAAATATAATTTTTCTGGTCAAAATCGCGAATATAGATAGACCAGCCCATTCATGAATTATGGAGAAAATTGAGGCAACCCCTCCCTCCACGAGGCCTCAAGCCACACTGAGCCTACTCATACACACACTCGGTTATGTAACACACCCGCTAGGCACGTAAGCACATCCCCCACACAGTTTGCTAATGTTAGCACAAAAATATACCAACGAATTAGGGAATAACAGGGAAAATAGGTGATAATTGAAGGGGGAGGGGAAAGGGAGGAAGGAGGGGATGTGGAGGAGTGATATTTTTTTTTTCTTTTTAGTGCTACTGGGGCTGTTTAAATGGTTTTCTTAGGCCTCCCTCTTAAGAGCTTTGCCGCCGTCGCCCAGTAAAACCTCTTATGAGCTTTTCCGCCGTTTATGGGTTAATTATCGAAAAATCAGATATCCAAGATTCAATTTACCATCAGTTGAAGACAAAACAACAAATTTTAATTGAAAACCCTGGCGTTATTGACTGGATGCAGAAACTTTATATACAATAGTGTATAATTAGGAAGAAAGGAAATAGATATGAACGAGACAATAGGGGAAAATAATGGAAATTGGGAATTTAAGGTGTGATTATGTATATAGCCTACTCAGGCACATACCGCATAGCTGGGGGTGGCCGACTCAAGACAGAGCCCGAACAGAATCGAAACAAATAAATAAATACATAAATATAATTATATGTATATACTGTATACAGTATATATATATATATATATATACCGGTATATATATATATATATATATATTTATTTATTTATGTTCGATTCTGTTCGGGCTCTGTCTTGAGTCGGCCACCCACCAGCTATGGGATATGAGCCTGAGTATACAGTATACATACTTATACAAGCCTTCATATGATTATTCAGACAATTAATTAGTCCTATATCAAATGTTATCTTTGCTGCGCGGATTATTATACTATAAACTCTTTTGACATACGATGACGCATTGCTGTTATGTTTCCTAGCTATTATTAGACGATTATATTCAGATTAGGAAGGCTCTTGAAAGTCATAGGTTTAATTGAGATCATCTTTACCCTTTCAATTCCCATAGATCCTTCGCAAACTATAAAATCACCGGAAAATGCGCTCGTGTGACACCACCTTAGCTTAATATTTGTACACCCCCTTCCTTCTCTCTCTCTCTCTCTCTCTCTTTCTCTGTCTCTCTCTCTCTCTCTCTCTCTCTCTCTCTCTCTCTCTCTCTCTCTCTCTCTCCATGCACATATATTCATTACTGTCTTACACTTCTCCCTCTTTTCTCTTTCCTTATCACTGATCTCTGCTATAACTCTTTTCACTCACTCACTCTCACTCTCTCTCTCTGTTATAAGTATACTGATATACTGTAAGTATACCCTGTTCATTATGGGTAGGCCAAAATACCTTGACTCCTATCCTCTAACTAAAAAAAGCCTAGAGCAAATGGGCTGTAAATTTCCACGCGTATTCCCTGGTCGACTCTTCCCAAATGGTAGAAATATTAGTTCGATTACTCCAGTAGATTTTGAGTGATAGTGGTCTGTAGTAAAGATTTGTTGCCTATTTACAATGAATGAACTATAGGTCGAGATATTGTCCTTAATTATTGTAATTTTGTTACAGGTTATTCAGAATTTCAGATATTCACCTTTTTGTCTTCATGTACAGCTATAATATTGCATTGTCTACAACATTCTTACCCCCCCCCCCTCTCTCTCTCTCTCTTTCTCACTCTCACTCTCTCTCTCTCTCTCTCTCTCTCATTTTTTCTCCCCTCTCTCTCTCTCTCAACACTGGCTTGAACTTCTTGTGATTCCCGACTCCCAACTCCGTCAACTAATACAACTTCATTCCTCGCTTGGTATATTGATGAGAGAGAGAGAGAGAAGAGAGAGAGAGAGAGTGTGTGAGTGTGAATGAGTGAGAGTAAGTGTGTGTGAAAGGGAGAGGGAGAGATAGTGTGTGAGTGTGTGTCAGAGTGAGAATGAGTTATATATAGTGAGTATTAGTAGTATATAATTATAGTGCAGTCATTATAGGTCGGCCAAAAATCTTTAACCCGTCCCCTAACCTCGGTAGCTCAAAAAAAGGAAATTGGCTCTAAAATACCACGTCTATTCCCTGGCTGACTCCTCCCAAATGGTAGAAATATTTACTCGGTCACTGTTGTCGTTTACGAGTTATAGAAAATAGTGGTCGATATTTTGGGCGTACATATAATGTATGGACTATGCACTGCTTATTTCAATCATGCTATTTTTCCCTCCATACATACAATTAAGTAACACCCCGTTCTCTTAACATTAATCACCAATTACAAACCCCAATGCACTTGAATAAACTAAATGAAAGAATATGGTATGGTCCTCCCGTGATTCGAACTCGGGACACCACATCCAGAACATTTTTTTTTTTTTTTTTTTTTTTTTTTTTTAAGAGACAATGAACGGAGGAAGGAAAAACACAGATAAAACAAAAAGGTCCATGTGCCTAAAGGCATCCTCCATTCATAAAATGTTTGTAAAAACTGGATTTAAACATTTGTAGATTGTAAGTTTGTGGAAAGCAATTCGAGGGAAGTGAATTCCAAAGAGTAGTAGCTCTGGGGATAAATGAATTCTGATAAGCAGAAGTTCTGCATTGTGGAGGAGAAAGTGTAAATTCATGGGCGCTCTCAGCTGCCCTAGTTCTACGGGGAAAGATGTGGAGAGGCGGCACAATTGAAGCAAGTTCCTCGGAACAATTGCTGTGAAAATATCTGTAGAATAATGCAAGGGATGCAACGTTTCTTCGTATGGATAATGTAGGAAGGTCCTGTGTGATTGCAGGGTTATTGATTAATCTAATAGCTTTATTTTGAATTTTGTCCAACTGCCTCAATGCAACCACTCCACTTCCACCCCACAGAGGTGAACAGTAATCCATCTGAGAACGCACATGACTTTTATATATCACGGCCAACTGCTCGTCAGTGAAGAATTCTCGAACTCTGTACAGGAGTCCCAGTTTTTTAGAGGCATTCTTAGCAATGCTTCTAACATAATGTGTCCAGCTCAAGTTAGTAGTTAATGTTACACCGAGAATGTCAATACTAGGGGAAGTGGGAATATTTACATCATTAAAAAATATATGGGAGTCAGTGAGATTCTGTCGGTTAGAAAATTGAATGTACTTGGTTTTCTGTGCATTAAAGGAAACTAGATTCTTTTGTCCCCATCCATTAATTCTAGAAAGGTCCTGGTTCAGAGAAATTGCAGTGTTTATTTTTGAATTTATAAGATCGGGTTGGGTGAAAGAATTGGTAAATGTGAAGGAACTGTGGAGTGTTGAGTCATCTGCGTAGGAATGTATTGGATTATGAGTGGTAGATATGAGATCATTGATATGAATGAGGAACAGAATTGGGGCCAAAACTGATCCCTGGGGAACACCAGCATTTATTGAGTGAAATTGAGAATAAAGGCCATCTACCATTACACATATTTTTCTGTTATGAAGATAAGAAGAAATTAGTGGAACTAATGATGCAAGGCCGTAGTGTGACATCTTCGACAATAAGGATTGATGTCAGACTCTATCAAATGCCTTTGATATATCCAGTGCTATTGTATGTGTTTCACCATGTTGGTCTGTAGCTTGGTTGATTTGATGCGTAAGAAGGCAAAGCATGTCTGCAGTTGATCGACATCGTCTAAAACCATATTGCCTATCACTGATTAATTTATTATTCTCAAGATGCTTAATTATGTGATTATTTAATATAATTTCAAAGACTTTACCAAGAGTGGAAGTTATAGCTATTGGTCTGTAGTTTGATGGATCTGAAGAGGCACCTTTTTTAGGAACTGGATGGATGTTTGCTTCTTTCCAGGGTACTGGGAAGCATGAGGTATGAGTACACAGACGGAAATGTTTTGCCAATACAGGAGCGAGCACCAAGGAGCAATTCTTAAGTACTATTGGAGGAATTTCATCTGGACCAGGAGCCTTATCTACCGAGAGATTCTGCAAAATAGTTTTGACATGTCTGGTGTGGATCTTAAGTGAGGGAATTTCAGGCGAATTAAAATTAAGTACAGGGACATCTTGATTTATTTCATCTAAGGTTGAGTTGGTGGAGAAAATATCCGCAAGAAGGTTAGCTTTACCTCGTGGGTCACTTACAAGATTGCCAGTCGGAGATTTTAATGGTGGAATGGATGAAGCAGTAGTGAAGTTGGATTTAAATGAGTTAAGAGTAGACCAAAATATTTTGTTATCATTTGGATTATTTAGAAGTTTATTTGCCTGCTTGTGGAGAAACTTTGATTTAGTTAGGTTTAATACAGTTTTGGCAAGATTTCTGATGTTTCTAAAGTAATTAAAGGCTTCATGTGTTTTTGATCTTGTGTATGCATTGTAGGCTATTGCTTTTTGTTCAGTTACTCTAGCACAATTATGGTCAAACCATTTAGGTGAATTAGATCTTTTACTGTACTTTTGATGAGGAATAAAAGTTTCCATTCCAATTTTTACAAAATCTTGTATGTGGCTCAAGGTGGAGTGTGCATCATTAGAAAAGAAAGAGGTCCAGGGAATATCAATAAAGAAACCTTGAAGACCCTCCCAGTCTGCCCTATCGTAATGCCGTTTAGTCACCAAAACAGGTTCAGAGTGGGAAGGTGTGGTAGGTGATAGACAGATCTAAACCATTGCACCGCCAACACAGACTGTATCCAAATTCATGTCTTCAAATGTACATTCAGTTCCTTGTCCTGGTGTGGATTTATCTTTAATTTTGTGCGTATCCCCTTGTCTTTGGTGGCCATTCATCTTGAGACTTTAATATCAACTCTACTGAACCCTCGTTAATACTTCTCTCTCTGTGCTGGCTTCTCATTGTGTGTTTTTTGTTTTTTTTCTATGTGATTGAGGGAGGCAAAAGGCAGAACTGCATTTATATTACTCCATAAATGTTGTTACTGTACTGTACATTATATTTAAAGTACATACTGCATATACAGTACAGTATATATACAGTATATACAGTATATATATATATATAGTATACACACACACAGAATGAGAGTGAGAGAATGCTTGATTATCGCAAGCATTTTTATCCTCATACTGCCAAATGCCATATTGTTATCGGTATTAATTTGTCAGTTATCTCATTCACTTTTACACCATAACCAAAAATGCATAATAACTGCAGATAATAGGCTACGTATATAAGAGAACTTTACCAATCACAAATGTTCAATGTTTCCATAAGTTAACTCATACGATACTATAATATAAATTAATCAAGATAACAAGCGTATATTAGAGGGTTCTAACAATATACCTCTCACAAATTAATGAACGCACCATAACTAATCTTATAGCTAACCTAGATCAAACTAAAAATGATTGCCACCACCCCTAACATCGAGCAGTTCCCTTCACCTCCCCAAACTACTGAACAAACTTAAGAGCGATATCCACAGCTTATTATAAAAAGTATCGAGTGATTAGTTCGGAAGTATCAATTAATTAGACTGAGCCAGATCAAGCACATGATATATATTACTTAGGTTCTGTGATGAAAATATATTGTATTCACCGCTACAATCAAGTTATATTTACGTCGATCTAGTAACGAATCTTGACAGACAAATCTTGACTCTGGGGGAGACACTCGTTACAGGCAAGCATTTGTCTCTTTCATACACATAGGGGGAAAAAAAAAATAAAAATAAAAATAAGCCCAAATTTCTAGACTAACCCATCTTTGTCGGTGGAAAGTACTATAAATTTGATGTATTCCAACCAAGTCAATACGATACACTAGTTGTTATAAATGTAATAAGCAGTACTGTACTCATGTTCTAGCACTTCTCATTGCCATTACAATAGCTATAGTCGATTTATTTTCCAGTTAACGATAGTTTGGCCGGTGTCTGTGTACATTTCTCGGCTAATGCGAAGATTCTGTACCGAAGTATGCTGTTAATAATGAAAACTTGGCTTCAATTTGATGCAGACACAGAAGTTGAACATTTCTCCATTAAGTATCGATAAATCAGTTGCTAAAAGTTTCAATTGACCGTCAACTGGATAACAAATAGACTACAGTGTATCATACTCGCTGGCTAAGAAGACGGTAAAACTATAGTATTTACCACCTATAATGATGACCAGGCTTCGAACCCACTCACTTAGGTATGTTTGTGAGAGTTGTGCATCGTATCCACTCGATTGGATACGGTGCCCAAATCCCACAAACTTACCGTAGCTGAGTGAGTGGGTTCGAATCCTGGTCAGGATACCTCTCTCCCAACCTGTCTGACATTATAAGTTGAATTGTAGCTAAACACACACACACACTCACTCACTCACACAAACACTCACTCTCACACACAAACACTCACTCACTCTCTCTCTCTCTCTCCCAACCTGTCTGACATTATAAGCTGAATTGTAGCTAAATACACACACACACACACACACTCACTCACTCAAACACTCACTCTCACACACAAACACTCACTCACACTCTCTCTCTCTCTCTCACACACACATAGATAGATATCAACAGCACACTTTTTACCTTACTGGTCCCTCTAAATGTAAAATAGCAAAACATGGAGATTTTTAGACGTTTGATTTACATTCCATTCCAGTGAAGTAGGCTACGCAAATAAATAGAAAACCCCCACTCACATTATATATATATATATATATACTGTATATACTGTATATATATATATATATATATTTTTTTTTTTCTTCTATATTCCAACTTACTTCCTCTCGGGAATAGGCTGAGAGCCTTAACATTCACCGCTTTACAATGAACAGTGAAGCCCGTGAGGTCTTGTTCTAGTCTAGGGAGTGAGACATGTGAAGCACGTAGAGTACAACGAGCACCTGCCATCTTGCCTTCACATGAGGCACGGTGCTCACTCATGGCCCGAAACGACCCCATCTCTGAAGCCACCTCGTTCCCGTGCTTCACTGTCTCACCCCCTACACTCGGACTCTCACACTTACACACACACAACGCCACCTGTTGAGCAGATAACTCACCAGGCATTGCACCCCTATAGCATATTTTGGATATGGGAATATTCATACAGTGCTATTTAATCAGGGAACAATGAGGGTATTTTATTGACGTTTCGGTGGGCTTGTGGTAATGCACTGAAACTAGGTACAGCACAAATTCCATCCCAATAATATCTTCTCATTGATACATCGGGATTTGAACCCGGGACCTTTGGATTACCAGGCCAGTGGCAAGACCACTCCACCACACCTCCCCTATATAAGACATTAGATTAATCAAAGGGGTAATAACTATCTTAATTAAGTTATTAACCCTCTGAATTCCAAAATGTCATCCCAAACTGAACAAAATCGTCTAATGATAGCCAAAACTAAGAGATAAACGCGTCCTGGGATACTAAAAGGGTTAACCCTCTCCAACTACGTCAACAAACTCGGGTAAGAAAGAAGTGGGAGGGACAAGAACACTCAATTATAACCTACAACACAATGCTAGCAAACAATTCCATCACCAACAAATAACAACAACAACAACTATCCTCTCCCAACAAATAAGAACAAAAACAACAACAATGAAAACTCTACCATACACTGACGTTTCTCTTTTATTTTGTCTCTTATTTTGGTTTGTCTCATCTATCTTTATATGTCTTTCCTTTCTTCTTCTGTTTTCTTCCTTTCCTTTTCTTCCCTTCTTTCCTTTCATTTCTCCTCTCTCTCTCTCTCTCTCTCTCTCTCTCACTCTCACTCACTCTCTCTCTCTATCTTCCTTTTTATAAATTCCGTTTCTTCTTATTCCTTTCTTCCTCCCTCTCACACTATCATCACCACCATCACTACACACACACCACACACCACTACACCACATCCCCATCAACACCACTAGAGTCAAACCAATTCACTCGGTATTTACACAGATGGTATAACTCTTGTTCTTATCTAGGCTATATCACCACCAACACCACTACTAATGCACCACCACATCACAACCACCAACATCATCTCTCTACCATTGCCACGACCACCACAACAATCATCACACAGTTCGCACTACTACCATCATCTCCCACACTACCATCATCACCAACACCAACCATCACTACCAACATACCACACTACACACACTACTATCATAACAAGGGACTGGAGTTCTCGAAAAGGGTCTCCAGTCATGACACTATTCTTGACTTTCAGTATGCTGGCTTAATATTCCAGAAGGGTTGATAGTCTCTGAAGTCCTATTAACTAACTATCATAACACCACCACCACCGCCCAAACCATCATCACCACACCACACCACCACCACCATCACTACATACACCACCACACCACACCAGCCTCAACACCACTAGAGTCAAACCAATTCACTCGGTATTTACACAGATGGTATAACTCTTGTCCTTATCTGGGCTATATCTTATTCCCTTCGCTTTTCTCTCTCGTTCGCTCGCTCTAGCTCTCTCTCACTCGGAAATTGGGAGACTGGTACGTAGGGTGGGTGAGTGCGTAAACTCTCACTCTGACACACACACACACACACACACACACGCAAACACTCACTCACTCCCACACACACACACACAAACTCATATACATTTATGTATACATTATAATATATACGATACTAGTCAAATTGAAAATATACATTATACAATATAAATATTCAAACACCAGCTTGTGCTTAGTCTTAATTAAATACAATTGATTTATAATTACTTACACATCTCTCTCTCTCTCTCTCTCTCTCTCTCTCTCTCTCTCTCTCTCTCTCAAATAATAAGTAAACTCACAATGACAGACATAAATGTATTCCAAACAGTTTAGGCAGTTACTCCTGCCCTCCTCAGTTTTTTTTTTTTTTTTTTTCTATGTGATTGAGGGAGGCAAAAGGCATAACTGCCTATAGCGAGTGCCTCCCCCATAGTTGAAAGAGTGACAGGGCCAAAATCAAGGGACGTTCGAGCCAAAATGCCTGGACACACGGAGTTTGAAGCAATTTAAGTCATAGGAAGAGGGAAAGACTGATTCTGGGAAAGAGTTCCAGAGCTCAGCTGTTGAGTAGAAGAAAGTTTGAGAGTAACGTTTCACTCTTGGGTTGGAGAGTTGCACAGAGTAGGGGTGGGATTGAGTTGCAAGACGGGTACCACGTGCCCTACGTAAAGGAGGTGGTATGCACTGGGATAGCCCTGAGGAACACTGATTATTATAGTAGCGATAGAATAGCGAGAGAGATGCAACATTGCGGCGGAGAGAGAGAGATTGCAGAGAGTTGGTGAGTGGACGGGAGTTAATGATACGAAAGGCCTTCCTTTCAACTTTGTCTAGGAGAGCGGTGTGAGAGGAACCTCCCCACGCATGTGAACAATAGTCAATACAAGGGCGCACTATGCCCCTGTACAGAGCAAGAAGCTGTGCAGGGGAAAAGAACCCCCTAAGGCGGTTGAGCACACCCAGCTTCTGGGAGGCTGCCTTAGCAAGACTGGTAATATGGTCCTTCCAAATGAGAGCAGAAGAAAAAGAGACACCAAGAATTTTGAGAGAAGATGAAGGGTTGATTTTTGTATTGTTGAAGAATAAGGGATAGTCCGCTGGGAGATCCTGACGGGTAGATAGATGGAGAAATTGGGTTTTGGAAGCATTAAAGTTAACAAGGTTTTCTCTGCCCCAATTGGAAATAGTATTTAGATCAGAATTTAAGAGTTCTATGGCTTCATTACGTTTGTCGTTGAGGGATTGCTGGCTGGGGCGTTCTGAAAAAACTAATGGAGTAGTGTAAGGTTGAGTCGTCTGCGTATGAATGGATGGGAATTAAGGTACAGTTAAGGAGATCATTTATAAAAATTAGAAAGATAATAGGAGATAGGACAGAGCCCTGAGGAACACCGGAGTTTATAGGGTGAGGAAGTGAACAATGGCCGTCCACAACCGCGGCTATGGAATGGCCGGAAAGGAAATTAGAGACAAAGGCACAGATGGAGGGATAGAAACCGAAGGAGGGTAGTTTAGAAATTAAAGATTTATGCCAGACTCTATCGAAGGCTTTCGATATGTCTAGTGCAATAGAAAAAGTCTCACCGAAGTCCCGAAGGAGGATGACCAAGAGTTAGTAAGATATGAAAGAAGATCACCAGTAGAGCGACCTTAAGGAAGCCATACTGGCGATCTGAGAGCAGATTATGAGAAGAGAAATGCTTAAGAAATTTGGAAGCAAGAATAGTTTCAAAAACTTTAGAAAGACAAGAGATAAGAGCAATTGGACGATAGTTGGAGGGTTGAGAGCGGTCACCCTTCTTTGGGACAGGTTGAATGTGAGCAAACTTCCAGCATGAAGGGAAGACGTTAGAGGATAGACAGAGACGAAAGAGTTTGCCTAGGCAGGGAGTCAGCACGGAAGCACAGTTTTTGAGAACAACAGGAGGAACACCGTCCGGACCGTACGCCTTATTAGTGTTAAGCCCAGAGAGGGAGGGAGAGAGTGGATGTACAAGAAACGCTTATTCTGCTTTAGGTTGTAATTCAGTAATATAATTTTGTTCTATGTGTATGAAGACAAAAGGCAATGCTGTCTGTAATAAGTGCCCCCCCCCCAAAAAAAAAAAAAAATTAATAAAAAAGGTAGCAAGCATAATTAATGGTACCGTGGAATCAAAATGCCTCGACACACAGTTATTGAAGCAGTTTACGTCATAGGATGAGGGAGAGGTAGATTGATAACACAAGAGAAAATATACTGTATATGCTATATAAAGTATATCCTCACTCTCAAAACTGACTTGTATTTCTTTGATTTCCGATTCCCTATTCCGTCAACTAATACAACTTCAATCCTCGCTTGGTATTTTGATGAGGTTCGGGAACAGTGTGATATAGCCAGCATCCTATACCCTGTTCCAATTTGATAAGCAAGGCATCATGAACCCTAAACTCTATAACTCACAAATGACTAGAGTAATCGAACTAATTTGTCTACCATTTGGGAAGGGTCAGCTATGAAACAGATGTGGAAATTTACAGCCCCTTTCCTCTAGCCCTTTTTTAGCTACAGAGGTTAAAGTTAACGATTTCTGGCCTACCTATGATGACTGGACTATAGTATGTTTTTTCCAATCTGAGGGTAAATTGCCATATCTAAATCAAAATAACTTAGCTACTACGAAGATTTTGAAGCGAAATATGTTGCTAATTCTGAAAACTTGGCAATAAGATGATGCTGAGACATAGTATTAATAATATAATTAATTAATTTCACTCCCAACACCAAACATCTTCCAAAGAAATTAATGAAAGCATGTGATCCTGCATGTGAGGTGGAGGGACAGAGGGGGAGAGGTAGACCGAATATGAGGTGGAAGGATGGAGTGAGGAACTACATGAACGAAGGCGGTGCTGGTTGGGGGGAGGGGCGTCGACTGACTGGGGACAGAGGTGCATGGGGGCGGTTCGTTCGTGGCCACCCCTTCGGGGATCACGGCGTCAGGCAATAGATAGATAGATAGATGTGATCCTCCCGGGATTCGAACCTGGGATACCACATACAGATCTTAAACAAATTAACCATTATAGGAGGTGGAAGTCAGGGAGGAGTACAGGAGAGCAGTGGCAAGACGACTAGGTGGGTTCGACCTGGAAGTTATGGAGGAAGTGGAGGAGATGAGCAAGGTGTTTAAGGATGAGATATGTGCAGCATGTGAGGAGGTGTGTGGAGTGAGGAGAAGAGGGAGGGGAGTGAAAGGTACAGCATGGTGGACAGAAGAGGTAAGAATAGCTGTGGAAGAAAAGAAGAAAGCATATAGAGAGTGGTTGGGTAGTAGAGGGAATGAAGATTCCGAGAGACAGAAACGAGCGAGGTACGTGGAGAGTAAGAGGGTGGTGAAGAGAGTAGTGAAGGCAAGTAAGAGAAGAGTAGATGAGGAATTTGGAAGGAATCTGAGTGTAAAATGGAGGGAGAGTAAGAACCTGTTCTGGAAAGAAGTCAAGAAAGTTAGGGAAGGTAGCAAGGGAAACAGTAAGGGTGTAAAAGATAAGAATGGGAGAATGCTAGCCGAGAATCAAGAGAGAGTCGAAAGATGGAGGGAGTACTTCAGTGAGTTGCTAAATGTAAGGAATGAAGAGCCAGCAAACATAGCTGGATATGATATGGGAGGGAGAAGAAGAGAGGTAGTGGAGGAGGAGGTGGGGATCAGGAGGTCAGAAGAGTGGGAAGCCATGAAAAGAGTGAAGTTGGGAAAAGCACCAGGAACAGATGGAGTGTGTGGGGAAATGTTGAGGTATGGTGGTGAGATAGTGATAGAATGGGTATGGAAAATGTGCAAACTAGCATGGGAGAAGGGGAGTGCACCCAATGACTGGAAGACTGGCATAATAGTCCCCCTATATACACCGAGGAATATGTCTTCTAAGGGTAGTAGGGAAGGTATACAGTAGGGTAGTGATTGAGAGAGTGAGACTGAGAATGAAGAAATGGATAGGCAACGAGCAGGGAGGTTTTAGGAAGGGAAGAGGATGTGTAGATCAGATTTTTACCCTGAATTGTGTTGTGGAGAAGTATCTGGAGAAGAAACAAAAGGTGTATGTTGCCTTTATGGACTTGGAGAAGGCCTATGACAGAGTAGATAGAGAAGGTTTGTGGAAAGTACTTAGAATATACGGAGTAGAGGGCAAGTTGCTGAAAGCAGTGAAGAGCATGTATAAGGGTGCAAAGGCGGCAGTACATGTGGAGAGTGAGCAGAGCGAGTTCTTTGACCTGAATGTTGGTTTGAAACAGGGGTGTGTGATGTCCCTGTGGTTGTTTACTGTATATATGGATGGAGTCATGAAAGAAATACTATCAAGAGCAGTGGATGTTGGTGTATCACTGAAAAGGGAGGGAATTGAGTGGAAGCTACCTATACTGCTGTTTGCGGATGATACAGTTCTGATGAGTGATAATGAATGGGAGTTGCAGGGTCTGGTAAATGAGTTTGGAACAGTGTGCGAAAAACGGAATTTGAAGGTAAATGCGGGGAAGAGCAAGGTTATGGTCTTCGAAAGGGGTGAAGTCACAGAGTGTGAGGTGAAGCTGAACGGTCAGGCTATGGAGATTGTCAACTCTTTTAAGTATCTGGGCAGTGTGTTGAGTAAAGATGGGACTATGAATGAAGAAGTGCGGGAGAGGGTACAACAGGGGAAGAGGGTTGCAGGAACGCTAAAAGCAGTAACAAGAAATTGGGTGGTCAGTATGGAAGTGAAGAAGTCCTTGCATGACAGTGTGGTAATCCCGACACTGACTTACGGAAGCGAAGCATGGACGTTGGTTGAGAGACTCAGACCAAGAGTGAGAGCAGTGGAAATGAATTACTTAAGGAGTGCGTGCAGAGTTACATGGAGGGATAGACAGACTAATGAGGAAGTAAGAAGGAGGTGTGGTGTGGAGGTAGATGTGCTGGAAAGTGTGAAAAGGAACAACTTGAGATGGTTCGGCCATATGGAACGTATGGAAAGTGAGAGAATGACTAAGAGGGTGTACGAGAGCGAGGTGGAGGGACAGAGAGGGAGAGGTAGATCGAATGAGAGGTGGAAGGAGGAAGTACATGAAAACGAAGGCGGTGCTGGTTGGGGGGAGGGGCGTCGACTGACTGGGGCCAGAGGTGCATGGGGGCGGTTCGTTGGTGGCCACCCCTTCGGGGATCACGGCGTCAGGCAATAGATAGATAGATAGACCACCAAGACAGTTAAATGTTTAGTACATGACTATTATGATTTTTTTTTTTTTTTTTTTTTTTTTTGAGACAATGAATGGAGGAAGGAAAAACACAGATAAAACAAAAAGGTCCATGTGCCTAAAGGCATCCTCCATTCATAAAATGTTTGTAAAAACTGGATTTAAACATTTGTAGATTGTAAGTTTGTGGAAAGCAATTCGAGGGAAGTGAATTCCAAAGAGTAGTAGCTCTGGGGATAAATGAATTCTGATAAGCAGAAGTTCTGCATTGTGGAGGAGAAAGTGTAAATTCATGGGCGCTCTCAGCTGCCCTAGTTCTACGGGGAAAGATGTGGAGAGGCGGCACAATTGAAGCAAGTTCCTCGGAACAATTGCTGTGAAAATATATGTAGAATAATGCAAGGGATGCAACGTTTCTTCGTATGGATAATGTAGGAAGGTCCTATGTGATTGCAGGGTTATTGATTAATCTAATAGCTTTATTTTGAATTTTGTCCAACTGCCTCAATGCAACCACTCCACTTCCACCCCACAGAGGTGAACAGTAATCCATCTGAGAACGCACATGACTTTTATATATCACGGCCAACTGCTCGTCAGTGAAGAATTCTCGAACTCTGTACAGGAGTCCCAGTTTTTTAGAGGCATTCTTAGCAATGCTTCTAACATAATGTGTCCAGCTCAAGTTAGTAGTTAATGTTACACCAAGAATGTCAATACTAGGGGAAGTGGGAATATTTACACCATTAAAAAATATATGGGAGTCAGTGAGATTCTGTCGGTTAGAAAATTGAATGTACTTGGTTTTCTGTGCATTAAAGGAAACTAGATTCTTTTGTCCCCATCCATTAATTCTAGAAAGGTCCTGGTTCAGAGAAATTGCAGTGTTCATTTTTGAATTTATAAGATCGGGTTGGGTGAAAGAATTGGTAAATGTGAAGGAACTGTGGAGTGTTGAGTCATCTGCGTAGGAATGTATTGGATTATGAGTGGTAGATATGAGATCATTGATATGAATGAGGAACAGAATTGGGGCCAAAACTGATCCCTGGGGAACACCAGCATTTATTGAGTGAAATTGAGAATAAAGGCCATCTACCATTACACCTATTTTTCTGTTATGAAGATAAGAAGACATTAGTGGAACTAATGATGCAAGGCCGTAGTGTGACATCTTCGACAATAAGGATTGATGCCAGACTCTATCAAATGCCTTTGATATATCCAGTGCTATTGTATGTGTTTCACCATGTTGGTCTGTAGCTTGGTTGATTTGATGCGTAAGAAGGCAAAGCATGTCTGCAGTTGATCGACATCGTCTAAAACCATATTGCCTATCACTGATTAATTTATTATTCTCAAGATGCTTAATTATGTGATTATTTAATATAATTTCAAAGACTTTTCCAAGAGTGGAAGTTATAGCTATTGGTCTGTAGTTTGATGGATCTGAAGAGGCACCTTTTTTAGGAACTGGATGGATGTTTGCTTCTTTCCAGGGTACTGGGAAGCATGAGGTATGAGTACACAGACGGAAAATTTTTGCCAATACAGTAGCGAGCACCAAGGAGCAATTTTTAAGTACTATTGGAGGAATTTCATCTGGACCAGGAGCCTTATCTACCGAGAGATTCTGCAAAATAGTTTTGACATGTCTGGTGTGGATCTTAAGTGAGGGAATTTCAGGCGAATTAAAATTAAGTACAGGGACATCTTGATTTATTTCATCTAAGGTTGAGTTGGTGGAGAAAATATCCGCAAGAAGGTTAGCTTTACCTCGTGGGTCACTTACAAGATTGCCAGTCGGAGATTTTAATGGTGGAATGGATGAAGCAGTAGTGAAGTTGGATTTAAATGAGTTAAGAGTAGACCAAAATATTTTGTTATCATTTGGATTATTTAGAAGTTTATTTGCCTGCTTGTGGAGAAAGTTTGATTTAGTTAGGTTTAATACACATTTGGCATGATTTCTGATGTTTCTAAAGTAATTAAAGGCTTCATGTGTTTTTGATCTTGTGTATGCATTGTAGGCTATTGCTTTTTGTTCAGTTACTCTAGCACAAATATGGTCAAACCATTTAGGTGAATTAGATCTTTTACTGTACTTTTGATGAGGAATAAAAGTTTCCATTCCAATTTTTACAAAATCTTGTATGTGGCTCAAGGTGGAGTGTGCATCATTAGAAAAGAAAGAGGTCCAGGGAATATCAATAAAGAAACCTTGAAGACCCTCCCAGTCTGCCCTATCGTAATGCCATTTAGTCACCAAAACAGGTTCAGAGTGGGAAGGTGTGGTAGGTGATAGACAGGTGGCCTGTATCAGACAGTGATCAGAAGATCCAAGCGGGGACCTCACTGTAACATCATAATTTTCTGAATTGGTTGTTAAAAATAAGTCCAGTAGGTGGGAATTATGATTAGGATTATCTGGTACACGGGTGGGTTGGTTGACTAGTTGAGTGAGATTAAATGAGTCTGCAAATAGCTCACATTCAAGACCAGCATCATCAGTCCTGGCTGAATGAGTGAGCCATTCAACATTATCGACATTAAAATCACCCAACACAGTGATTTCAGAAGAAGCATTTAAGTTGAGGACACTGAGTTGTGAGGACAGAGAATCAAAAAGACTTTGCTCTGGAGGAGTATTTGGGGAACGGTAGATGCAACATATGTATTTAAAGTTACCAGCAGAAATTAATTTGTATATAGAATAATCAAAATAGGGACAATTGAAACTAGTAACCTCCTCCAGGGCAATTTCAGATTTTGCGAAGCAACATACACCTCCTTTAGGTCTGAAATTTTGGAGCAGTTGATAACCTGGAAAATTAAATCTAGACGTGTCAGATGTGGATGTTACTTGACTCTCTGTCAAAAAAAGGAGAGTAGGGGATTCTGCTTGAAGAAATTGGTGTACAGAATTGATGTTAGAGTGAAGTCCCCTTATATTGCTAAAGAAAAAGCTGCACCGACGAGCAGCTTTGGGACGTTGCAATGCTCTTGACACAGATATCCATTTATCGAATACTGGATATTCATCTAATAATGTACTCAGACCCAACTGAACACTGAATGTTTATGTGAAAGGATAGAACAATTTATGGGGTACAGATTTCAAAGGACCTATTTCCATAAACGGTGGTGTACTGGTTAAGGTGGCAAAACTCTGTGTGTGATAACCCGGGTTCGAATCCCGGGAGATCATATATACTTTAATTAATTTCATTGTTGGTGTTTGGTGTTGTTGTGAAATTAATAAAATATAGATTATTACATTAGGTATCGAGAAATCAGCTTCTAAAGGATTCCATTTACCGTCTGCTGAAATAAAACCGACTATGGTAAAGTAGTTTCCTTGTTAACCCCTTGTATACCTACAACGTATTTCATATTATATTTCAGCTACATTTAGACCATTTTATGAAGCTTTAGAAGGATATGTGGTAGCTAAAAGGATTAATTGAGATAGTTTGAAGCCTTTTAATGAGTAAACGACCTTCCTAAGCTAAATAAAATAGTCTAAATGTAGCTGAAATCAAATAAATTATACGTCACCGGTATATAAAGGGTTAATCTAGTTCCTGCCGGGTAGGAGGCGGGGGTGTGTGGAATAGGCGAGTGTGTCCGGATAGCTCATTTGCATACTGATATTATTACTCTTTCTTCACACGCTCAACTCACTCCGGTCTCAGTCTCTCTCTCTCTCTCTCTCACTGGTTCTCTTTCATACACACACACATACACACACACACACACGCACGCGCGCACACACACACACTCACACACACTCTTCTTATTTACATACTTATTTTATATATATATATATATTATATATATATATATATATATAGGGTATATATATATATATATATATATATATATATAAATATATATATATATATATATATATATATATATATATATATATATATATATATATATATATATATATATATATATATATAACTATATATATATATATATATATATATATATATATATAAATATATATATATATATATATATATATATATATATATATAGATATATATATATATATATATATATATATATATATATAACTATATATATATATATATATATATATATATATATTTTGTTTTTGTTTTCTTTAATACATACGAGGTTGAAAGAAATGGCAATTTCTGCGTTGGAAATTTTATTATTCGAAGTTTCCAGGTCTCTGATAAGTTTTCGCTGGGTGGCAGGAAGTAGATGAATTAGATGAGCAAAATTCATGGTGGTACAGGGTTACATTCATGTACAGTCATGATGATACAGGATATACGACACACACGTTTCATTGGACAACCAACATTATCAAGTAAGGATAGAATGATAAGACATCCTTCCTCGACATCGTCGTAGCTCTGAACAACCATGGGTTCAAAACCACCGTCTACACTAAACCAACTAACACAGGACAATGCCTCAACGGCGATAGTGAATGCCCCCGCCGTTATCTTCTATTCTCCATCTCCGCTTATGTAAGGAGAGCCCTCACGCACTGCTCTACCTGGGCCGACACCCACCAGGAACTAGAAAGACTATCCCAAGTTTTAGTGAATAACGGATACTCCAACTCCGACATCTCCAGCACCATCAACCACCATCTTGAAAAATGGTACACGCAAAGCCCTCCCAACATTGACCCCCCCAATGAAATTAAGATCTTCTACCGCAATTTTATGTCCTCTGAACACAAAAATGACGAGGCCGTCTTAAAAGAAATACTCTCCAAGCATGTCCACCCAACCAACCCGAAAAACAAAATCAAATTAATAATTTATTACAAATCCCCCAAGACCTCCAACCTCGTTCTCCGCTACAAACCAGCTTCCACCAAGATAAAGAGCCCGATGACCGACGATCACGTCATTTACCAACATACCTGTAATTATGAGGACTGTGGACCTCATTCCTATATTGGTATGACGCAGACTCGTCTTTCACATCGGTTAACTCTTCACCTTCAGGCTGGAGCCATCAAAGACCACTATCTCACCCCTAACCACCCCCACCTCACACGCATCGAGTTAGAGAAACACACCACCATACTCGATAAAGAAAGTGACCCAAGGAGATTACCTATACTCGAAGCATTATATATCCAAGCCTTACATCCCAACATCAACAACCAAACTCTGGACCTTCAGATCCTTCCTTCTGCCAAAAGGCACTTTCCTACAGGACCTACCGCCCCCCCTCGCCCGCCGGTGCCCTTGACGCAGCCCCCCGCGCTACCTCCTTCAGCTTCGTCTTCTGCCGGCGCCACACGTACTACGCAACTTAGGCCACGCCCCTCGACACGCAGCCAATCAGCTTCGACCACGCCAACCAACCACCACCTTCCCGCATCCAGTGCGCATGCGTGAAGTGAAGCGGTTCTCCCCTTTTTCTCTCCTAGAATACCCCTCCACCAATAGCAGACTTTTGCCCCCTGATTTTCGCCTCCTCTGATCCTCCACCCTCTATATATACCCTTCCTGTTTACCTTTTATATCATTCTATCTTTACTTGATAATGCTGGTTGTCCAGTGAAACGCGTCGTATATCCTGTATCATCATGTACATTAATGTAACCCTGTACCACCATGAATTTTGCTCATCTCATTCATCTACTTCCTGCCACCCAGCGAAAACTCATCAGAGACCTGGAAACTTTGAATAATAAAATTTCCAACGCAGAAATTGCCATTTCTTTCAACCTCGTATGTATTAAAGACAATGTATTACCTGGCTTTACTAATATATATATATATATATATATACCGGTATATATATATATATATATACATATATATACCAGTATATATATATATATCTAACTATCTATGTATGTATCTAACTATTAATCTATGTATCTATCTACCTATTTATCTATTTATGAATTCATTTATATATTGTCCTTCCTTTTACCATTCTTTCTTGTTATGCCTTTCCACTCTCTGCAGCCCGTTTGCTTCTTGTGTATATTCACGCTACGCTATACATAATAAGGAGGCGGGGAATACAACTGCTAGAGAGAGAGAGAGAGAGAGAGAGAGAGAGAGAGAGAATAAGGGAGGGGGGAGGGGGGTCATCAAAACAAACCTTCACTATATAAATAAATATTAAATATACAAATCGAACACTAAATAAACCCTCCGTGTGATACCTCTTTTACACTCCATCAACCCAGCGAGCCAACGATTGCCTTCCGTTCCTCCCAAGATGTCCGTTCTAAGAGACTCCTGGAGAGGGCGGGGTCGAAGAGTGATTAGGAGATGAAGGTGAGGTGCCAAGGTGAATGGTGAATGGTGAAGTGTGTGTGTGTGTGTGTGTGTGTGAGAGTGAGAGAGAGTGTGAGTGTGTGTGAGAGTATGAGTGAGAGAGAAAGGGAGTATGAGTGAGAGTGTGATTGAGTCAGAGTGTGTGAGATTGAGATAGAGAGGTAGTTAGTGAGAGTGAAGTATGAGTGTGAGAGTGAGAGAATGAGGATCTTGAATTTGGCTCTCTCTCTAACTCTGTCAATGAGAAGGAACACTCGTTACAAGCGTCTCTACTTGTTGTATCATTTTTACATATACACAAAAATCTACAGTGTCATTCCAACCGAAAATTAAACATAGATAAGTTAAACCCTTATGTACCGGCGATGTCTTTTTCATTTTATTATAGTTATATTTAGACGAGTTTGGCCAGTTTTTAGAAGGATCTGTGGTGCCGGTAGTAAAAACGGTTCAGTGAGATATTTCGAAGCCTGTTAATTGCTGGAATCCCTTTTAAAACTGAAGACAATCGTATAATAGTAGTCTGAGTAAAGTCAAAAGCATGTCACCGGTACAGAAGGGGTAAAGATATATAAACAGTCAGAGAAAAATAATTATAAATATAAACTAATTGATAGACGCATAAGCAAATACAAAACACCTAATACTGCATTTGATTTCAATATTTGCATATCACCAACCCTCCAATTAACTTACAAATATACCTAGGCCTAATTGATGAAAACAGTGAAACTAATGAATACATGTGACACTCCAAGGATTCGAACCTAGGATACTCAGACCAAAATTGAGCCCTCTAACCATTACGCTACCAAGACAGTTAAAGGCTGATGCACAAGCTCCTAATATATTATCCATTCTCGAATACTGGACATTTATCTTAGCATTTACATATACCCTACTGCACTGTGATAACCTAATGAGTACACGAATGGAAGGGGTAATTGACAAATATAAAGGGAAATAATATATATAACAAAATTTCACACATCATAGAAAAGGGGAGAAATATAAGTAATGGAATAAGACAAAGGAATAAGGAGACTAAATAGTGGGGGCTGTTAAGGGCAAATTTTGAGGTCTGGGGGACACGCCGGACAAAAGTACCATATTTTTCTCAAGTAATCTATACGGCTAACACTTTAGATTTTGTGTAGACCCCACGTGATCGGGGCAATAGGTCATGAGTTTTGGGCAAATTCCTAATTTTAGGTGACGGACGACAGGGTGACAAGACTCCAACAGTACTCTATTACAAATAATGTTAACTAGACAACTAGATAATAACTATTATGTCTTATTTATGTTTATTGCATCACACAGGGGTTGCTGGACGCATATATGAGCCATAGTTGTGTCACGATTAGTTCGGTATTGCGTTGGAACTCGGTTGTTTTATTAAACATTTAACGCCCCCCCCCCCCCCCCCCTATTAGTCTGTTTCTGTTTCAGGTTTGACCTAAAGGAGATAGGAAGCATGGATTGGCAAGCCTAGTTGATTACTCAGCAAACAACTGGTGATCGAAGGTCTGAAGTGTGCATTGAATTCTCCAGGGCCAGGAGATAAATCTCAGCCATACAAAAACTTTCCAATCGCTGTCAATGCATTTCACAAACTGAACTGCCTGCCAGTGACCTTATTCTTTGATGAAACCATGACCGCAGAAGAGTTAATTAACCATCAAGCTCGTTGGCACAAATCCTGCCATCGAAAATTTTGGAAAGACAAAGTAGACAGAGCGCAGAGAAAAAGAGACTTGGAAGAAGGCAGGCCGTCCAGCAGTGGTGTTGAAGAAAAGCGACGAAGAATTCACTAGTCATAGAAAAAGGCCATCTGCATCTTTTGCTCAAAAACTGAGGGTGACCTCCATAAATGCATGACACTTGAAGCTGATAAGAATATCAAATGCATGGCTACTGATCTACAAGATACTGCAGTCTAAAATATCTTCTGGAGATTTAATGGCAATAGACAGCATGTACCACCTGAAATCCTTCACTGAATTCCGGAATCGTCATTGTTCATTCATGAGAAAAAACATAAACACTGATGGAGAACGCATGGCAGAAAAGAGGGTGTAGGATAGGGCTTTCATTGAACTGGTCAACTTCATAGAAAACTCTGTAGAACAAGAAGTCCTCTAGCTATTTTTAGATTTATGAGTTGCAAAACATGTATACACAATATCTTTTGAAGCTTGGAGTCGAGAAGGAAGAGAACAAAGTTTGTTTCAAGGAACAGCTTCTGGGTTACTTTCCACAGGCCCAGGTGCAGAAAGAAGGAACGCATTTGGGGCTTGTTTTTCACCAAGCAATGAAGCAGATGCTTAGACATGCTTTTACGGATTATGAAGGAGATGCAGTAGTTTTGGCAAAAGCTGTCAAAATCATATGAGAAGATAATAATATTTATCTTTAAACATGATGTATTTCACTTTGATGCAACTTTCCCACCAAACTGCCAAAACAACTTGGTACCAACAACCTTGAAAATACTTGTTGCAATGTTGTTGAATGGGCCTGGCATCAAAAGTCAAGGTTATCACGATTCCCAACAGACTCTTATTTCCCAGACGATCATGTTCAACTGCAAGAAGAAAACCCAGGTAGGGACAAAGTCTCGCCATCCATTGTCTTCTATCCCCTGACAGGCAGTTCCGCGTGGTTTATGTTTCTTTCTTCATTTGACAGCTTTGCATTCATACGATCAGCTAACATAAATGTTATTATGCTTCATGAGGAATGAATAACATAACATTTTATCAAATGTAAGTTCAAAATGCACATATATGTGTTTGATTTTCCATTATTTATCTTATTTTAAGGTCAAATTTTAAAGTTAAAATGTCCAAACGGTTTCTAGAAAATGTAACCAAAATGCAAACATCGTTCGCTAAATCTGATTGTTGACAAACGTCACGTGACGTAATCCATAACCCTGATCACGTGGGGCCTACCCAAAATTGTATGTATAGGACCAAACAAAACCTTACACCAAGTTTGGTGCTTTTGTCCAACCTGTCCCCCTCATTCCCTTAACAGCCCCCACTAAAACGGGGTAGATGAAAGACAGGGTAAGAGCTGAAAAATGCGGTAATGATGATGAGAGAGAGAGGGAGTGTGTGTGTGTGTGTGTGTGTGTGTGTGTGTGGGTATTGAGTGAGGGAGGGTGTTTGCGAGATAGATAGTTACATAATATACACAGACAGATAGATAGATAGACTGATAAATAGATGGATACAAAATAAATAAAGAGAAACCATACAGCTTCAATAATGTAGCAATAAGTAAATTTAACTCACCTTTAACTACACTCATATTACTAGTAAAACGTCCTTACCTAACAACACACACACACACACACACACACACACACACACACACACACACCTCATTTCCTACAAACACTCAATTTCCTGCCCAGTCGTCCAAATTATACACATAACTACATTTTACTAATTAAAAACATCCACAATCAACCATTCCTCCTCTCTCTTGTGTTACTTGGAATATCTTATCTCTCTCACCATCTTCCTGGAAGGCTTATATCATATTTCTCGGTATTCCAGCTTCCTAGAATTCTGATGCCTTAAGGGGAGGATTTTAGTTTGTTCCTATAGACCTCCATCAAGCTTAAAATTACAGAATTGAAAAGATTCAGCACTAGTACTTGTAGAAACATGTTCACATATAAGATCTATTCTACCTGGAACAAACTTCCCTCAGAAGTTGTAAACAGTTCTTCAGTAGAACAGTTCAAGAAGAGAGTAGGTAGTGTGTTGCACACTATGTAAAGAGTGTAGTGCACTAAACAGTTTCTCTCCTTCCACTGCGAGTATCTCCTCGGAATGGACCGCAAGGTCTCTGAGATACTAACTATTCCTTGTAACTCTCTTTTTTTTCTCTCTCTCTCTCTCTCTCTCTCTCTCTCTCTCTCTCTCTCTCTCTCCAACAAAACAAAACCTTTTAGAAATTACCCATGACACCTATCAATAATCCACCCTCACAAAAAATAGACGTACAAAACTAAAATCAACACGCCCTGTCACTTAACCAAATTCTGGGCGCAAAATATCCTACATCGACGGGAAAAATATATATACATATATATATCGCGAAATCGACACACATATTTGTATAAATATATATTTCAAACTTCACTCTGAAAATTAAATAAAAGTAAAACTATATTAAATAGGCTTAAAATTGCGACATTGGCAGTATGTTTTGAAAGCAATGGTGGATATGTCCAAAGGCATCATATATAATATGTATTGATTGTGTGTGTATGTGTGTGTGTGTGTGTGAGTGTGTGTGTGTGTATAAATATATTTATATATGTATTTCTTTAACTATCTAGATATCATTACTATCGTAGTTATTTTATCCCACCACTACTACTACTACTACTACTACTACTACTACTACTACTACTACTACCACTACTACAGTACTACTAATACCGTACTCTTACTACTACTACTACTACTACCACTACTACTACTACTACTACACGTTGCTCTTATTCAGGCAAGATATTTTCACAGAATAGCCAAGTCTAATAATCTTATAATTAATACTAATTGGCAATACTTGCAGTCTGGACTTTTATAAACAATGTTGAACATCTATTTCATAAGACATACAATATTGATGTATGGAAGTATGATCTTAACACAATCTACTCTAGAATCCTATGGGTTCAGTGACACGAAGAACGACGGGCTCCCGTGTCTTACGATCCAAATAGTTACAAGGTGATGCTTCCTCGGTCTATCTAGGATGTCATATAATAATTCATAATTAAATGCGGTTGCTAAAGATGATATAATAAAATATATATTTGATTATAGGCTATACTGTAAATAAACAAGAGTTGTAGGAATTCATGTGTATACCTTTTCAGCTATTTTACTTTTCTAAATTATTTTAATGGATATGTAATGTACATGAATGTAAATTTTGTATATATTATGAAAAAACAATTGAATTGAATTGAATTGAACTACTACTACTACTACTACTACTTTATTTTACTACTAATACTACTTATACAACTAGTACCATTATTACTTCTAAAACCATAACTACCCTACCATTACTACAACTACCTTAACTACCACTACTACTACTACTACTAGTACTACTACTACTACTTTTTTTTTTTTTTTATACCACTCAGCCTGTGCATCCCCTCTTTGGACCCTAAACCAGGTCAGAACAGTCATCAAAGCGTCCGACTTGGTAGTCATTCAGCTACTTACTATTCCGGGGTCAGCACTCAGACTCATCATCGTGGATTACTACTACTACATTGGTTTTTATTTAATATTGTTCATACATTTTATTTTACAAGCATCAGATATTACTATTCAACACCATGCAACTTCAATCCAATCTCCTTCCTATGCGACCCTCTGCCACTGCTGCCTCGTAGTCCACTTCTGCCACCGTCGCTGGTTGTGGTGCAGACAGTCTTGTTCCCCGCAGGCATAGTAGTGCTGATCTGAGCAACGAGAAAGATAGACGGCACCTCATCCAGGCTACAACGTGGCTCCTGGGCTGTTTCTTCTTCTCTGCGATGATCTCTGCAAGCCTTGAATAGAAGCACTGGGCCCTAGGTCCCATCCCTCCAGATGTGGTGAAGACTAGTGGGGTAAAGCTGCCATGTTCGATATTTAAGATCCTTTCCCCATATGCCCTGACCTTCTCTTGTTCATTCCTCTTGTGTGCAGCCTCCAGAGACAGCCCGCTGTAGCTATGGGCCATTGGGTCGAATATTCTTACGTCAAAGAATGCTCGCTGTGCTCTTGTCCAAAAACTTCTTGCACTAACGTCCACTCGTGCTTCGTTGGATGTGTTGGTCGTCCTGTGCTGCAAGATCTCTCCCTCCAAGGGAATGAGTGATGGTTCGCGCACCACATCTCGACACACCTCCCTGAGCATGTTAGCCGTTACATCTCTTACTTCATCGTGCCTGATGCTGATGAATCCTCCCTTCTTACATATCATGCTGTGGTCTGCATCGTTGTTGATTCCACAAACGCATCGATCGGGCAGTCCTTCAATCGGCCAATCATACATACCTCAGTGCAATAGCATCATTAAATTCTTGTTTGTTTAGATTGAAGCCTTTTGCCTTGATTGGTAGTGTTGTCAGCCAATTTGAAGCACCCGTTTCTTGTGCTATTTGTACTTTTCTTGTTAGTCTCGGGGAAAGTTGTCGCATCAATTGTGCCAGGTCATTTTTCTGTGAGTTTTGCCTCTCTGACGTGATGGTCTTTCTGATATTGTAGATGTCCGCCTGGTCCACTTCGCCGTCAGGATCTTGCGCTACGATGCGTTCAGTGAGAGATTCTGTTATCTTTACTGAGTTCTCGTGTTCCGTTGTCGCCCTCCTCACCGGATGGATTATTCCAAGCCCTCCTAACCTAGGAGGAAGTGCGAGCAACTCCCTCTCTGTAGCATTTGGGGTGTGGGACTTCATCCAAGCTGGGATGAGTTTGTCTCTGATGGCATCTTCTAGCGGTTGAAGTTGTGGACCCACGTTTGGAATGGTACGCATCAAGTAGGTCCAGCGGTGTTTGACCCCATATGTGAATGCCGAATATGCAGCCTGTGGTTCCGTCTTTGCAATTTTGGCTAGTATTTCTATTTCGTTTACCCACTCTCTGACCTTCTCTTCCATGTATTACTTCTTGAACTCTTCTGTGTCAATCACTGCCCCTAGATGACGCTGTCCGTCCTTTGTTACGACCACTTCACTACCGTTGAAAACTTCTAAGGCATTTTCGTAATGTTCTGCTTTTACTATCAGTATAGACTTACTAGCATTTGGAAAGTATCCTATTTCTGGTCCCACTTGTGATACTTGCTCCCACCAGCTCTTGAGATCATTGACTTTCCCTGCTCCAGTGAGATCATCTGCATAGGCCGCCTGCTTAACATGTGTCGTCTCATGTCTTGTTAATGATAGCAACACCGAGAGACCTAATGCGTACATCGCCATTGCTACTGGGTCCCCTTGTGTGGTTCCTTCCATTGATTTCAGTGCCGTTCCACGTCGTGAGTTTTGGTTGTTTACTATGAAGAGGTCTGCAGGCTGTTTATAGGTATTCTCTACATAGGTGGCTAAGCTGGGGCATTTTACCTTGATGTTGTGAATTGCTGTCTTTCTGTTGATGGTGTTAAAGGCATTTGATGCATCCACTAACGTGCTGTTAGTGGATGCATCAAATGCCTTTAACACCATCAACAGAAAGACAGGCTTCACATTCTTCTTGCTCATATATTTCTCTTATTGCATGAATTGCTGCCTCTCCCCCTGCTTGGTGGCCAGCACACACTTGGAGATTTCCAGCCGCTGACCGCACATCGTCCTTCACCACCTCCATTATGCATTTTCCGATGATGTTTCTCAACACTTCACCCACCCCTACAGGTCTGCACCCTGGATTCTTGTCCAATGGTATTAGACGACAAGCTGTGTAGGCCTCCAAGTGTTGACAATCTTGAGTGGCCATTTTTCTTGCAAGATCTGCCAGCGCCCTGCGTAAGTCGGTCGCTGCAACTCCGAAAAGTGTGCTGCTCAGGATTGTTCTCCAACCGTTTGCATCCATCCCTGAGGGTCCTGCACTGCCTTGTGTCCCTAGAGCCTTTTTCCAAATCTTCTCGCCTGTGATTTGTTCGTAGATGACGGGGTTCGGTGGTATATAAGCCCCCTCTAGCTTCTGACTCTCGGATATACTAGGTTGCGGATGTTTCTCTTCCAGCAGCTTGATGGTATCTCTTGTGATAGGCAACAGCCCACTAGCTGCCTCCTTTGTCAGCGATCGTATTGCAGGTGCCACTTTACCTTGTCTCATCTGATCGCCGAATCTCCTGGCCTTGTCCTCAGTGTTTTCTCTTTTGTGTTGCCGTCTGCCTTGTCTCTCTTGTAATGCTCTGGCTTCACTGAGTAAGTCATCCATCTTGTTATCATTCCACAGTTTCACTCTATTTGTTAGCGCTGTTACATTTTTCGCTTGTCTAGAATTGCGGTGAGTTTTTTGCAAGAAGAGATGTGGAATGCTGAAAAATAACTTGAGAGCATATGGGGCTAAAGGTCTGTCATAGACATAGTTATAAATGAGCTTTTTCATCTCTGTCAACAGTTTGGTGGTGGCGTCACATTTAGGTGGGTTGAATAAACTGTGTGCAGACCAATCTACAATTTCTGAGTAAGCTGCCTCTGTCCACATTTTTACCTCCTCTCCCCGTAGTCCTTTCCATTGAAGGGGTCCTCCTCTGCCATCAACTTCTGCGGGTCTCTCCAGGGCTGCTTCCCTCTGTGGTCCCACCTCCCTGTGTGCTTCTCGGGGCTCTTCGTTGCGTGGCATATCGTCGTTTCTACCAGCTATATTTGGCCTTGTTTGCACACCACCCTCCTCTCCAGCATCTCGGTGCTCGTCTCCGGGTCTTTGGACTCCGCTGGGCTCACCGTCACCCACCATGTCATGTGGTTGCCGCCCTTCTCTCGGGCCCCCTGAGGGTCCCGCACCTCCACATGCTCTGTCGGGTTGTTGCCCATCGCCGTGTTGTGTCCCGTCAGCTTCATCCCTTCGCACTCTCTGGGCACTGGCTGCCGCCCCTCCCTCTGTTATTACACTATTATAAGTGTTGCGACACCGGGAACCTTTATTACAGTTTATGCATCCTTTTTTTTTTTGCACGTATTTGCATCTTGTACATGTATGCTCATTCTTTGTACAGATGCAACACTTGTTAGTCTTTGACCTTTGTGATAGGGTTTCATCTAAACTTTCATCATCCTCCATTATACCCTTATAACACTTCCATCTGTTCTCTTGCAATGTCTTTTACGCTTTACACTAAGGCTATTTACCTTCTGTTTTTCTTTTTTTTTCCATAACTTAATTTATCTTATTTACAGTACCGGCCCGTAACTTCCGTAAAAGCAACCAAATATTTTTCGGTATGTGTGCCTAGATTATTTTGTACTAGAGTGTGTATTCCCTATCGGTGTTGTTGTATGCCATAATTGATATTCCCCCTGGCTGGCTGGTGGGATGTATATATTAGGTTGTGTTGTATGTGAACAATTTGGTGTTATTACGTGACATAAACACACTGAGTAAGCGGCTAGATAGGACAACTAGGCAGATTTTGGCTTTAATAAAGATGTTCGTTATTTCCTTTATAAACCGTAATGTTAGCAGTACTAATAGCAGCGGTAGTTGTAGAAGTTGTATTATCAATAAGGATTAGACCTTGGTTAATGAGAAGATAGGATATTAGGTATTGTGGAGATTGAATTAGTTAAGAATGAGATTACTGCGAAAGAATAGATAGATAGGTAGCGAGAAAGAGCTAAAGAGAGAGCTAGAGAGAGAGAGAGATATAAGCGCTGCTTAGGCTGTCTTAATCCAAAAGAATAGAGAGAGAGAGAGAGAGAGAGAGTCCTATTTAGCCTACCTATCCAGCCTGTATATCTCAGAAGTTTTCGACTGTAAGATTATGCCCTTGCGGTCACTGTTTTTCTTGTTGTGTCCGTACCCTACTATGACTCATAGATTCACTCTCCTTTATTGTATGGCCTAGAGAGAGAGAGAGAGAGAGATATTAGGTGCGACAGGTGTGCTCTTATTTTTACTTATTTTAATGTTAATTTTAGGGAGAGTGAACGATAGCGAGAACGAGAAAGAGAGGATAGGTTTATATATGAGTATCTATATTGATTAATTGTGAGAGAAACGTGTCTGATGCATGATTGCCTTCCGTTATTGAGAGAGAGAGAGAGAGAGAGAGAGAGGTGTCAAGTGTTCCCTCCAGTTTTATGGGAGGGGTGGATTGGGTGTCGGGGAGGGGGGAGGGGATGAAGGGGGAGCGAGAGGGGGTGGTACACGTGGGGGAACGGGGAGAGGTGGGGGTGGAGGATAAGAGGTATTGAGATGGGATAGGGGAGGGATAGGGGATGGATGGATGGATGGATGGACAATAGCTATAAAGAAACCATTAGGGGGATGAGGTTAGGGGAAGTTACTAATATGCAGTACGTAGTAAAGAAAATCTTTCTATTTTCCCATGGTATCACCACACACTCAGGATACACTCACCGGTCCCTTTCTATAATAGTTTTTCACAAATTTCGTTGGCGGGATATGATTTCCGCATATTTACTATCCTTTACCGTATTCTCTATATCACTCACTGGCTCTTATTCCGTCTCTTGAGTGGCGTGAAGGTTGTCTGGCGATGTGGAACGAATGTGGAGAAGCGATGGTGGAGCTGGGCTGTGGGCGGTGGGAGGTAGGTGGTGGGCGGTGGAGTTGGGAAGGTAGGGTAGGGGAAGGGAGGGGAGGGGTGGGGTGAAGTGAGGGGAGGAGGGTGTATTGGGTGGTTGGTGACCGTTTTGTTTTATCCCCTCTTTGGACCCTAGACCAGGTCAGAATAGTCATCGAAGCGCCTGACTTCGTTGTCATTCAGCTACTTCCTATTCCGGGGTAAGCACTCAGACTCATCATCGTGGATTACTACTACTACATTGATTTGTATTTAATATTTTTCATACATTTCCTGTTACTACCATCACCACCTCCACCATCACCACCACCACTACCATATATTTAACATTGTACACATATTAAATTTCACAAGCATCAGATACTACTATTCTACACCATGCAACTTCAATCCAGTCTCCTTCCTATGCGACCCTCTGCCACTGCTGCCTCGTAGTCTACTTCTGCCACCGTCACTGGTTGTGGTGCAGACCTTCTTGTTCCCCGCAGGCATAGTAGTGCTGATCTGAGCAATGAGAACTACTACTACTACTATTACTTTTTTTTTTTTTTTTTTTTTTTTTTAAATTACTACTACTACATTGATTTTTATTTAATATTTTTCATACATTTCATGTTACTACTATTACCATCACCACCTCCACCATCACCACCACCACTACCTTATATTTAATATTGTACACATACTAAATTTCGCAAGCATCAGATACTACTATTCTACACCATGCAACTTCAATCCAGTCTCCTTCCAATGCGACCCTCTGCCACTGCTGCCTCGTAGTCTACTTCTGCCACCGTCACTGGTTATGGTGCAGACCTTCTTGTTCCCCGCAGGCATAGTAGTGCTGATCTGAGCAATGAGAAAGATAGACGGCATCTCATCCAGGCTACGACGTGGCTCCTAGGCTGTTGCTTCTTCTCTGCGATGATCTCTGCTAGCCTTGAATAGAAGCACTGGGCCCTGGGTCCCATCCCTCCTGATGTGGTGAAGACTAGTGGGGTAAAGCTGCCATGTTCGACTTGTAAGATCCTTTCTCCATATGTCCTGACCTTCTCTCGTTCGTTCCTCTTGTGTGCAGCCTCCAGAGACAGCTCGCTGTAGCTGTGGGCCATTGGGTCAAATACTCTTATGTCAAAGAACGCTCGCTGTACATTTGTCCTACTACTACTACTACTACTACTACTACTACTACCACTACAACAATCACCATCACCACCACCACCACCACCACTATTCCACTCATATCTACCACCCTTCCTAATGACTTTCCACTCTAAATGTGTTAAACTATAATTACAATCAGTGTTCTTGTCTGGGCCTTAACACAGAACCCAGACCCATTATCTAGGTGCAAATATATTATAATTCTCATGTTAATAGGGGGAAATGAGGAAGAGAGGAGGAGGAGGAGAAGAAGGAGGAATGGAGAAAGGAAGGAAGGAGGAGGAGGAGAGGTAGATGGGGGAGAGAAGGAGGAATAGAGGTTACAAAAATAACAAACGCCGCTCGACATAAACAATATATTTTTTTTTTCTGTAGAACAAAATTTCCAACAATGCAGCCAGGAAATATTCGACTGCTAAATGGAACGAAAGACAAAATATTGACAAAGAAATAGGTCTATAGGTCTTCAAATCGCCAAACTAATGGTTCGAACGTCTTTACTTCTCAAAACTAATGAAGACTAACATGAGGGAGAAAGCGGTCCAGAAAATAACTCACCCCTTTAGGACAGACGCCCGACCCATATTATCTCGGTGTAAATTAATTATAATTTTATGTTAATAGACGGAAATGGGGAAGAAAGGAGGAGGAGGAGGAGGCGGGGAAGGAGGAGGAAGAGGAGGAGGGAAAGGAGGAGGGATGGAGATGGTGGGGGAAAAGAGAAGGAGTGAAAGATGATAGGGAGAGGAAGAATAGAGAACAAGAAGAGGAGGAGGGGAAGGCGATAAAGATGATGGGGAGAGGAAGAACGGAAGAGAACAAGAAGAGAAAGAGGATAAGGAAGATAATAACGAATAACGAATTACGGGAAGAGAACACATTAGGAAGAGAAGAAGAAGAAGAAGATTGTGGAAGAAAAACGAATCAAGAAGACATAAGAAAATACCAATATAATAAATAGATATCAATGAAGGGGAAGCGTAGGGAATTTAGTTATAAAGGGTTAAGCCTACAGTAGATACACCCCCTATAGAGAAGCAAGTATATACATGTATTGTATACAGTATATTACCACATACCACGGGACAAATGAGGGACAGAAAATTGCTTACAGGGAGGGAGGAAGGAGGTGTGAGAGAGAGAGTGAAAGAGAGAGAGAGTTACATATTTTTACATAGATACAATGGCCACACAGACCTTACGATCCAAACGGGGTGGTCAGGACTTAATTCTAGTAGAGATGTCATATCCGATAGAAAAGGAAAGGATAGAAAAGAAGAAGAGAGAGAGTGAGTGTGTGTGTGTGTGTGTGTGTGTTTGCTACATAAATACACATAACAGACAGACCTTACCATCCAAGCAAGAAGGTCAATACTTAATTTTCATCCAGATAGCAAAACCCCAAATGAAGAATAGTGAAAGAAAAGGATAGAGAGTGTGTGTGTGTCTCTGTGTGTGTGTACTTACTCTAGTTGTACTTACTCTAGTTGTATTGCGGGAGTGAGCATGCTCGTTATTTCCCGCCTCCTATATGTGTAGGTGTTATATGTATCGTTGGAATGGCTGTGGATGTGTGTGTAGTCTGTATTTTTAGCCAATTGGCCACATCGGAAACGAAGGCTTAGGGTGGATCTGTATGGTACCATTCTCACTATAGACGGTACCGTCTCGCCCGAAGGCTTAGGTAGCCATCAGCTTAGGTGAACCATATGATACCCATCTCGCCTTGTACCATTTTTGCCAACCCCAGATGGGACGTCACAACGTCGTCCACTTATTCCCGGTACCTATTTACAGCTAGGTGAACTGAGGCTAACACATGAAAGGAGACAAGCCCAATTTGTCTCCGCCCGGCCGGGGATTGAACCCCCGACCCCTCGTGTGTGAGACGAGAGCTCTACCTACTAGGCTACGGGCTGTGTGTGTGTCATCCATCCACACATATTGTTAATGATTGATCCATACGTCCACTCACCCAAATCATCCCTATTTTATTAGTCCACAACCATCTTATAATACCCCCAAATATCACCCATCTATCCACACATCAATCATCAATGCATCAACACCTCACCCAACCACCCAACCATCTTTCTGCTCCCATATTTCACCCACACCTCAATCATCCATCCATCTATCTGTTCCCAAATTTCACCCACATATCCACTCCTCAACCATCAATACCTCATGCATCCATCCATCTATCTAATAAGTCTTCTATGTATTTCTTCCAATCCCAACCTCCTCCCATCCCCTTCCTCCTATTCAATCTAATCACCCACACCTCCATCCCTCCACCATCAATCTATCTATCTAATAATTCTTCTATCTATCTATTTCTTCCAATCCAACCTCCTTCCTTCCATTCAATCTCATCACCCTCCCTCCACCCACACATCCACTCCCGGAGATCACCGTTGTTCATCCTGCATTATATATACCACGACCCTCCAGTGATGCTCCCAAACTTCCTGCCTGTATTTTTTATCCCAGGATGATCTATGTCTTTCCTCTTGTCCTCATCTCTCTTTCTTCTTTCTTATCTTCTTACTTTCCTTTTTTCCAGATTACTTCAACTTTGTGCTTCTTTTTTCCAGAACACCAGCACGCGTTTCCGCGTTGTGTTTTGGATATCCACAGACAATTTAGTTTAGTTTAGGAAGGAATTTTGGAAGGAAGAGGGTTACGGGAGACCATTTTTACATTTCTGATTCCTAGACAGCCTCTCTAAACTGCACAACATCGTCTAATAAGAGCCACCCCTTTGATACCTAGACATCCTTCCTAAACTGCATAAAATCGTATAATAATAACCAAATTATAATAAATAACGCGTCATCGTATCCTGAAGAATCTTGGGTTGGGTAGTAGAATTAAATGTTAAGTTACCAAGTTTTCCATCCATTCTCTCCTATTATATCTCAAACAACATTATTTCCCTTTATTCCTGCTCATAATTACTCGTCTTACTATGTTTTATTATTTGTGAATTCATATGTTCTTCTTTCTCTTTGGCTTGCCCTGTTTTTTCTCCAGCCCTCTCACTTATCCTCATATGCTGTCAACTTATGCCACACACACACACACACACACACACACACACACACACACACACACACACACACACACTCTCTCACCCTCTCTCACACACACACACCTGTAGGTCCTGTAGGTAGTAGTTGCAGGCAGTGTTGTCCGCCCGTGGTCACGCTGATGCGCCACCACTAGTACATTCCATCTGCCCGTCTCTGCGCCAGCTGGTCCATGATGCTGTTGCTAGCGGCGCGGAGGTGGTAGTGGGGCAGTTTGGGTTGATCAGGTAGTGTCCAGAGAAATTTGTCCAGTTGATTTTTAAATTTCTCGAGACTTGGTTCAATTGAGTCACACAGATATCTGGTTAGGGCGTTAAAGAGAAGAGGTCCTCGTGTCGCAAAGGCGTTCTCCTTGAGTGTCTTAACTCTGGTGGCTGCTCTGGGGTGTACCCGCTGTATGTGGCAGAGACGGCCCAGTCGTTGATGGATGTGAAAACCTATATTAAGGTTGTTGGTTGTGATGCCAATCAATATTTTGTAGACATATAAGATGGCATATCTGTCCCTGTGTTTTTCTAATGAGAAAAGCTTGAGAGTTTCCAACCTCCCCCAGTAGTCTAGGTGTTGGACGGCAGAGATTTTATTGGTGAATGAGCGTTGAACTGCTTCGAGTAATTGCTTCTCTCCCACCTTCCATGGGCTCCATAGCTGACAGCAATATTCCAACAGTGGAATGACCAGTGACTTGTAGAGCGTCAGCATGGGGATCATGTCACGTGTTCGGAAGGTTCGTAGGATCCATCCAGCTTGGTTACGAGCATTCTTTGCCACATTGGTTATATGCATTCCAAATGTACCATCTCGGCTGAGTGTAATACCAAGATCTTTTACATAATCATTTGTATCAATGCAAGAGCCGTCATCTGCTGTGTATGTGTGGATATTCATATTTCGGTCGGCACTGTAGTTCATGTGTTCAAATTTGTTATTGTTAAAGGACATGTTGTTTTGCTCTGCCCATGTGTAAATTGTAGTGAGATCTGCCTGAAGTAAATCAGCATCTGTTGTAGAAGACACTTCCCTTAATACACGAGTGTCGTCAGCAAAGGAGGCGACAGACGAATGCATGACATGTTTATTTATGTCTGATATGTGCAGCAAGAAAAGTATAGGTCCAAGAACTGACCCTTGTGGCACCCCACTAGTGACGATGGATGGCTTAGACACTGCACCACCAACCGCTACAGCTTGTTCCCTGTCAGTGAGGAAACAGTGCAGCCACACCCCAAGTTTTCCTGAGATTCCTGAGTCTCATATCTTGTGGAGGAGTATGCTGTGGTCTACCTTGTCAAATGCCATTTGCAAAATCAAGGTAGACCACGTCGATAGCATTTTTATTTTCTAGCCCTTCTATAATTTTTTCATGGTGAGCTAACAGTTGCGAGAGGCACGAGTGGCGCTCCCGAAACCCATGCTGGTCCTTGTTTATTATGTTGTTTTCTTCAAGGTATATGGACATATTTTTAACTATTAGCTTTTCGAGGATTTTGATGACATGCGAAGTTAAAGCAATAGGTCTATAATTTTTTGCTTCACCCCTCGAACCCCCTTTGTGGACTGGTGTAATTTTAGCACATTTTAATTGTTGTGGTATAATTCAAGAGTCGAGAGAGTTTCTATAAAAAATCTGTAGAGGAGCACTAAGTTCTGCTGCGCAATCCTTGAGAAGTGCGGCCGGGAATGATCCGGGCCTGCTGCTGCATTGATACCAATTTCCTTTATAGCATTTACTATATCATTTGTGGTAAATTTAATGTCCGTTAGATTTGGCATGGATACTTTGTGGAAGAAGTCGGTCGGTGAGTCAATTATTTTATTACCTCGAGGGTGGCTAAAGACGCCCTCGTACTGTAGCCGTAGTATATCGACAATCGCCTCAGGTTTGTTCTTGGTTTGGCCGTTCGCATCTGTCCGTGGACCAACACCCACCCTTTCATTTGATTTGTTTGCAGCATACTTATAAAAGTATTTTGGGTTAGTTTTAACCCTTGTCTAGCGGGCCCTCTGTGGCCGTTTTGGGCCTTTTCAGGCCGTTCTGACTGCTATATCAACCATCAGTATGAAAGGAACTGTATTGCGCCGAAAACTAGGTGGAAATCGCTACACAATGACGCCACATACAGCTACGTAGCACTCGTGGAGCACTGACAGTGTTACCTCGAAGATGGAAGTTTAGCTGATTTTGCTACCTTGCTCACTTTTAGCGAACTATTGGTTACACTGTCATCCTCCCGCGCGGTGGGGGAACTGGAGTTAGTGTGGGCCGGGAGGCCACAGATGTCGGACGTATGGATCATTACTATCCCACCCATTTTCACTCGATTTCCACCCTTTTTTCACCCGTTTTTTGCCAGTTTTTTCAACACGACTTATGTGGTGAGCCGCTTTTTAAGGGTTGCAGGACACGGCTTGGAATTCTTTTCTGCGATTTTCTATTTCTACTGAAGTCTTGAGTTTTTCTTCAATGGAGGTAACGTTGGCTTCAATTTGTTGTTTATTTAGTATACTGGTACTACGCTTCAGCTTCTTGCGTAGGTTCGTTCGCTTGCGCATCAGTATCCTACGATCACGTGGTATATTTTTCTGTGGTGACGATTTTCTAAGGGGTACATATTTTTCAGAAATGTTGAGGCATATTTCCAGTAATTTGTTATATTGGGCCTCGGGACCAGATTCCTTAAACTGTATGGCCCAATCCACTTCACTAAGTTCTCTTTTAACCCTTAATTAGCGGCGAGCAACATAAGTCGAGTTAAATTAAGCTGGACTATGTGGCGGCGCTCGACATAACTCGAGTGGCAATTTCAGCACGTAATGTGGCTGAGAGAGAGAGACAAGTGGTGGCAGGAGACTAGCGAGCGTATGACTGCTCCAGACCACCGCGGCGAACCTACTGACACAAATCTCAGCTCCCTCCTCCCTCTCTCACTCGCTACATACTCAATTATGTACCGAAAGTACCGAATTACCTGCTTTTTGCACTCGCGTTGCACGGTTATTGCAAGAAAACTATCCATCATACAAGGATCGTTATGGTGTCATTCGAAAGCTCTGTTTATGCCCTTTCAGGGATAGGTACTTGTTTTACGTTCTGGGTCTTATTTAGGCATGAAAATGATCACGTAAACAGCCCTATTTTGGCTAAAAACACCCCGCTGTGCGGTACACATAAATAAACCGCATAGGCCGCTCGTAAGGTGTTAAGGTCTTCCCAGCATATAGATTCACTGAGAAAGTTGAGTTAATTGAAGTTCACAGCCATGGGCTCTGCAGGGCTGGGAGTTCTATGCTGTGTGTTGGTAACTATGTTTGTCACCATTGTAATGATATTGTGGTCCGACAGGTTGGTTTTGTCTACTGTGAGGTTGTGGATCAGCTCATCATTGTTGGTCATTACAATATCCAGTATATTATTACCTCTTGTGGCTATATTGACGAGTTGATTGAGATAAAACTCTCTTGAAAGACGTATAAGTGCTTCTGCTTGAGCTCGCATGTC
>CM064505.1:16553219-16568219 GCA_032716605.1 Paralithodes platypus
TAATTAGAAGGAGGTTACACTAACATGTGAAAATCCTCTACAAATGAACATCGATTCGAAAACTCAAGGGTATACGACTAATACTGTAACCATTCAACTTTGGTGAGGCACTGGTTACAGGCAGCATTGCTTTTTTCTCCTTCATATCTCCTTCATATGAACATAAATCCGTACCTAATGTTGGGAGGCAGATAGATGCATAAACAGGTAGATAAAGAAAGTGTGTGTGTGTGTGTGTGTGTGTGTGTGTGTGTGTGTGTGTGTGTGTGTGTGTGTGTGTGTGTGTGTGTGTGTGTGTGTGTGTGTGTGTGTGTGTGTGTGTGTGTGTGTGTGTGTGTGTGTGTGTGAGTGTAAGAGAGAGAGAGAGAGAGTGAGAGAGAAGAGAAGGGAGGAGGGAGGGAGGGGGAGGGAGAATGGATGTGTGCGACGTAGAGATTAAAGGTTTTGAAAACCGAAAAGAAAAGTTTTGGGGTAAAAAATCAAGAGAAATGAGAGAGAGAGAGAGAGAGAGAGAGAGAGAGAGAGAGAGAGAGAGAGAGAGAGAGAGAGAGAGAGAATTACGATGGAGGAAGTTGAGGAAGTGAAGATTAAAGATGATGAGATGTGGAGGAGGTGACGACCGAACTCACTCTTAGTCTCTCTCTTTCTTTCACTCACATTCTCACTCTCACTCTCACTCTCTTTCTCTCACTCACATTCTCACTCTTACACTCTCTCTCTCTCTCTCTCTCTCTCTCTCTCTCTCCCTCTCGAATAATCCATCTCCCTACCTACCTTGCCTACCTCTTACTCTATACTATTACATACCTACCAATCTCCAATCCAATTAGCTATAATTATGCCTACCAAATAAATTACTCTATTCATTGCAGATACTCGTATAAGCTATATTTATTTTTCCTTGAGACCGGACCAACTTTTTAAATACAGCAAAAGTGGTGTACACTCACTCACACATTCTCTCTCTCTCTCTCTCTCTCTCTCTCTCTCTCTCTCTCTCTCTCTCTCTCTCTCTCTTTTCTTTGCTATCCTTTCCTACCACTATACCTTACTCTCGGGTTAGCTATTTCTACTTGGATTAAGTCCTGACCACCTCGCTGGGATCGTAAGGTCTGTGTGGTCAGTGTATCTATGTAAATCTCTCCAGGCAAGGCATATAACAAAGTGAACTAACAGACGAAGGCACAAGTTCTTTTGTGAAGCAATTGGCTGCAGGGAGGTGGATGTCAGATGGATGTGATGCGAGTTGATTGGGCAAGGAATCAGATGGATTTGAAGTGATGTGAGATGGTTGTGCAGGGGGTCAGATGGATTTGAAGTGAGGGATGGGAAACGATTGTGTAGGGAGTCAGATGGATGTGAAGTGATGTGAGATGGTTGTATAGGGAATCAGATTGATTTGAAGTGAGGATTTGTGAGATATCTGTGTATGAAGTCAGACTCACATAAATTATACCCTTCCTAATCTGCATAAACCGTCTAATGATAGCCAGAATTATACCCTTCCTAATCTGCATAAACCGTCTAATGATAGCCAGAATTGACTGTCAAAATGTGTCATAATGCGCAAGGGGTTAATAAAAGGACGAAGTGCACCATGGCTTGCTGAAAGGGTTAACAAACTAATGCTAGTAAGCTGAATCAGATCCCTGTACCCCTAACTTTATTGTTGATGTAAGGGGAGATGCGTCGTTTTTCTGGTCCTCCTCCTTCCTCATGTTTTCAGCCCCATTAGTTTGTCGATTTTATAACCTTTCGTCCCATTTCTATATCAATATCAAGACATTTCGTGCCATTTAGGTGTCAATTTTTTCCTGGCGAGTGATAGCGAGCCTGTAATTTTAAGAGAAATCGGCCTTCGGCTGGGACATTTTTCTATCGAAAAAAGTACAAAATTATCTTGAAGGGGGGTCTAGGGAGTGTGTTTTAAAGCTTGATGAAGGTCTAGCGAGGAAACTAAAAAATATATGAATATATAATTAAATAGACCGCCAAAAATAACCACTGTCCCCTTATTCAAGCACAACCAAGAAACTTCTGAATCAGTGTGTGTGTGTGTGTGTGTGTGTTGTCTATACCCTATCTTTAATATTTATTTATACAAGTACATCCAAGTTACTTCTGTGTGTGTGTGTGTGTGTGTATGTGTGTGTGTGTGTGTGTGTGTGTGATGCCTATATACTAACTTTATTATTAATTTACACAAGCACAACCCAGTAACTTCTGAATTAGGTGTAAGTTGCCATGGAGCTGTGGAACTTTGAAGTGGCTGAGACGGTGGAGGAGGTGGCTGAGAGATGGCTGGAAGTTGGCTGATTATTGTTTAGGTGGTGGCTGAGGTGGTGGCTGTGAGATGGCTAAGGTGGTGGCTGAGGTGGAGGCTGGGAGATTACTGGATGGGTTTGTACTGTGTATGATAGTGTGAATTAGTGATTGTAAGCGTATTGCAAGAGATTGTGTAGTGCACTACACTCATTGCAGAGCGTGCAAAACACTATCTCCTCTCTTCTTGAACTGCTCTACTGAGGAACAATTAACAACTTCTGCGGGAAATGTGTTGCAGGTAGAAAAGACCTTATATATTAAAAAGTGTCCGCACACACTAGTGCTCAACATTTTTCATTCCAACTTCCAGCCATGGTTGCGAGTTGTATTTACATTGAGACTAAACATTTTACTATAACCCACATTGTCAAATATATCATTACAGATGGTCAGGTATACAGTAGGAATATTTTATTATCCGTTTGTGTGAGTGATAGATAGATAGATAGATAGATAGATAGATAGAGAGAGAGAGAGAGAGAGAAAGAGAGAGATGTTCCTATATAATGCTCTACTGTATATATATTAGGGCTCTATTATCTCACTTAGAGGCAAATAACTTAATTAAAGATACTCAACACGGCTTTCGTAAAAAACGATCCTGTTTAACAAACCTCTTAGACTTCTTCCACGATATCCTCAACCTCTACGATGAGAGTAAAGCTGTAGATATTATATACCTTGATTTTCAAAAGGCCTTTGACAAAGTTCCCCACAAACGTTTACTGCTAAAAACTAAAAGCGCATGGAATACAAAACGGTGTGTTGAAATGGATAGAAAATTGGCTCAGCGACAGAAAGCAAAGAGTAGTCATAAACGGTAAGGCATCTAAATGGACCAATGTAAGTAGTGGGGTACCCCAGGGATCGGTACTAGGACCAATTCTCTTTCTAATTTACATCAACGACATAGATGAGGGTCACACCTGTACAATCTCGAAATTTGCTGACGATACAAAAATTGCAAATAGCGTACTCTCAAAAGAACAAGTTGACGATATGCAACACAATCTAGATAAGTTGTCATGTTGGGCCCAAATTTGGCAAATGAGTTTCAATGCGGATAAATGTAAAGTACTACATATCGGATACCAAAATGAGAAAGCAAACTATTTGATGAATGGCACTCAGCTTAAGAATGTAAACAGAGAAACCGATCTGGGAGTTACAATATCGAGTAACCTAAAACCGAGTCAACAATGTTCAGAAGTTGTTAAGAAGGCAAACAAATTAATTGGCTTTATAGGCAGGTCATTTGAGCATAAATCCAAAGAAGTTATCATAAACCTTTACAATTCCTTAGTCCGCCCTCTTCTGGAATACTGCGTTCAATCCTGGTGACCTTATTACCAAAAAGACATAAACAAGCTAGAACGAGTTCAACGTAGAGTTACCAAAATGATACCTAGCCTAAAGAACAAACCATACGAAGAGCGTCTTAGAGAATTAAATCTATTTCCTTTAACCCAGCGCAGATTAAGAGGTGACTTAATTCAAGTGTTCAAAATCATCAAAGGCATCGACAATATGAACTGTAGTAAGTACTTCACTATCGACCAATCTAATTACACGCGGGGAAACGGTTGCATAATTATTGGTAAATCTTTTAACTCACACGAATCTAAGAATTTCTTCTTCAATCGAGTTGTCAACTTGTGGAATGGGCTTCCCCGAGACGTTATAGACTGCAGCACCAGCACCGTTGATTCATTTAAACTGCGCTTAGACAAATATCTCACATCAAACCCGCGACTGACTGCGTTTGTAAATGAATAACTTTATTTTATCCCCCCCTCAGTTACTAACCCATCTGTCCCCTACTAACTTCCTAATCCTGCCACGTACATTAGTTCCAATGCAGTAGTTCCCTTTCCAATATTCCCTTACCCACTCTAAACCACTGTTTGGACACTTGATCCTCAGTGTTTTGGAGGACAAGCAGCCTAGAAGGGTCACTAGATCTGTTGTTGCTTGATTTCCTTTGTACTCCTTTGTACTTGTGTTTATTTTCATCTAAATGCAAATATTGTGCTAATGTTCATATGTCTAGTTGTTGATGGTCTGGTGGTTAACCCCTTAAGAGCGGCGGCGGACTTAAGTCCGCCTCCAATTTGCAGCAAGTTAGGAGCATTATTAACCCTTAATTAGCGGCGAGCAACATAAGTCGAGTTAAAAAAAGCTGGACTATGTGGCGGCGCTCGACATAGGTCGAGTGGCAATTTCAGCACGTAATGTGGCTGAGAGAGAGAGACAAGTGGTGGCAGGAGACTAGCGAGCGTATGACTGCTCCAGACCACCGCGGCGAACCTAGTGACACAAATCTCAGCTCCCTCCTCCCTCTCTCACTCGCTACATACTCAATTATGTACCGAAAGTACCGAATTACCTGCTTTTTGCACTCGCGTTGCACGGTTATTGCAAGAAAACTATCCATCATACAAGGATCGTTATGGTGTCATTCGAAAGCTCTGTTTATGCCCTTTCAGGGATAGGTACTTGTTTTACGTTCTGGGTCTTATTTAGGCATGAAAATGATCACGTAAACAGCCCTATTTTGGCTAAAAACACCCCGCTGTGCGGTACATATAAATAAACCGCATAGGCCGCTCGTAAGGTGTTAAGGCTTTTAAAGGGTTAAAATCAAGTGCAAATGGCCGGGAGCACAGCGGGCCAGACAGCCGACTCTCAGGGCTTGCCGCCGCCCATTAACTCATGTTCCCTGTGTTCTCGAGAGGCCGGCAGTGTAGCCAGTAGTGAGCATAGCTGGGAAAAATATGCCGCTATACGCTAAACTCCCATGTTACTGGTATCACTGTATGAGAACCACGAGTGCTACGTAGCTCTTTCTGGTCTCATTTTGAAGCTTTTAGCGCCTAGTTTTTTGCTGAATACATTTCTGTTCATGCAGATACTTGATTTATCATTCAGGAGGGCCTGAATATGTCCAAATAAGCCCAAAAACCCCCGCTACACAAGGGTTAAAGAAGTGTGTGTGTGTGTGTGTGTGTGTGTGTGCTGTATTACACTCTAATAAACTCACTTTTACTCTCTCTCTCTCTCTCTCTCTCTCTATTTATATATATATATATATATATATATATATGCGTGTGTGTGTTGTGTGTAATAATAAGTGTAGTAGGAAGCACTACACATAAAGTAACGTGACACAGTGTTCTCTCCAGGCACCCATAATTATTATACACACACACACACACGTACATGCACACATCCACTCACACGCACACAGAGAGAGAGAGAGAGAAAGAAACACAACCCTTACATGCATACTGTAGCCTATATACATAAAAAACTGTACATACGCAGACGCAAATACAGTACACACACACACACACTCCCTCTCTCTGTCTCATAAACACATGCTCACGATTTATCTGTGTGTGTGTGTGTGTGTGTGTGTATGTGTGTGTGTATTTGTAGTTATTATGTATGTGTGTATGTGTGTCTAATTAAGCTATGTGCGTGTCAACATATGAACGTGACCGTAGAGTAGAAAGATAAAACACCCTAGACCACTAATACTCTAAAAGACAATTTTTTCTATTACACTTTTGCGCAAATTATTTTGGTGGTGTATTTGTTAATGATTGTGGTGCAATGTATAAACATAGTACCAAATTAACGTGACCATCATTACCACCATCACCATCACCTCCACCAAAAAGTGACTCTCTTCCCCCTCAAGACAACTTCTGTGTCGTGAGTAACAACGTTTACCCCAAGACCAGGAAACCCATACCGATTACCGAGTATCAAAACAGTTTCCAGATACTCACAGACTCAGATGACGAAGAGGAAATAGAAGAAGTCCAGCTCGTGGGAGACTCGATGATACGTGGTCAGCTCACATAGTTTTGCGCCAGGGCACCTAAGACCAGGAAGCGTTTTTGTATCCCTGGTGGTGGTGTGGACGACGTAGTTGCTGCAGTTGACTAAGTATCAAAGCTGGCCCCTGCTAATACAATGTACATCATCCACGTTGGATCCAACGATGTACAGCGAACCCGGTCGGAAGATTTGCTCTTAAAGTACCAGCAGCTGATCAAGTCGTTTAAGGAGAAATCATCAAGGATCATCGTCTCAGGAATCGTCCCCCGGCTCGGTGTAGAGAGCCAATTTTACAACATAGCCACCAGCACAAATCGTTGTCTAGCAAACCTCTGCAGGAAGGAAAACGTGGGATTTGTCGACACCTGGGACAATTTCTACTACGATGACTATTTGTTTTCGGACGATGTAGTTCATCTGAACCAAGTGGGAGCAGCACGTTTTGGGCGTCTTCTCAACGATGCAGTGAAGGATTTTCGGAGAAGAAATCGACTCAGCACAGGACAACCAGGAAGGAGGACCGAAGACAGCGAGGACGGCAACCCGCGAAGGAATTAAATGCTAATCCGTTAAGAACCGCGAATTTGGATAAAGCTCCACCAACACGACCCAAATTCAAAACCGCCAGGGATAACGACCGAGGACCGAGGACAGCCATGAATGTAAATGTAGATCCGACGAGAACCAAAAATTCGATTAAAGAACGTTCTGTGAGTTCTAAAACCGCAACTTTAAAGGTTTGCTATGCAAACGCTCGTAGCATACGCAATAAATTTTCAGATTTAGAAGAACTAGTGTTTACAGAAAATTATGATGTGATTGGTATAACAGAATCTTGGCTCAATACAGAAGATAGAGACGTTTTAGCAGAGTATTCACTTCCCGGTTATGTAATGTTTGAGAAAAGCCGAATAAATAAAAATGGAGGTAGCGTTTTATTTTATATCAAAGAAAGTCTTAACCCGACCCTCTTGTCAAAACCTCAAATTGTAATCGTCGACACATCTTTTGTGCTAATAAAGATAATAAAGGTAAAAAAATAATACTTGCATTAATATACAGACCTCCAGCTCAATCAGTGCAAACTGACCGAGAAATTTAAGAACAAATTGCAGATGTAAGTAACTCACAAGATACCATATTTTTTGGCAACTTTAATTTACCTGTGACCAAGTGGGGCGATACTCTTACTTCACACTCCGGACATGACTTGTATGCGAACTTGCAAGAGAGTTCACTCTATCAATTTGTTCGATCGCCGACCCGTGGTAATAACGTTCTCGACCTTGTACTTGCAACAAAAGAAGAATTAATAGAGAATTTGAATGTTGGTGATGAATTCAGTAACAGCGACCATCGTACAATAACTTTCACTTTAAAGTTTACTAGTAACGAACCAAATAGCAGCATCGAAAAAGTCCCTAATTTCAAGAAAGCAAACTTTCAGAAACTTAGAGCAATGTTTAAAGAAACTGACTGGAGCTTTTTAATTAACAATAATGACATAAACACATCTTTGGAATTATTCGAAACCACTTACCTAAAAGCAGTGCAGGACTGCATACCATCGAAAATACGGCGTACAGGCCTTAATAATAAGCCCAAATGGTGGAATAAAGATATTTCAAACTGTCTTCTTGCTAAAAAGTTTGCTAATGATATATTAAAATCCTTACAAAATGACGAAGAACGTGTAAAATTTGTAGAGCTACGACGCAAAGCCAAAAAGTTAATTAAGCAAAGTAAAAAGACCCTGGAGTTACATATTGCGAATCAAAGTAAAACAAACCCGAAAGAATTCTATAGTTATATCAGAAAGAAAAAAGTAGTTACTTCAACTGTTGGACCGTTAGTCAATGAAAATGGAGAATACACCAAAGACGAAGTACAAATGAGTAATGCCCTCAATACCTTCTTTGCATCAGTTTTTACAACGGAAGACCTCAGTGATATCCTTACACCATCGCCGATTCAGATTGATAATTCAGATGTTCTAAGCAATTACAGAGAGAGAAGTATTGAATTGTTTAGATAAACTCAAGGTAAATAAAACGCCTGGACCTGATACAATCTCACCTAGAGTCCTAAAGGAAGCTAAGGATGAGCTCTCCAAACCACTGACATTGCTATTCAATAAATCCCCTTAGTCTGGAACTATGCCTGATCAGTGGAAGCTAGCCAACGTAACACCGATATTCAAAAAATGCAGCAAATCTCTACCCAGTAACTATCGTCCAATTAGCTTAACCTCAGTTGTATGTAAAATGTTAGAAACACTCACAAGAGACAGACTCGTAAATCACTTAGAGGAAAATAACATACTTAAAGATACTCAACACGGCTTTTGTAAAAAACGTTCCTGTTTAACAAACCTCTTAGACTTCTTCCACGATATCCTCAACCTCTACGATGAGAGTAAAGCTGTAGATATTATATACCTTGATTTTCAAAAGGCCTTTGACAAAGTTCCCCACAAACATTTACTGCTAAAACTAAAAGCGCATGGAATACAAGATGGTGTGTTGAAATGGATAGAAAATTGGCTCAGCGACAGAAAGCAAAGAGTAGTCATAAACGGTAAGGCATCTAAATGGACCAATGTAAGTAGCGGGGTACCCCTGGGATCGGTACTAGGACCAATTCTCTTTCTAATTTACATCAACGCCATAGATGAGGGTCTCACCTGTACAATCTCAAAATGTGCTAACGATACAAAAATTGCAAATAGCGTACTCTGAAAACAACAAGTTGAGAATATGCAACGCAATCTAGATAAGTTTTCATGTTAGGCCCAAATTTGGCAAATGAGTTTCAATGCGGATAAATGTAAAGTACTACATATCGGATACCAAAATGAGAAAGCAAACTATATGATGAATGGCACTCAGCTTAAGAATGTAAACAGAGAAACCGATCTGGGAGTAACAATATCGAGTAACCTAAAACCGAGTCAACAATGTTCAGAAGTTGTTAAGAAGGCAAACAAAATCATTGGCTTTATAGGCAAATCATTTGAGCATAAATCCAAAGACGTTATCCTAACCCTTTACAATTCCTTAGTCCGCCCTCTTCTTGAATACTGCGTTCAATCCTGGTGCCCTTATTACCAAAAAGATATAGACAAGCTAGAACGAGTTCAACGTAGAGTTACCAAAATGATACCTAGCCTAAAGAACAAACCATACGAGGAGCTTCTTAGAGAATTAAATCTATTTCCCTTAACCCAGCGCAGATTAAGAGGCGACTTAATTCAAGTGTTCAAAATTATCAAAGGCATCGACAATATGAACTGTAGTAAGTGCTTCACTATCGACCAATCTAATTACACGCGGGGAAACGGTTGCAAAATTATTGGTAAATCTTTTAACTCGCACGAAGCTAAGAATTTCTTCTTCAATCGAGTTGTCAACTTATGGAATGGGCTTCCCCGAGATGTTATAGACTGCAGCACCGTTGATTCATTTAAACTTCGCCTAGACAAATATCTCGCATCAAACCCGCGACTGACTGCGTTTGTAAATGAATAACTTTATTTTATCCTCCCCTCAGTTACTAACCCATCTGTCCCCTATTAACTTCCAATTCTTGCCACGGACATTAGTTCCAGGGCAGTAGTTCCCTTTCCAATGTTCCCTTACCCCCTCTAAACCACTGTTTGGACACTTGATCCTCAGTGTTTTGGAGGACAAGCAGCCTAGAAGGGTCACTAGATATGTTGTTGCTTGGTTTCCTTTGTACTCCTTTGTACTCCTGTGTACTAATGCTACCACCACCACCAATGCTACCACCACCACCACCACCACCAATACAACCACATCCAAGACCACCAAAACCCAATTTCTCCATCTATCTACCCGTCAGGATCTCCCAGCGGACTATCCCTTATTCTTCAACAATACAAAAATCAACCCTTCATCTTCTCTCAATATTCTTGGTGTCTCTTTTTCTTCTGCTCTCATTTGGAAGGACCATATTACCAGTCTTGCTAAGGCAGCCTCCCAGAAGCTGGGTGTGCTCAACCGCCTTAGGGGGTTCTTTTCCCCTGCACAGCTTCTTGCTCTGTACAGGGGCATAGTGCGCCCTTGTATTGAGTATTGTTCACATGTGTGGGGAGGTTCCTCTCATACCGCTCTCCTAGACAAAGTTGAAAGGAAGGCCTTTCGTATCATTAACTCTCGTCCACTCACCAACTCTCTGCAATCTCTCTCTCTCCGCCGCAATGTTGCATCTCTCTCGCTATTCTATCGCTACTATAATAATCAGTGTTCCTCAGAGCTATCCCAGTGCATACCACCTCCTTTACGTAGGGCACGTGGTACCCGTCTTGCAACTCAATCCCACCCTACTCTGTGCAACTCTCCAACCCAAGAGTGAAACGTTACTCTCAAACTTTCTTCTACTCAACAGCTGAGCTCTGGAACTCTCTCCCAGAATCAGTCTTTCCCTCTTTCTATGACTTAAATTGCTTCAAACTCCGTGTGTCCAGGCATTTTGGCTCGAACGTCCCTTGATTTTGGCCCTGTCACTCTTTCAACTATGGGGGAGGCACTCGCTATAGGCAGTTATGCCTTTTGCCTCCCTCAATCACATAGAAAAAAAAAAAAAAAAAAAAAAAAAAAATCACCACCAATACAACCACCACCTAGAACACTGCCTCCACCATCTCAAACACCACCACCAACACAATCACCACCACTTCTACCACCAGCACCACCAATACAACCACATCCAACACCACCAATAAAACCACCACCACCTACAACACTACCTCCACCACCACCTACAACACTACCTCCACCACCACCACCACCACCTACAACACCACCACCACCACCACCTACAACACCACCACCACCACCACCTACAACACTACCTCCACCACCACCACCACCCCCTCCACAACATCTACAACAATCACTACCACCACAACAACCCCCACCAATTACCCGTCCCAACCCCCTAAAGTAGACACTAATTGCACTATAATTAGTACACCTCACATAACATAATTCCCACATGATAACAACAACAATATTAACAATAATAATAAATAGTTATTATAATTATCACTATTTTTATTGTTTCAGTCTAAATCGTACACCTCAAAACATAATTCACACATGCCTAGTTCAATAATATCTATATCATTAAATCAGTTCGTGTGTCTGTTTGTCTGTCTGTGCGTTCTTAATAGGCGGCCGCAGTTTTGGACCTGGGGAGCTGAAACTTTGCATGTGGGTGTCAATTGACCTGGGTCAGGTCAAAGAGAGGGCGAGGCCACGATCGGAGGTCGTTTCGAGGCCGAAATTTAAAAAAAAAATGAAAGAAAATGGCCGTTTGGGGCAGAAGGAGGCCTCCGATCGAAAAGGTGTATGGAACGAAAGTTATTCGCAGCCCCCCAAAATGGGAGTACGGATGAGGTCAGATCCAAAATCGGAGGTCATTTAGCGGCCGAAATCGAGGTCACCGTTTAATGAGGCACAGGGAGGTCGAGGCCGGTGATTATGGTAGTAGTAGTATTGTGATGATTGTGGTAGTAGTGATTGATGATGGTAATTATGGTAGTAGTAGTGGTGGTAGAACCCGGGCAACGCCGGGTACCCCTGCTAGTAATAATGATAATAATAATATTAATAATAATTATAATAATAATAATAATAATAATCATCATCAACATCATCATATTAATACTAATAATAATAATAATAATAATACATAAAGAACATAATTATTCTTAATAGTGTGTGAAATAACGTAAGTCTCGCATTTCTACTACTACTAATAATATTACTAATACTAATAATAATAATAACAATAATAACACCGTAATAATAAAACAAATAATTAGTCAAAACAATACACCCCATAACCAAATAATTCCACATGTCTAGTAAAGTGCTTCAGGTTATCAGTCACGTCTGTGCCTTAAAGGTCCGTGCCGCTTGTTCCAGAGCTCTCGTAAAAAGAGAAGGTGAAGACACTGTCATAAAAAGATAAGGGAAAAACAAAGGCGAGTCTCAATTTACCCCTCGCGAGTTTCAGGATATAAGGATTCGATATTTAGTAGAAATAACATATTAAAAAACGGTCGTAGTACATTTATAAATACATACAACTATATTCACCATACTTTCTGTCCTAAAGCAAATAATGAGACAGGGCCAGACCGAAAGTTAAACAGGATTATATTAATTGGTAAGCTTGAGGAATATGTGTGTTGTATATCTATTCATTCTATCTATCTATCTGATAAATAGATAGATAGATAGATTGATAAATAGATAGAAATAGTGAAGATAGATACATGGACTAGATACAGACATAGATAGATATTCAGTGCAGAAATACAGAAATATATAAATAAATACTGTAGACACAATTAGATAAAAAGAAGATTAGATAGATTGGAAGTAGATAAACAGATAGATAGAGATAGAAAGATAGAAATAGATGGACAGATAGATATATAGAGGGAATGAAACCGGGCTGGAGGAAACGTTAAATAGGTTGAATTAATTAGTAACTTTTGGAATATAATTTGTATAATAGATAGATGGACAGATTAACGGGTGCATAGATAGGTAGACATTTAGATGTAATAGACAAGGATAGATAGATAGATAGATGGATAGATAAGACAAGGATACATAGATAGATAGATATAGATAGACAAGACAAGGATAAATATATAGATAGATAGACAAACAAGGATAGATAGATAGATAAATAGATAGTTAGTTAGTTAATTCTTTATTTCATAAAAGGTTACATGGTAACATTTTACATATATACAGATAGACTCAGACTCAAATCTTTATTTCATAAAAGGCAACACAATTAACTTTTTACATATATACAATAGAGATAACAGTAACCTCATACATTACCGCATTCTAGGTTCATGGTTTTGTACAAACATAATTCTTGACTTGATAGCATTTATATCATTAGTTTTCAAATCTGATACGTCATATTCATGTAATAGGATATGGTTAACTTCCTTTCCTAACGATAGGTATTCATCAAGGTTTAATAAACATTTCTGTAAAAACTTGCAAGGTTTTAGGAGACATTTGTGAGCAAATCTAATTTTTAACCAATTCATTAAATGATTAAATGTCATTAGTCCAGCCAATTCACATGCATGATGATTAGACAGACATAGAGATAGTAAAGTGAATGAGACAAGGGCAGGAGGATAAGTTAAATAGATTGCATTAGTTAGATATATAGATACACAGGGATATATAGATAGATAAATAGATAGACAAAGATATATATACAGTATATACTGTATATATATGTGTAGAGATATTAAAGGGAGTGAGACAAGGGCAGGAGGAAAAGTTAAATAGGTTGCATAAATTAGGTAGATAGATAGATAGATAGACAATGATAGCCAACAAGAATAGATTAATAGATAGATAGACAGACAGATAGGTAGATATAGAGAGTAAAGGGAATGAGACAAGGGCTGGAGGAAAAGTTAAATAGGTTAAATTCATTAGATAGATAGATAGATAGATAGACAATGATAAATAGACATACAAGAATAGATTAATAGATAGATAGACACGCCAGATAGATACATATAGAGAGTAAAGGGAATGAGACAAGGGCTGGAGGAAAAGTTAAATAGGTTGAATACATTAGGCAGATATACATAGCTAGATAGATATAGAGAGATAAAGAGATATACGAAGATATATATATATATATATATATATATAGAGAGAGAGAGAGAGTAAAGGGAATGAGACAAGGACTGCAGGACAAGTTAAATAGGTTGCATTAATTAGATAGATAGAGATAAGACAAATAGATAGATAGACAAGGGTAGATAGATAAACAAATATATACAGATAGATAGATATATATAGAGAGAGCAAAGGGAATGAGACAAGGGCAGGAGTAAAAGTTAAATAGGTTGCATTAATTAGCTACGCTGTGGCTCCGGACTCAAAGGGGTTTATACGGACGGACGACGGACCATATTAAGACGGACGGATAAATTAAGGGCATACGACGAATAATTCAATAGACAGATGACGGACATGTGGCGGACGAATAGATGGCCTGATCATAGTTAAGGACATAATTATGATGAATGGATAGACGGACGAAGAACACGGGCAAATGAACGGATAGACGGACGAAGAACACGGGCAAATGAACGGATAGACGGACGCATAACACGGACAAATACACGGATATACGGACGAAGAACACGGGCAAATGAACGGATAGACGGACGAATAACACGGGCAAATAAACGGACCGACTGACGAATAACACGGACAAATAACACTGATCACGTACGCATAGACGGACGGACATCACGGACAGATGACAAACAGACAGACAGAGAGACAGCTGGGAGACAAGCTGCCTTACACGGAAATATCAAGAGGTATACTGTATATGAAACAATGACACCATGATTCATATGCTGGTACAATGAATATGAAAGACAGAAAACGTATATGTACAATGACTATATGAAAGCGACACATGTATAAAGAATATGAAAGCGACACAGAAAACGTATATACAATTACTATGAAAACGACAGAAAACGTATAGGCCTATACTGTATAATGAATATGAAAGACACAGAAAACGTATATACAATTACTATGAAAACGACAGAAAACGTATAGGCCTATACTGTATAATGAATATGAAAGACACAGAAAACGTATATACAATTAATAAAAAAGCAACACTGAAAACGTATAAGAAAGCAATACAAAACCCGTATATACATTAAAATGAATAAGAAAGAGACAGAAAACGTACAGGAAAGCGACACAGTAATCGTATATATAT
>CM064505.1:16570719-16620719 GCA_032716605.1 Paralithodes platypus
AGAAGAAAGGGATGAAAAATTAATGAAGGAAGGAGGGAAGGAAGGAAAGGATGAGGGGAAGTAAGAAAGTGAGAGAGGAAGAGAGGGAGAAAGTGAGAGATGGAAGGAAAGAGTGAGAAAGGAATGAAAGGGGGCAAGAAGGAAGGGAGGAAAGGATGGGGGGGAGGGAAGTGAGAGTGTGAAAGAGGAAGGGAGGAAGAAAGTGAGAGATGGATGGACAGAGGAAGGAAGAAAGGAAAGAAGGAAGTATAGATGAAGCTAAGAGAATGAAGGAGAGGTCTGATAGTAGTCCAGTCAATCTAGCACAAATTATGGCCTATGATGGAAATAATTAGAACAGAAATGAAACCTGTTGTATGATGTTCCTAATGCTTTATTACATCACATATCAAAAGTAGAGAAAAATGGGATTGGTGGAACATGGTTAAAAATAAACATGTTAATCATAAACATATTGTAGCGGTAACACAGAATGTTGTACTTCAAATGAGTGTATCACCATTATTATTCATTGTAGAGGGTTGGGATTGGTCTTGTTTGGTAGGTAAAGGGTTGTTCTTTAAGGTACTGTGCTCAATAAAAATCTAAACTCAAAATAAAAGGCAAAAAAGACGATTTGAGTATAGCCGAAAGGCAAATATTTAACACTTTCCTTCTACAAACAATTGTCAAAAAATACCTAACAAAGATAGAATAATTTTGATGATATCATCAAGTAGCTGAGTAAATTAGCTTTTGAATAATGTATCATAGTTTGAATTTTGATCAATAGTAGCCCAGTGTAAAGTAAAATTAAATAAAACACGCTTTCCTTCAAATAAATGTTTGCCAAAAAAACAAAAATAATAACAATAAAATCATTCGGATTACCACATACCATTGTGTAGCTGAATAAATTAGCTTTTGAATGATGTATCATAGTTTGAATTTTCATCTATAATAACCCAGAGAATAAAAGAAAATGAAATAAAAAACACACTTTCCTTTAAATAAACATTTGCTACAAAAAAAAATGAAGCCTCGGGAACCTATGATGGCCAGAACCGTCATCAGAACGTGAAAGGGTTAATCATCTTGAACATCTCCATGTATACATTTCATTCATTCACTGTCTACAAAGCTATCTTCAGATGCCATTGCATTTGTGGACCCAACCCCTCTGCATTCTCCACATGCAGCTGAACATTCCAGGCCATGTTTTCTGCATGAGCAGCGTCGAGTGTCACAATTAACTTTACACTTGCAGCGCACAATCTGCAGCAGTGATTCTGGGGCAGCTGCCAAGTCTGTAGTTTTGGGTTCTAATTGGCCTTGATTACATATCCATCCCCACTCCTCTGGCTTCAAAGTGTTACCCATCCACTCTTGGCACTGAAATATGTACGGGCACTATGGTAACATAAAGCTGATGCTGTTGGAGGAAGGGTGTGTACTTGAACAGAATAGCTGCCTCTCATTGCCTTCTCACAAAACAATCTGTAACGTAGAGAGTCCAATCCCTCGTTTTTGTCACCACTATACAGACGACTCACTAACTTCTCACCAGCAGCTGTAATTTCTGCCATTGAAGATTGTCTAAGAAAAACCTTTGCATATTCTTGCATATCACTGTCACTTCTTAGTTTCCGAAGAGCAGAGTCTTTCCCAATACCAAACATACGGGAGGTTGTATCACAGCCAGTAATAGCATGTATTACTGACAATAATGTGCATGTATCTTGGCCCAGTTTCCTCTTTACCAAATTGATGTCCCATATTCTCTTCATCTTCTTTGATATTTGCCGTCCCTCTGACCTGAAGAGCAGTGGAAATACCGTCTGGCTTGGCTGCATGCATAACAACACCAGGAGATCGGTATCCTCTCCAATGAGTGTAGTAGGACACTTGGATGCCTCATTTACTGCTGTCGTTGCAATTAGCACATCTGCGTCACCAGCAGCATGAATTGTTTTGATGCCTTTCTTTTGTAACTTGGCACTCAGCATATGAATGAACTTCTGCTTGTTTGTTGTGTTGGCCAGGAAAACTTCTTTCTTTGTTTTTACACACATTCCTTCAGCAAAATTTACTTGCATACCGACAATTCCTTTGGACCTTCTCTTATGTGTAATATCTTTTGTAGAATGACCTGCTTCATAGCCATCAAATACAACTGTGGGATTTCTATACTTCTCGTGAACGTAGTCTACATAGCGCTGGCAGATGGAACTAAATGTGACATCGCGTGACCATGGCAAGCGCTGTAGAAGAGAGCCTCCATCAATCACATAGCTCATAACATCTTCATCAACTTGAGCTGACATATCTGTGCATTGTGCCAATTTCCAAATTGAATTAGCGAGTGAAGGTTTATTGGCTTGGCGAAGAAGTCCATTGGTCTCAAACAAAGATGATGGAGGAGAAGACGGTTCATATTGGAATATTTCTTTCAATATCATCCACAACATCAGGTGCAGCCATTATGAGACGTTGAAAGAGCAGCTGGGAATCAACATGAATCATTTCACCATCTACCTTTGGCGAGACTCTGTGGTCAAGGGTTATCACTTGATTTTTTTTTCCTGAAAGCATACTCCATGACATTCTTTCCCTCCATACTTTTGAGTACCTCTCTGCCCACTTCTGAAGCTTGGTGGGCATTGACAGTTTGGTCTGCTGTGACACCTGTGACAATGTTCCGTAGTATTGGGTCTTGTGCAAAGGGGTTTCTTTCTTGCAGGAGACCCAGTATTGATAACATGTCAAGTTCATCTTTCTTTTGTCTTGCATCTGTGGCTTCTTTGTGTTGTTCACTTGTAGTATAACTTGTTGCCATGAACTCTTGCATGGCCATATTGACATCGGCACATGCAGGCATGGACAGCAGCCACTGTGTACGTTGTGCTTCAGCCATTCCACGACCACGCGTTAATCCACCAGTAGTCTTCATACTTCTCATTAGTACTTGCTCTATAGCTAAATCAGATGAAAGTCCTCCCCAAAATCTGTCGCTTCGTCGTACAACATGATACCCTGCATTGAATTTATCATAAACATCTGGATGTTGTGTCTTGAGCTGATGCATCTGTTGCAAGTGGATGTATACAGATTTGGCGTAATGGTTATGGCCAGCAGCAGCGAAGTATGGCAACATTGCAGGTAATGTATGCAGGTAGAGACTCCAGTTTCCTGTACGCTCAGCTTTGATGAACTGTCGAAGAAGGTCAACCATCGTCATATACTGTATCCACAACCGAGCAGTGGAATTGGACGCCAATGTAGCTTTTTCTTCATTCACTCTTTGTTTAACTCTTTCGAGGACACCATCCATACATACCACATCTACAGACAATTCACCTTTCATCAAGTCATCATACATGTGAATTGCATGACGCAAATCCTCTTCTTCAACTGTCACAGGCAGAGATTTATCAGTATCATCAACTTCTTCCAATTGCACATCTGCAGTGCTGTCAACCTTTGTAGTCTCTGGAACAGCACAATTCATTTCTGGAAGAGGAAAACTAAATGTCTGAGATATAATCATTGCATTTAATGCTGCATCTACAAGACAGTGTCCCCTGAATGCTCTTGCTACTGCTTTGCCACTAAGCATATGGGCAACAGCATTTGGTGCATATACCAATTCAAGCAGCTCACCTAGGCCAGTCCCAGACATGATTTTGCCGATGCACCCAGAAAACTCATTTCAGTGTGGAAGGCTCCAAGACGGAGTATGATAGAGTGCAGGTCACTGTTTGTGCTTTCACCAGCAAGGATCATCTGAGCCTTCCACCAGAGAGGTTGATCAAAAGTGAGGATTGGATGCATATTCTGGCGCTTGGCTTCAGAAGACACAAAACAGAGAGTTGAGTATATGCAACTGAGGTTAGTTGGATCCATATCAATCATTGGGAGGAAAATAATGGATGACTTCCCTGGGTGGATACCATGCGACACTGCTTGCATCATTCCTGACCACCCAGGTCTTGGTGAACGAAGTGGCCAAGAAATTTTCCAAAGCAGGTCTAGCATTGCTGTAGGGTCTTCATAGATAGGCAAATGCAGTTTGTCATATATCAAGGGTTGAGTCTCATTGTTTGTTGATTTATAGAAGTGTATTTTGATTCTCCCGACAGCTGCTACATCCTCTGCTGTTACTGATATCCTGGGGATCTGTTTTCGTGGTTTGGTCATAGGTGTTACTGCAGCAATAATACCCATTCCATGAAAAGTGTTGCGACCATCAAGTGTAACAATGTTGTGGTCTACATTGTCAGCAACAAACTGGATGAAATGTTGTGATGTAATGTTAGGTACATCAATACCTTGGAACTTTGCAGCAGAGCGCTCACACCGTTTTACTTCAGGGTACGATGAACAGAATCCAAGACTATTGAGGCAGTCAATGAGAAACTTTGATCCGAAGTGGTGGTGCATTTGCACTGACAGACCTATCTGCAGAGGTGCTACTAGTATTCTAGGTCTAGCAGCTTGAACAATTGCTTGACCTATAGCTGCTATTTTGCACTCAGCTTGTTTCTCGCTGAAGATTGTTTGAAGAAGAAGGTGCAAAGTCTCTGGAACAAAATCGGAATTCTTTTCCAGGGAGGCAATACCATCAGAGCTAGGAAAAGTATCGCCCATAGACTCCATGGACTTTATGTCACTTTTGATGAGTTCTGCAACTGCCTGAACCAACCTAAGCTTCTCTTTCTCACTGTCTTGCAATTTTGGCAAATTGTAGAACTCCTTTAGAATATGTGAAGCTGTAGCTCTGAGTGTGACAATGTTGCCTTTCGTGCCACTGCTTGTGATCACAATGTTGTTACCAAAATGTTCTTCTAGTTTGACTTTCATGTACTTTGCAGTATATGCTTCCTTGTCACAGTACTCTTTCATCTTCTCAACAAGATTATTTACAGATATCTGCATATCCTCATTTTTCTGTAAGTACTCAACCACTTTCAAAAATGCTTCTGCTTTCAATAAATCAATTGGCCTGCCTGATGTGTACTGACTACTTTCACCTGATTGATTGTATATAGCTGGTATCTTCTTTCCTGTTCGGAAATTGGTACTGCATAGTTGGTGGTATATCGCATCTGCTGCATGTAAGTCTTGGGCAAATTCAATCCGACTTTGTACAGTATGAGCCCAGGAGTCCCCACGTTTTTTACACACATCCTGAATAGTCAATTGGAAGTCTCCTGTCCTGACTGGGAATACATCAAATCCTCTTTTCCTTCCAGCGTATTTAGCAGGATGGCCAAAAAACAAACAGTGCTCATTAAATAAGAACTTGCCATCACTTGATCGGAGCTGACGGCAGGTAGTCGATGAAGTCTCCTGTTTCTTCCTTAGGTCTCGGCTAATGGAATTTCTGTTGCAGTATTCAAAGCGACATTTTTTGTGCACAGATTGTCCTACAATAGTGGTGAGCATCAATCCACGAAGTTTGCTGGCTTCACTAATACCATCACATCCTTTCTGACGAAGCACAACAGTTGCCTCCCCATTGTCTAGGGTTTCATTGCAAATTACACAGGACTCCATCATGCATCTGAAACAGAAAAGGAGACTGTTAAAAATATGTAGATGATTAAAAAATGATAAAGCAGCACAATTAAAAAGGGAAATACCGAGATCCAACACACAATGATTACTTACACATGAACCAACAAAAATATATTATTTATTTTCGATTTGACAAAAAATATCATTTGAAGCATGTAGATATATTTACAGTCATGTTTATGGACCCTGAAAATATATGTGTAGACACTAAAATCACCCCATTGCAATAATTACAAGTAAAGAGGGCAAATTTAAGGTTTTCGGAAATGGCCTGGCAGCCATATTGGATTTATGCAAATTAGGTAACTTTCCACCATTTCCTTTTTCCTCCACTTTTCGTATGTTGATTATTAGGACATGTAGATTACATTACAGCAAAAATAAATTCTGTTGCAATTTGTTCCATATCAAACTACAGATTGACTGGACTATAGGAGATGTATATTAATAAGGTGCGGTAAATACAACAAATATAGATTCATGCATTCTTGCATGGATACATATATACATTCACTACCTCTCTACAACTATATGTATCTATTAACCAAACAAACTAGCTATGTACATAAATTCATACATACAACCATAAATACATATTTAGGTACAGGACTGTGTGTGAATGTGTGTGTATTTGTGTGTGTGTGTGTGTGTGTGTGTGTGTGTGTGTGTGTGTGAAAGAGAAGGACAAGTGTAATCACAAATATATACAGTATATATACTTCCTTCGTTACCTTCACTTCCACATCAACATGCCTCCCACATAATTAGTTTAGGTCCATTTATAGTTTCCATTCTTAATCCTCCTTCTCAATTCAGCTCTCCCTCACATTCTCACTCTCTCTCTCTCTCTCTCTGTATACTGCACTTGCATTTATAAGTCTTATTAAATCTTGAAAATAGTGTTTTTTAACACTTCTACAGCCTAGAAGAATAGGTGTTAACCCTCTCACGTTCTTGACGCAATTTTGAGCCTATTAGGGATACTTTGAAGCCTTTGTTACCATCAGGGGTATTTAGAAACCTTTAGTTTAGTTACTTTAACCTCTGCAGTTGTCTTTGAGTTAGCTGTGGGCAGAAAACTAATTTTGGAGAGGTAATTATAAGAGTGAGAGAACTCTATTTCTTATTGCTAATCTGGCAACCTCTGCGTCATATGGTCGTGAGCGGGTTAATAAGGGCATTATGAAAATGTCTCTCTCTCTCTCTCTCTCTCATAACCTCTGCTTCCAACTGCTCTTTAACTCATATAGCACCTCCCTATTTTTTCCTTCCACCTCTCTCTTTTATTACATCATTATTACTCTCACTCACTCACTCTCACTCTCACTCTCTCTCTCTCTCTCTCTCTCTTTCTCTCTCCCCTTTCCTATCAAGAAACTTTAGATTAGGTCCGAATTGCCTCACATGGACAACAGGGTTTGTGTAGGCCGTATTTATATGTAACTATCTCCTATTTCTCTTATTCCTCTCTTTATTATCTCTCCTTATTCCTCTCTTTATTATATCTCCTTATTCCTCTCTTTATTGTCTCTCATTATTCCTATCTTTATGATCTCCTTATTCCTGTTTAATATTTATCTTTATTCCTCTCTTTATTGTCTCTCCTTATTCCTATCTTTATGATCTCCTTATTCCTGTTTAATATTTCTCTTTATTCCTCTCTTTATTGTCTCTCCTTATTCCTATCTTTATGATCTCCTTATTCCTGTTTAATATTTCTCTTTATTCCTCTCTTTATTGTCTCTCCTTATTCCTATCTTTATGATCTCCTTATTCCTGTTTAATATTTCTCTTTATTCCTCTCTTTATTGTCTCTCCTTATTCCTATCTTTATGATCTCCTTATTCCTGTTTAATATTCCTCCTTATTCTTCTCTTTATTATATCTCTTTATTCCTCTCTTTTTTGTCTCTCCTTATTCCTATCTTTATGATCTCCTTATTCCTGTTTAATATCTCTCTTTATTGTCTCTCCTTATTCCTATCTTTATGATCTCCTTATTCCTGTTTAATATTTCTCCTTATTCCTCTCTTTATTATCTCTCCTTATTCCTCTCTTTATTGTCTCTCCATATTCCTATCTCTATGATCTCCTTATTCCTGTTTAATATCTCTCTTTATTGTCTCTCCTTATTCCTATCTTTATGATCTCCTTATTCCTGTTTTATATTTCTCCTTATTCCTCTCTTTATTATATCTCCTTATTCCTCTCTTAATTATCTCTCCTTATTCCACTCTTAATTATAACTCCTTATTCCTCTCTTTATTATCTCTTTATTCATCTTTATTATTTCTCCTTATTCCTTTATTTATTATCTCTCCTTATTCTTATCTTTATTATCTCTCCTTATTCATCTGTTTATTATCTCTATATTCCTCTTTATTATCTCTCCTTATTCCTCTCTTTATTAAGTCTCTGTATTCCTCTCTTTATTATATCTCTATATGTATCTTATCATAGATAACAGCTGTTATATATGATCTTATATATCTCCTATTTCTCCTATTTCTCTCTTTATTATCTCTCTCTCTTCCTCCCCCTCATGAGTTTCACCTAAGCCACTCATATTCCCTTCTACTTCATGCTCCATATTTTTACTCTAATCTCAATTTTATTTCCTTCATCTCAACATAATCCTATCCAGCTCCTGCCTCTCTCTCTCTCTCTCTCTCTCTCTCTCTCTCTCTCTCTCTCTCTCTCTCTCTCTCTCTTTCTCTCTCTCTCTCTCTCTCTTAGGCATTATAGGAAAAATGTATGCATGGATAAAAAGCTGGCTCGTAAACAGAAGGCAGAGAGTGGTGATGAATGGAATAGAATCTGAGTGGGAGCCTGTTAATATTGGAGTGCTTCAGGGATCGGTTCTGGGGCCAGTTTTGTTTCTTATCTATATAAATGACATTGATGTAAGACTAAATAACATTCTCTTAAAGTTCGCTCTCTCTCACCCCCTGCTCCAGAAAGCCAGCCAGGTCTCCTTCATTTAAATTCCGCCTAGACAAATATCTCGCATCAAACCCGCGACTGACTGCGTTTGTAAATGAATAACTTTATCCTCCCCTCAGTTACTAACCCATATGTCCCCTACTAACTTCCTAGTCCTGCCACGTTAGTGGCAGGGCAGTAGTTCCCTTTCCAATGTTCCCTTACCCACTCTAAACCACTGTTTGGACACTTGATCCTCAGTGTTTTGGAGGACAAGCAACCTAGAAGGGTCACTAGACCTGTTGTTGCTTGATTTCCTTTGTACTCCTTTGTACTCCTTGATCTTGGCCCGGCAAGTCGATCTGGCCACACTCCCTCACCTGTCCTCACATTTAAACCCTAGTAATAATTAATTAGGGTTAAAGAGATAGATAGATAGAGAGAGAGAGAGATTCCTACTCTCCTGCATTTCCTTCCTTCTACCCTTTCCCTCCCTCCTTGCGTTCATCCTTCCTGCCTTCCTTCTTTTATTAATTTCTCCCTATGTAGGCTACACTAGCTTCCTTTATCCTTCCTTCCTTCACCTATCCCTCCCTTTCTTCCTTCATCTGTACACTAGCGTCCTTCTTTCCTTCCTCCCACACCTTCCCCTGCATGTTTCCTTCCTTCCTTCCTTCACCTCTCCCTTCCTCGACACTCTCCCTTTCTCATTCATTTTTCACACAACTTTCAGCTCCGTCTTCCTACATGCCGCCTCCTCCTCCTCCTCTCACACCTCCTCCTCCCACTCCTCCTCTTCTTCTTTCTCCTCCTCCCACTCCTTCTCTTCTCCTTTCTCCTCCCACTTCTAATCCTCTTCATTTTATTAATTATCCTCTTCCTCTTCTTCTTCTTTCTCATCCACCTCCTCATACTCCTAGTCCTCCCACTCCTAATCCTCCTCCTCTTAGAAACTTAGAGCTATGTTTAAAGAAACTGACTGGAGCTTTTTAATTCACAATAACGACATAAATACATCTTGGAAGTTATTCGAAGCCACTTACCTAAAAGCAGTGCAAGACTGCATACCATCGAAAATACGGCGTCCAGGCCATAATAATAAGCCCAAATGGTGGAATAAAGATATTTCAAACTGCCTGCTTGCCAAAAAATTTGCTAATGATAGATTAAAATCCTCACAAAATGACGAAGAACGGCTGAAATTTGTAGAGCTACGACGCAAAGCCAAAAAGTTAATTAAGCAAAGTAAAAAGACCTTAGAGTTACATATTGCGAATCAAAGTAAAACAAACCCGAAAGAATTTTATAGTTATATCAGAAAGAAAAAAGTAGTTACTTCAACTGTTGGACCGTTAGTCGATGAAAATGGAGAATACACCAAAGACGAAGTACAAATGAGTAATGCCCTCAATACCTTCTTTGCATCAGTTTTTACAACAGAAGACCTCAGTGATATCCCTACACCATCGCCGATTCAGATTGATAATTCAGATGTTCTAAGCAATATCACCGTTACAGAGAGAGAAGTATTGAAATGTTTAGATAAACTCAAGGTAAATAAAACGCCTGGACCTGATATAATCTCGCCTAGAGTTCTAAAGGAAGCTAAGGATGAGCTCTCCAAACCACTGACATTACTATTCAATAAATCCTTGCAGTCTGGAACTATGCCTGATCAGTGGAAGCTAGCCAACGTAACACCGATATTCAAAAAAGGCAGCAAATCCCTACCCAGTAACTATCGTCCAATTAGCTTAACCTCAGTTGTATGTAAAATGCTAGAAACGGTCATAAGAGACAGACTCGTAAATCACTTAGAGGAAAATAACATACTTAAAGATACTCAACACGGCTTTCGTAAAAAACGTTCCTGTTTAACAAACCTCTTAGACTTCTTCCACGATATCCTCAACCTCTACGATGAGAGTAAAGCTGTAGATATTATATACCTTGATTTTCAAAAGGCCTTTGACAAAGTTCCCCACAAACGTTTACAGCTAAAACTAAAAGCACATGGATACAAGACGGTGTGGTGAAATAGATAGAAAATTGGCTCAGCGACAGAAAGCAAAGAGTAGTCATAAACGGTAAGGCATCTAAATGGACCAATGTAAGTAGCGGGGTACCCCAGGGATCGGTACTAGGACCAATTCTCTTTCTAATTTACATCAACGACATAGATGAGGGTCTCACCTGTACAATCTCAAAATTTGCTGACGATACAAAAATTGCAAATAGCGTACTCTCAAAAGAACAAGTTGACGATATGCAACACAATCTAGATAAATTGTCATGTTGGGCCCAAATTTGGCAAATGAGTTTCAATGCGGATAAATGTAAAGTACTACATATCGGATACCTAAATGAGAAAGCAAACTATTCGATGAATGGCACTCAGCTTAAGAATGTAAACAGAGAAACCGATCTGGGAATAACAATATCGAGTAACCTAAAACCGAGTCAACAATGTTCAGAAGTTGTTAAGAAGGCAAACAAAATAATTGGCTTTATAGGCAGGTCATTTGAGCATAAATCCAAAGAAGTTATCCTAACCCTTTACAATTCCTTAGTCCGCCCTCTTCTGGAATACTGCGTTCAATCCTGGTGCCCTTATTACCAAAAAGATATAAACAAGCTAGAACGAGTTCAACGTAGAGTTACCAAAATGATACCTAGCCTAAAGAACAAACCATACGAAGAGCGTCTTAGAGAATTAAATCTATTTCCTTTAACCCAGCGCAGGTTAAGAGGTGACTTAATTCAAGTGTTCAAAATCATCAAAGGCATCGACAATATGAACTGTAGTAAGTACTTCACTATCGACCAAGCTAATTACACGCGGGGAAACGGTTGCAAAATTATTGGTAAATCTTTTAACTCACACGAATCTAAGAATTTCTTCTTCAATCGAGTTGTCAACTTGTGGAATGGGCTTCCCCGAAACGTTATAGACTGCATCTTCGTTGATTCATTTAAACTCCGCCTAGACAAATATCTCGCATCAAACCCGCGACTGACTGCGTTTGTAAATGAATAACTTTATTTTTATCCCCCCCTCAGTTACTAACCCATCTGTCCCCTACTAACTTCCTAATCCTGCCACGGACATTAGTTCCAGGGCAGTAATTCGCTTTCCAATGTTCCCTTACCAACTCTAAACCACTGTTTGGTCACTTGATCCTCAGTGTTTTGGAGGACAAGCAACCTAGAAGGGTCACTAGATCTGTTGTTGCTTGATTTCCTTTGTACTCCTTTGTACTCTTATCCTTTCTCTACTCCTCCTTTTCTCCTTCCTCAACCTTCTTTCTTTTTTCTCCTCCTCCTCCTCCTCAAACGCAGGGGAAGCCTTCTGCTTTACTGTCCCTTTCTTTACCTAGTAGTTAGTAGTGTAGATATTCAAATTACCCCGTAAGGACTAAAAGGTCTGTTGCAGTTTGTAAGTCCTTTGCAAATGGACTATACACTTTTCATTAGTGTCAAAACCTACATATGAGTCCTTGCTCATTGAAATATGCATAACATAAATGATAAAAACACTAATAGCATAAACACTAACATAAATACTAATGATAAATCAAAGGTATTTAACAAACAATTTCCTTACGATGATGTTAAGAATTGCGAGAAAAAAAAACTTACTCATCGAATATTGCCAGAAACATAGCTCGTGTGACCCCCCCCCCCCAAAACCAACAGGTGACAGACAGACAGGGGTTGCTGATTCATTACCGTGACATGCGTAGTGTGGCGGGGATCATGCAAACACTCATTTAAATCCCTCACTGATAGACGGCTGATAGATGGGTAGAGAGAGAGAGAGAGAGAGAGTGTGAGAATGAGTGAGTGAGTGTGAGTGTGAGTGAGAGAGAGAGAGTGAGTGTATGTGTGAGAGAGAGTGTGTGAGTGAGAGAGAGAGTGTATGTGGGTGTGAGCGAGTGTGTGTGTGAGGGAGAGAGAGAGAGAGAGATGACCTAGTTTATCGGGTCATGGTGCAAGGGGTGGTAACGATGACTGACAACCATTTCTGAGTGTCTGGGTTCGAGTAGTGTGTGTGGATATAATAAAGCACTACATAATGTCTCGCTTGGGTTCAATACAGATTATGTTTATAAATACATACACACACACACAGACAAACGGCCTGGGAGATAGAAGTAAAATATCAGACGAGCAAACACACACACACACACACACACACACACACACACACACACACACCCAAATAGACATGAGAGACAAGAAACAGACAGACAGACATTAGTGATGTTGACCCTCCCCCCTCCCCCCCCCCCCCCCCCCCCCCCCCCTACACACACACTTGAACATTCAGTGATGCATAGGCTCTGTCCCGGGTCTGACACTCTCAACCACACACACACATACACACATATACACACACACACAGAGGGATACTGGTCACCTTGTCCCGCGAGACAGGACAGCAGGACGGATCACACATACAGACGGACGAGTACATACAAACACACACACACACACACACACACACATACATACAGACAAACTCACATACTTACATACATATATACAAACATACATACACACACACACACACACACATGCAGATACACACACACACATATACTCTCACACACACACACACAGACACAGGGATGGATAGCGGGACGGCTCACACATACAGACACACGAACACATACACACACAAACACGCATATGTATGGACCAGAAAAATACACATACAGTATACTGAATTAAGCCACTTACTGAATATCACCTGGATGTTAATTACAATAAGATCCTACATACGCATTTTAACATGCTAATTGTTCAACATACTGAAAATACACATACAGCCTATATCTACGCAACCTTTTAGAAAGAGGGAGACAAAAACTTCCCATAGTTAACCTCTCTCTCTCTCTCTCTCTCACACACACTCTCTACAGTCAACACATAATTCAGTTAACTGGCCCGCCCACCTCTACCCTACCTCACTCCCAGTACATACCGCACACACACACACACACACACACACACACACACATATATATATATAATTTATATATGAACAAACAAATGTTCTCTCTGTTTTTTCTCTCTCTCACTCACTCTCACTCTCACACACACACTCTCTTTACCCCTCTCTCTCTCTCTCTCTCTCTCTCTCTCTCTCTCTCTCTCTCTCTCTCTCTCTCTCTCTCTCTCTCTCTCTCTCTCTCTCAGTGATTGTAGTACCCGGTGGTAAGTAGGCACCCCCAAAACATATTTCTTTACCCTCATTCATTCTCATCTTTAACTCATGTCCTTCCTCCCTTCGTTATTTATAGTTTTTTTTTCCATTACTTTTTTCCCTTTCTTTCCTTTCTTAATGGGGATTATTTTATTTGCTCCCTAGACCTCCATCAAGCTTATACCACACACAGACACAGACACACACACACACACACACACTCCCTGTCGGCCCTGATGTGAAAAACAAATGCATCAACCTTTTCCATACAGCGGCCAGATGGGGATTCAAGGCAGACACTACCACTCTCACACTCGCTCTCTATCTCTCTCTCTCTCACTCACACCCACTCACACACACTCACTCTCTCATTCACACACTCATATTATTCTCACACATACTGTACTTACAAAAAATATTATCTCTCTCTCTCTCTCTTTCTCTCTCTCTCTCAATATATATGAAAGAATGCACATGGTTTGTTGAAAGGGTTAACTGAACTGAACTCATGTTGGCATTTCGTCCATTGATGTCCTTTGGAATTCCAACCTTCCAAGCCTCACACAACAAGAAACAAATCGTTTGGTGATTATATAAATATCATAAGAATAAAAGGCCTATTTTTTCAATAAATGCAATACCGGTACCTGTGTTATTGAATTATATAAACAAAAATCCGTCCCGAGAACATTATAATATGTTACAAATTTGTATTGTATTCTACTAGTTACATGTGTATTAATTCCTTTTAATGTTAATTAAAACCACTATCAACTACTGTGTTTATCTTTTCATATATTTTAATGTATTTTTTTAATTGCCCACCCTACCTCTCTCTCTCTCTCTCTCTCTCTCTCTCTCTCTCTCTCTCTCTCTCTCTCTCTTTCTCTCTCTCTCTCTCTCACTCTCACACTATCTCTCTCTCTCTCTATCTATCTCTCACTCTCTCTCTCTCTCTCTATCTATCTCTCACTCTCTCTCTCTCTCTCTCTCTCTCTCTCTTTCTCTCTCTCTCTCTCGGGAATCGTTGCTCAGAAAATCGCAAATATCTGACAATCTCAAGGTGTATTAGAGTCAGTTGTTGTGGATGTTTTAGCTGTGGTAGGAGTGGTGGTGGTGGGTAGTTGTGGTAGTGATTGTTGTGGTTGTGGTAGGCGTGTTTGTTGTGGTGGTAGTTGTAGAGGTAGTTGTGGTAGCTGTCTTGGTTGTGGTGGTTGTGGTAGGAATGTTTGTTGTGGTGGTAGCTGTGGAGATAGTGGTGGTACTTGTGGTAGCTGTCTTGGTAGTGGTTGTTGTGGTTGTGGTAGGAATGTCTGTTGTGGTGGTATTTGTAGAGGTAGTTGTGGTAGTTGTCTTGGTTGTGGTTGTTGTGGTAGGCGTGTTTATTGTGGTGGTAGTTGTAGAGGTGTGGTGGCTGTGGCAGTTATCGTTGTGGTAGGTGTAATGGTTACGTTAGATTGTGATGGTAGGTGTGAATGTGGTAGGAATGGTAGAGGTTTCAATGTTGGTAGTAACGGTGATAGTAGAGTTGTGAAAGTTGTGATAATACTAGTTGTTGTGATTGTAGTAGTGCTAGTGGTAGTAATAGTAGCTTCGGTATGTCCTAGTGGTACTACTGGATATAGGAAGTAACCCATCTCTATTTTAGGGGCACACAGATGATAGCACTTTAGAGCACACCCGTAAATTATATACGAGATCGTTCATTGGGATTTATTGTTGATGTGTGTTTGTGTGTGTGTGTTTGTGATATATATATATATATATATATATATATATATATAGGCCTATATATATATATATATATATATATATATGCGTTTTTTTCCCAAGAGAGAGAGAGAGAGAGAGAGTGTGTATAAGTATGAATGTAGGTCAATGTGTTTGGAGGTGAGTGGTGTTGTGGAGGTAAGTAAGTTCATTCTGATATATTTATGGGTAGACCAGAGTTCGTGTGATACCGGATGAACACTCTTTGGTGCGACGCCTTGGGGGTCGTTAGGATTTTTAATATTGTTGATGGTTTTGATTGCGTCGGTCACTTTCTAGCAATGTATTGTTTACTTTGGTCTTCTATACTATAGATACACGCCTTTCCAAAGGACCTCCAATATATTAATCGCTCCCAGACTCCCTTCAAGCTAAATTTGAAAAAACAAAAAATGTAATAAATGTTCATGGCCCCAAACCTATTTTTCTTTAAGTACAGTCTCGCTATCGCTCGGTCAGAAGAAAACAATCGACACCTTAGAGGAGTGAAGCTTATAATCGCCAAACTAATGACATGGAACGTCATCAAATCTCAAAAACTAATGTGGTTCAACATGAGGGAGAAGGGGGTCAAGGAAAAACAAAATCCTCCCATTAAAGTGATTGGGAACAAAATCGACTTGAAAACTGACAAATAAACTGATCAGAACTGCACCCTGCCATTTCCCAACAGCGACTGAGGGTAAATAACGTAACCAGTACATATATTATATATATTGGTTGGTGATAGTGGTGAGGGGGGGGGGGGGGTTCTTAGTGTCAATAGGCCATTAGGGTTTGTGGGGAGGATTATACGACTTCTTGGAATGACTGTCTCTTATCGGGGTCTGTCTGTCTGGCTTTCTAGCTGTCTGTGCACCCAACCCCCATTATCTCTGTTTCTCTCTCTCACTCTCGCTCTCTTTCTCTCGCTCTCGCTCTCTCTCTCTCTCTCTCTCTGTGTGTGTGCCCATCCCTACCTCTAACTCTACTCCCCACTCACTCTCACTCTTTCTCACATAATTCCTATACAAATGTACGCACACACATACATGCCGACAGACATATGCGTACACATACCAACACACACACTTATAAACCGATACTCTCATATTCTTGCACCCTAACTCACCCTTACTAGTTTTAACACACACACACACACACACACACACACACACACACACACACACACACACAGACACACACACACACACACACACACACACACACACACACACACTCACACACACATTTTTCTCTCTCTTAGCAAAATATACTATATACTCTCATTTGCAATCAGTCAGACATGAAGTAGTTGGTAATTGTGGATATAATTTTCGTATCAATATCGGTGGTAATGTTGGTAGTTCTGGAAATATTGGTAGAATGATCGTTGTTGTGGTGATGGTGGTGGTTGTTATGGTAGGCGGGGAAGTAGGTTAGACAAACATTCAGAAATACAAAGTGGTATAGACTATTATTTTTCCAGCTGGGGGTAAATTTCCATGTCACTATCTTGGTTACTCAGCTATAATGCAGACTTTGTAGCGAACTAAGTTGTTAACAATGAAAACTTGGCATTAATACGACACAGAGACATAGTTGTTAACAATTAAATCTTGGCATTAATATGACACAGAGACATAGTTGTTAACAATGAAAACTTGGCATTAATACGACACAGAGACATAGTTGTTAACAATGAAATCTTGGCATTAATACGACACAGAGACATAGTTGTTAACAATGAAAACTTGGCATTAATACGACACAGAGACATAGTTGTTAACAATGAAATCTTGGCATTAATACGACACAGAGACATAGTTGTTAACAATGAAATCTTGGCATTAATACGACACAGAGACATAGTTGTTTCATATTAATACGACACAGAGACATAGTTGTTTCATATTAATACGACACAGAGACATAGTTGTTTCATATTAATACGACACAGACACATAGTTGTTTCATATTAATACGACACAGAGACATAGTTGTTTCATATTAATACGACACAGAGACATAGTTGTTTCATATTAATACGACACAGAGACATAGTTGTTTCATATTAATACGACACAGAGACATAGTTGTTTCATATTAATACGACACAGAGACATAGTTGTTTCATATTAATACGACACAGAGACATAGTTGTTTCATATTAATACGACACAGAGACATAGTTGTTTCATATTAATACGACACAGAGACATAGTTGTTTCATATTAATACGACACAGAGACATAGTTGTTTCATATTAATACGACACAGAGACATAGTTGTTTCATATTAATACGACACAGAGACATAGTTGTTTCATATTAATACGACACAGAGACATAGTTGTTTCATATTAATACGACACAGAGACATAGTTGTTTCATATTAATACGACACAGAGACATAGTTGTTTCATATTAATACGACACAGAGACATAGTTGTTTCATATTAATACGACACAGAGACATAGTTGTTTCATATTAATACGACACAGAGACATAGTTGTTTCATATTAATACGACACAGAGACATAGTTGTTTCATATTAATACGACACAGAGACATAGTTGTTTCATATTAATACGACACAGAGACATAGTTGTTTCATATTAATACGACACAGAGACATAGTTGTTTTCATATTAATACGACACAGAGACATAGTTGTTTCATATTAATACGACACAGAGACATAGTTGTTTCATATTAATACGACACAGAGACATAGTTGTTTCATATTAATACGACACAGAGACATAGTTGTTTCATATTAATACGACACAGAGACATAGTTGTTTCATATTAATACGACACAGAGACATAGTTGTTTCATATTAATACGACACAGAGACATAGTTGTTTCATATTAATACGACACAGAGACATAGTTGTTTCATATTAATACGACACAGAGACATAGTTGTTTCATATTAATACGACACAGAGACATAGTTGTTTCATATTAATACGACACAGAGACATAGTTGTTTCATATTAATACGACACAGAGACATAGTTGTTTCATATTAATACGACACAGAGACATAGTTGTTTCATATTAATACGACACAGAGACATAGTTGTTTCATATTAATACGACACAGAGAGTTGTTTCATATTAATACGACACAGAGACATAGTTGTTTCATATTAATACGACACAGAGACATAGTTGTTTCATATTAATACGACACAGAGACATAGTTGTTTTCATATTAATACGACACAGAGACATAGTTGTTTCATATTAATACGACACAGAGACATAGTTGTTTCATATTAATACGACACAGAGACATAGTTGTTTCATATTAATACGACACAGAGACATAGTTGTTTCATATTAATACGACACAGAGACATAGTTGTTTCATATTAATACGACACAGAGACATAGTTGTTTCATATTAATACGACACAGAGACATAGTTGTTTCATATTAATACGACACAGAGACATAGTTGTTTCATATTAATACGACACAGAGACATAGTTGTTTCATATTAATACGACACACAGAGACATAGTTGTTTCATATTAATACGACACAGAGACATAGTTGTTTCATATTAATACGACACAGAGACATAGTTGTTTCATATTACTACGACACAGAGACATAGTTGTTTCATATTAATACGACACAGAGACATAGTTCTTTCATATTTGTCCATTAAGTATTGATACATCAGCTGCTAAGGGGTTCAATTTACCATCAGCTGGAAAGAAATAGACTATATTAATGTTAATGATTTTGTAGTAGTAGTAGTAGTAGTAGTAGTAGTAGTAGTAGTAGTAGTGGTGGTGGTTTTGTTGGTACAGGTAGTTCTGGTAGGTGTGGAAGACAGACAGACAGGCAGACAAGACAGAGAGACAGGCAGACAAGACAGACAGACAGACACACAGACAGACAAGGTGGCAGTAATGTCGATGGTTTTACTCCATCTCTCCAGGGGCCCTACCCCCCTCCCCCCTCCCCGTCCCTGGGGGGTGGTCCGTAATGGAGGGGTAAAGTGGAGGAAAGAGCAAGGGAGGGAGGTGGGGATGGGGATGGTGGGGGTGGGTGAGGTGGAGGGAGATAGAGGGGGGGAAGAGATGATGTGGGTTGGGTTTTTTTTTTAGGTGGAGGGAGAAAGAGGGAGGGGGGAGAGATGATGCGGGGGGGGGGGGGGGATGTTAGGTGGAGGGAGAAAGAGGGTGGAAGTGGAAAAAGAGTAAACAAGAGAGACAGGTGGAAGAAGGAGGAGGAGGGAAGGAAGAAGGGTGGAAGGGAAGAGGGTGGAATAAGAAGGAAGAGGAGAAGAATGGGAAGGAAGGTGGGTGGAAAAGTGTGGACAGCGGAAAAGACACAAAGGGGGAAGGAAGGAAGGAAGGAAGATCGGAGCAAAGAGAAAAGAAAGGCAAGAACGGAATGACAAAATGGATAATGGCTGAACATAGGAGCAATAGAGAGAGAGAGAGAGAGAGTGTGTGTGAGTGTGAGAGTGAGAGAGACAGCGAGTCAGAGAGAGTGAGAGTAAGAGCAAGAAAAGGAAAGCAAGAGTCGCCGAAGCAAAACCCCGAATGCGAGGACCCAACGCCAAGAATAATAATAAGTTCTGAGATTTGAAGAAGTTCCGACACTGATACGGACACCGGATCATACATAAAAAATAAAAAGGGAATAGCCTAATAGAAAATACAGAATAAACCATAGAAGGAGAATGGTAAAAAATAAAACAAAACAAACATGCAAAGAAAGAAGAATCGGTGACAATCATAAATCATAAAAAAATACAAATAATAGACGCGAAGAACAAGTAACAGGGTAAATAAATAAATACATAAACTATGAGGAGAATCAAAACTCGAAAGAAATCATAAATCAATAGAAAACAACGGAAAGGGAAAAGGCTAAGAAAGCGAGAAAATATGAAAAATATAAACAATAATCAGAAAATATCATAGAGCCTTCTACTTTGCTGTCCAATTCTTCTACTATAAACTGTCACTGTCTCTAGTAGCATTAAGGCCGAACCACCTAGTACGGACCGCAAGGTTTGTGTGATCAGAATAGGGGGGGGGGGGGGGGGGGGGCAAAATGTACTTAGGAAAATATAATTCAATGAGAGAATAAAAAACATAATAAGGAATACTAATGTGGAAATTGAAAGAGAAAAAACTATGCAGTACACCTCGGGGTTTGTTTCTGGACCCCCTTCTACCTCATGTTTACCCTTACTAGTTATGATATACTAAGACGTTCGTCTCATTATTTTGACGATTTTAAGACCTTTCGCCCCATTTATGTTATGGGCACCTTTCGTGCCAATAAGGTGGCATTTTGTTCCTTGCGAGCAACAACAAGCCTCTAATTTAGGAGGAACCGGCCTTCGACCTGACCAGTTTTTTTCCGAAAAATGGTGTAGGTCTAGGGAGCAAACTAAAAACCTGCCCTTATATAGATATCGGAAAAGGAAAAATGGGAAAACTTATAATAGCAAGGGGGAAGATAAAACTGAAAGGTTAAGATAAATGTATGTCGAAGAATTAGGACTGAATTTATAATAAGGAAATATAACTAACTAACTAACTATATATATATATATATATATATATATATATATGTTAGTATAGCCAGGTAATAGATTCTCTTTTAAACAGACGAGGTTAAAAGCAATAGCAGTTTCAGCATTCAGGATTTTATTGTTACAACTTTCAATAGTTCTAACAATTTTCCTCTGGGGTTCAGAGATGAGGTACAAAAGGTTAGCAAAATTCATGGTGGATCCAACATTTCACAAGTAAACATCTTGCATCTTCAGGGAATGGAGAGGTAATGATTAGAATAGGGACAAAGCATCATATTTATACAAAATTCGAGGATCAAGTAGAGGGAGGTGGGCGGAGCTACTGGGTGTGTGGTGGCTGTTCATTGGTGGAAGGCAGTCTATTCGCGAGACGGGCACTAAATCTTATCAGTGGTTGGCTGTTGGCTGTGGGTGGCTGTGATTGGTTGGTGTTGTCAGTTGTGTGCTGAGCGCGGAAGCGTAAGGGAGGGGGCCACGGGGCGAGAGGAAGGGGGGCAGCATGCCTGTAGCGCTTGCCTGAAGGAAGATATGTACCAAGGAGTCCCCTTTCCTCTGCCCCCGCGGGAATATGTACCAGCAAATCGACGGTGTAGCGATGGGAAGCCCCCTGGGGGTCCTGTTCGCCAATTTCTTCATGGGAACTATCGAAGAGGAACTCCTGGCTGCCCACCGGCTCACTGTCTACTGCAGGTACATCGATGATATATTCGTGCGGGTGAAGGACCTGGGCGAACTCAGGGACCTCCAGCAGCGCTTCATGGCCGCCTCCGGACTCAACTTCACGTACGAAGAAACCACCGATGGACATCTACCCTTCCTCGACCTCCTTGTCTCCCTCCACGACCACGGCTTCAAAACTACAGTGTACACCAAACCTACGAACAATGGCCAATGTCTTAATGGGGAAAGTGAATGCCCTAAACGATACATACAGTCCACCATCGCCGCCTATGTCAGGAGAGCCCTCACCCATTGCACCATCTGGAATGACACACACAATGAACTGGAAAGGCTCACCCAGGTCCTAGTCAACAATGGGTATTCCAACACTGACGTCACCAATGCCATCAACCACCACCTAGAAAAATGGTAAAAACTAATTAGCACCAACCCGGCCAATGACATTACATTTTTCTACAGAAACTACATGTCTTCCGACCACACAACAGACGAATCCATTATGAAAGAAATAATTCACAAAAACGTCCTCCCCACCAACCCTGACAATAAAATAAAATTCATTATTTACTACAAATCTCCTAAGACCTCCAACCTTGTCCTCCGTAATGCCCCATTTCCACCAACCAACCGAAAGACGATCATGTGATATACCAGCATATTTGCACCTCTGGGGACTGTGGACCCCTATCCTATGTTGGAATGACACAGACTCGCCTTTCCCGTCGACTAACCCTCCACCTTCAATCTGGCGCTATAAAAGATCACTATCAAGCCACCCACCATCTTGCCCTAACTCGCGCCGACCTAGACAAACAAACCACCATACTCGACAAAGAATCAGACCCCAGAAGACTAGCTATTTTAGAAGCTCTATACATCCAAACACTCAACCCCAGCATCAACAACCAAACACAAGACCTTCAAATTCTTCCTTCAGGCAAGCGCTACAGGCATGCTGCCCCCCTTCCTCTCGCCCCGTGCCCCCCTCCCTTACGCTTCCGCGCTCAGCACACAACTGACAACACCAACCAATCACAGCCACCCACAGCCAACATCCAACCACCGATAAGATTTAGTGCCCGTCTCGCGAATAGACTGTCTTCCACCAATGAACAGCCACCACACACCCAGTAGCTCCGCCCACCTCCCTCTACTTGATCCTCGAATTTTGTATAAATATGATGCTTTGTCCCTATTCTAATCATTACCTCTCCATTCCCTGAAGATGCAAGATGTTTACTTGTGAAACGTTGGATCCACCATGAATTTTGCTAACCTTTTGTACCTCATCTCTGAACCCCAGAGGAAAATTGTTAGAACTATTGAAAGCTGTAACAATAAAATCATGAATGCTGAAACTGCTATTGCTTTTAACCTCGTCTGTTTAAAAGAGAATATATATATATATATATATATATATATATATACTAGGTATATTTTAGTCTACAATTTATTGATGCCAGCACACACGGAATTAAATAATCTAAAACAAAATCGGATACAACGAATTACATCAAATGTTCGTCGCCTTCGTTACCCAACACGGGACGTATAATGTTTGCATGTCTATCTGTCTGTTAGTGTCAGTATGTACTGTACGTAAATTAATATATATATATATATATGAAATAACTTTTTTCTTTCTCTCATCACCTTTTTTTTCTTATGTATTCCCTCTACAAACTTTTCCCCTACTTTATCTTCTTCTTCTTCCTTTCTCATTCTCTTTTCCTTCTTATTCGTCTTCTTCTTGTTCCTGCTACTCTCTCACGTCTCAGCAGGCTGAATAACTTCTGTCACTTTTACCTGGCCGCGTAAACAGAGACACATACAAAAAAAAACATCGTCACACGTACACAGACACAAGGGAGTACAAAGGAGTACAAAGGAAATCAAGCAACAACAGATCTAGTGACCCTTCTAGGTTGCTTGTCCTCCAAAACACTGAGGATCAAGTGTCCAAACAGTGGTTTAGAGTGGGTAAGGGAACATTGGAAAGGGAACTACTGCCCTGGAACTAATGTCCGTGGCAGGATTAGGAAGTTAGTAGAGGACAGAGGGGTTAGTAACTGAGGGGGGATAAAATAAAGTTATTCATTTACAAACGCAGTCAGTCGCGGGTTTGATGCGAGATATTTGTCTAGGCGGAGTTTAAATGAAACAACGGTGATGCAGTCTATAACGTTTCGGGGAAGCCCATTCCACAAGTTGACAACTCGATTGAAGAAGAAATACTTAGATTCGTGCGAGTTAAAAGATTTACCAATAATTTTGCAACCGTTTCCCCGTGTGTAATTAGATTGGTCGATAGTGAAGTACTTACTACAGTTCATATTGTCGATGCCTTTGATTATTTTGAACACTTGAATTAAGTCACCTCTTAATCTGCGCTGGGTTGAAGGAAATAGATTTAATTCTCTAAGACGCTCTTTGTATGGTTTGTTCTTTAGGCTGGGTATCATTTTGGGAACTCTACGTTGAACTCGTTCTAGCTTGTTTATATCTTTTTGGTAATAAGGGCACCAGGATTGAACGCAGTATTCCAGAAGAGGGCGGACTAAGGAATTGTAAAGGGTTAGGATAACTTCTTTGGATTTATGCTCAAATGACCTGCCTATAAAGCCAATTATTTTGTTTGCCTTCTTAACAACTTCTGAACATTGTTGACTCGGTTTTAGGTTACTCGATATTGTCACTCCCAGATCGGTTTCTCTGTTTACATTCTTAAGCTGAGTGCCATTCATCGAATAGTTTGCTTTCTCATTTTGGTATCCGATATGTAGTACTTTACATTTATCCGCATTGAAACTCATTTGCCTAATTTGGGCCCAACATGACAATTTATCTAGATTATGTTGCATATCGTCAACTTGTTCTTTTGAGAGTACGCTATTTGCAATTTTTTTATCATCAGCAAATTTTGAGATTGTACAGGTGAGAGCCTCATCTATGTCGTTGATGTAAATTAGAAAGAGAATTGGTCCTAGTACCGATCCCTGGGGTACCCCGCTACTTACATTGGTCCATTTAGATGCCTTACCGTTTATGACTACTCTTTGCTTTCTGTTGCTGAGCCAATTTTCTATCCATTTCAACACACCGTCTTGTATTCCATGCGCTTTTAGTTTTAGCAGTAAATGTTTGTGGGGAACTTTGTCAAAGGCCTTTTGATAATCAAGGTATATAATATCTACAGCTTTACTCTCATTGTAGAGGTTGAGGATATCGTTGAAGAAGTCTAAGAGGTTTGTTAAACAGGAACGTTTTTTACGAAAGCCGTGTTGAGTATCTTTAAGTATGTTATTTTCCTCTAAGTGATTTACGAGTCTGTCTTGTATGACCGTTTCTAGCATTTTACATACAACTGAGGTTAAGCTAATTGGACGATAGTAACTGGGTAGGGATTTGCTGCCATTTTTTAATATCGGTGTTACGTTGGCTAGCTTCCACTGATCAGGCATAGTTCCAGACTGCAAGGATTTATTGAATAGTAATGTCAGTGGTTTGGAGAGCTCATCCTTAGCTTCCTTTAGAACTCTAGGCGAGATTGTATCAGGTCCAGGCGTTTTATTTACCTTGAGTTTATCTAAACAATTCAATACTTCTCTCTCTGTAACGGTGATATTGCTTAGAACATCTGAATTATCAATCTGAATCGGCGATGGTGTAGGGATATCACTGAGGTCTTCTCTTGTAAACACTGATGCAAAGAAGGTATTGAGGGCATTACTTATTTGTACTTCGTCTTTGGTGTATTCTCCATTTTCATCGACTAACGGTCCAACAGTTGAAGTAACTACTTTTTCTTTCTGATATAACTATAGAATTCTTTCGGGTTTGTTTTACTTTGATTCGCAATATGTAACTCTAAGGTCTTTTTACTTTGCTTAATTAACTTTTTGGCTTTGCGTCGTAGCTCTACAAATTTCACCCGTTCTTCGTCATTTTGTGAGGATTTTAATCTATCATTAGCACATTTTTTAGCAAGCAGGCAGTTTGAAATATCTTTATTCCACCATTTGGCCTTATTATTATGGCCTGGACGCCGTATTTTCGATGGTATACAGTCTTGCACTGCTTTTAGGTAAGTAGTTTCGAATAACTTCCAAGATGTATTTATGTCGTTATTGTTAATTAAAAAGCTCCAGTCAGTTTCTTTAAACATAGCTCTAAGTTTATGGAAGTTTGCTTTTTTGAAATTAGGGACTTTTCGATGCTACTATTTGGTTCGTTACTAGTAAACTTTAAAGTGAAAGTTATTGTACGATGGTCGCTGTTACTGAATTCATCACCAACATTCAAATTCTCTATCAATTCTTCTTTTGTTGCAAGTACAATGTCAAGAACGTTATTACCACGGGTCGGCGTTCGAACAAATTGATAAAGCGAACTCTCTTGCAAGTTCGTATCCATGTCATGTCCGGAGTGTGAAGTAAGAGTATCGCCCCACTTGGTCACAGGTAAATTAAAGTCGCCAAAAATTACGGTATCATGTGATTTACTTACATCTGCAATTTGTTCGTAAATTTCTCGGTCAGTTTGTACAGATTGAGCTGGAGGTCTGTATATTCTGTATATTCGTAGGTAGTATGGGTAGGCAGCCCCGCCCAGGGAAGTACTACCGCCAAGGTTTCGGGAGACTCAGGGAATAGCCTGAATTCCGGTTTCTCTCCCAGGCCTTGGTAGCTGGATACATATCTTTCTGCCTCACACATCAGGGGTATCAGGAAAACCCTCTTTATATAACATACACATCCAACTTCACGACATTGCCCTACATCGCTATCCTCTATCCATAAAATACTACTCTTCCCACTACATATCATACATGTAACACCATACACTTACCTTATAAATATGGCAGTACAATTGTTAAGAGCAAACCTGGTGGTCCCTCGGATATCCACCCCCGGCAGGGTTGGGTTATTGACACAGGGCCCTCCCGGTCGTCATCATGCGACTGTGTCAAGAGCATTGCAACGTCCCAAAGCTGCTTGTCAGTACAGCTATTTCTTTAGTAATATAAGGGGACTTCACTCTAACATCAATTCTGTACACCAAGTTCTTCAAGCAGAATCCCCTACTCTCCTTTTTTTGACAGAGACTCAAGTAACATCCACATCTGACACATCTAGATTTAATTTTCCAGGTTATCAACTGCTCCAAAATTTCAGACCTAAAGGTGGTGTATGTTGCTTCGCAAAATCTGAAATTGCCCTGGAGGAGGTTACTAGTTTCAATTTGCCCTATTTTGATTATTCTATATACAAATTAATTTCTGCTGGTAAATTTAAATACATATGTTGCATCTACCGTTCCCCAAATACTCCTCCAGAGCAAAGTCTTTTTGATTCTCTGTCCTGACAACTCAGTGTCCTCAACTTAAATGCTTCTTCTGAAATCACTGTGTTGGGTGATTTTAATGTCCATAATGTTGAATGGCTCACTCATTCAGCCAGGACTGATGATGCTGGTCTTGAATGTGAGCTATTTGCAGACTCATTTAATCTCATTCAACTAGTCAACCAACCCACCCGTGTACCAGATAATCCTAATCATAATTCCCACCTACTGGACTTATTTTTAACAACCAATTCAGAAAATTATGATGTTACAGTGAGGTCCCCACTTGGATCTTCTGATCACTGTCTGATACAGGCCACCTGTCTATCACCTACCACACCTTCCCACTCTGAACCTGTTTTGGTGACTAAATGGCATTATGATAGGGCAGACTGGGAGGGTCTTCAAGGTTTCTTTATTGATATTCCCTGGACCTCTTTCTTTTCTAATGATGCACACTCCACCTTGAGCCACATACAACATTTTGTAAAGATTGGAATGGAAACTTTTATTCCTCATCAAAAGTACAGTAAAAGATCTAATTCACCTAAATGGTTTGACCATAATTGTGCTAGAGTAACTGAACAAAAAGCAATAGCCTACAATGCATACACAAGATCAAAAACACATGAAGCCTTTAATTACTTTAGAAACATCAGAAAACATGCCAAAACTGTATTAAACCTAACTAAATCAAAATTTCTCCATAAGCAGGCAAATAAACTTCTAAATAATCCAAATGATAACAAAATATTTTGGTCTACTCTTAACTCATTCAAATCCAACTTCACTACTGCTTCATCCATTCCACCATTAAAATCTCCGACTGGCAATCTTGTAAGTGACCCACGAGGTAAAGCTAACCTTCTTGCAGATATTTTCTCCACCAACTCAACCTTAGATGAAATAAATCAAGATGTCCCTGTACTTAATTTTTAATTCACCTGAAATTCCCTCACTTAAGATCCACACCAGACATGTCAAAACTATTTTGCAGAATCTCTCAGTAGATAAGGCTCCTGGTCCAGATGAAATTCCTCCAATAGTACTTAAGAATTGCTCCTTGGTGCTCGCTCCTGTATTGGCAAATTTTTTCCGTCTGTGTACTCATACCTCATGCTTCCCAGTACCCTGGAAAGAAGCAAACATCCATCCAGTTCCTAAAAAAGGTGCCTCTTCAGATCCATCAAACTACAGACCAATAGCTACAACTTCCACTCTTGGCAAAGTTTTTGAAATTATATTAAATAATCACATAATTAAGCATCTGGAGAATAATAAATTAATCAGTGATAGGCAATATGGTTTTAGACGATGTCGATCAACTGCAGACATTCTTTGCCTTCTTACGCATCAAATCAACCAAGCTACAGACCAACATGGTGAAACACATACAATAGCACTGGATATATCAAAGGCATTTGATAGAGTCTGGCATCAATCCTTATTGTCGAAGATGTCACACTACGGCCTTGCATCATTAGTTTCACTAATTTCTTCTTATCTTCATAACAGAAAAATAGGTGTAATGGTAGATGGCCTTTATTCTCAATTTCACTCAATAAATGCTGGTGTTCCCCAGGGATCAGTTTTGGCCCCAACTCTGTTCCTCATTCATATCAATGATCTCATATCTACCACTCATAATCCAATACATTCCTACGCAAATGACTCAACACTCCACAGTTCCTTCACATTTACCAATTCTTTCACCCAATCCGATCTTATAAATTCAAAAATAAACACTGCAATTTCTCTGAACCAGGACCTTTCTAGAATTAATGAATGGGGACAAGAGAATCTAGTTTCCTTTAATGCACAGAAAACCAAGTACATTCAATTTTCTAACCGACAGAATCTCACTGACTCCCATATATTTTTTAATGATGTAAATATTCCCACTTCCCCTAGTATTGACATTCTCGGTGTAACATTAACTACTAACTTGAGCTGGACACATTATGTTAGAAGCATTGCTAAGAATGCCTCTAAAAAACTGGGACTCCTGTACAGAGTTCGAGAATTCTTCACTGACGAGCAGTTGGCCGTAATATATAAAAGTCATGTGCGCTCTCAGATGGATTACTGTTCACCTCTGTGGGGTGGAAGTGGAGTGGTTGCATTGAGGCAGTTGGACAAAATTCAAAATAAAGCTATTAGATTAATCAATAACCCTGCAATCACACAGGACCTTCCTACATTAGCCATACGGAAGAAACGTTGCATCCCTTGCATTATTCTACATATATTTTCACAGCAATTGTTCCGAGGAACTTGCTTCAATTGTGCCGCCTCTCCACATCTTTCCCCGTAGAACTAGGGCAGCTGAGAGCGCCCATGAATTTACACTTTCTCCTCCACAATGCAGAACTTCTGCTTATCAGAATTCATTTATCCCCAGAGCTACTACTCTTTGGAATTCACTTCCCTCGAATTGCTTTCCACAAACTTACAATCCACAAATGTTTAAATCCAGTTGTTACAAACATTTTATGAATGGAGGGTGCCTTTAGGCACATGGACCTTTTTGTTTTATCTGTGTTTTTCCTTCCTCCGTTCATTGTCTCTTAAAAAAAAAAAATATATATATATTAACGCAAGTATTATTTTTGTACCTTTATTATTCTTTATTATCACAAAAGATGTGTCGACGTTCACAATTTGAGGTTTTGACAAGAGGGTAGGGTTAAGACTTTCTTTGATATAAAGTAAAACGCCACCTCCATTTCGATTTATTCGGCTTTTCTCAAATATTACATAACCGGGAAGTGAATACTCTGCTAAAAAGTCTCTATCTTCTGTATTGAGCCAAGATTCTGTTATGCCAATCACATCATAATTTTCTGTAAACACTAGCTCCTCTAAATCTGAAAATTTATTGCGTATGCTACGAGCGTTTGCATAGAAAACCTTTTAATTGGTTATTTTAGACCTCACGGAACAACGCTCTTTAATAATATTTTTGGTTCTTGTCGGATCTACATTTATGTTCATGGCTGTCCTCGGTCCTCGCTGTCTTCGGTCCTTATCGCTGGTGGTCCTCGGTTGCCTCTGTTTTTTGCTTGGCGTTGGATGATTTATGTCACTGCTGCTTCTTCTCGGATGGCGTTTTTTGATCCATGGCTGCGGACTACTTTGTGTAGGAGACGACCCATGCGTGCTGAACCCACAGGGTTTAGATGAGTGCCATCCTTGCGGAACAGAGTAGGCTGGTTGTAGAAGTTGTCCCAGAGGTTGATGAATTCAACTTCTTCCCTCAGACACAAATATTTTAGTCGGCTATTTGTGCTGAAGGCCTTGTCGTAGAATTTGTAAGGTGCGTCGATCTTGGGGAGAATGCCTGAGATGATGATATTCCTTGACTTGTTTTTGTAGTGCTGGATCATCTTGCGATATTTCTCCATCAACTCTTCGGATCTGGTGCGCATGACGTCATTTGAACCAGCATGGATGACAAAAAGGGTATTTTCATTTGCATCCTTTGTGGTATCTTCGAAGGCTTCCACAATGTCGTCCAGTCCAGTTCCTGGGATGCAAAATCTTTTTCGTCGATTTGGGACTCTGTCGCAGAACTCTTCGACCTGTCCTCGTAGGATGGAATAGGAGGAATAGGAGGGGCACACACACACAACGCCGCACGTACACACAAACACACGACACAGCACGTACATACACACACATATGGTCAGTTGCCCTCTGACCCTTGACCAGTGTGGACGTCCCCAGTGACCGCTAGTGAACCTGTTTACCCTTAGTGAGGTCCTAGTGAACTTTCTTAGTGATGGCTGTTGTTGATGAGTCTGCTGTCTCCTCCCATACTCTCCAGCTTTGTCTTGCTTTGCAAGAAAGACTGGAGAGTGTGGAGCAGGAGATTCAGTGTCTCAAAGATGAAAATTTGGCCTTGAGACTAGCTATGGCGGAGAAGAAGTGTGAGGCTACCGGAAGTGTTCCCAGGGATCGTGAAGCCCCTTGGAAAGTGGTGTCAACCAGTGCAACGGCCTGCAAGCTGAAAAGGCAGCCACTCAAGACCCACAACAACTTCAGCACCTTGGCTGATGAGAGTGATGGCGAGGAAGTGGCGATCATCGAGGCAGTGAGAGGGGAGGGGGGGAGGTCTGCTGCTGTTGCTGCTCCAACTCCTGCTACACGCCGACAACGGAAAAAAGCTAAGTTCATTGTCGGTGATTCAATGGTTAGGTACCTTGACGGGCTACTAACACTCACGTTAGTAAAGTTGTCTGCCTACCTGGAGCCGGAGTCGGGAGGGTGGCAGAGAAGATGGATGGTGTCCTAGAAGTGGGTGGGGAGGACCCCATCATCTTCATCAACGCGGGATCCAATGACATATGGAGATGCAGGACTGAGGAGTTGCTGACCAAGTACCAGGAAATGCTGGAGAGGATCAAGGAGAAGGGTGGATTTCCTGTGGTACACAGTATCCTGCCAAGAAGGAATAGTACGGAAGGAATGGTCCTCCAGGGCTATTGGTGTAAATAGCCGGCTGGAGAAGTATTGCAAGGCAAAGTCAATACCATTCCTAGATAACTGAACCCACTTCTATGGTAAGGATGAACTGTATGCCCAGGATGGAGTACATCTTTCTCGACTAGGAGTATCGACCTTGGCCAGCTCACTGGACAAGATTGTTGCGGGGTTTCGTTAAAAAATCCTGGGTGTGTAAGTAAAATACTGTCTCCATATGGAGCAGGTACTTCATGTGACAAACCAGTGAGTAAAATAGAAAAAATCAGTCAAGATAGTGCGAATATAGTGATGTGTAATAGTAGTATCGATAACACTACACATGTAACTGATAGTAAAGATGAGATTACTGATAGAGTAGAATTTCCGTCTAGAGCTAGTAGTTCAACAGGAAATAATAAGTTAGCTAAAAACAATAGAAAATTAGTTGCAAATAAAAGTAATAGGTTGAGGGTATATTATACAAATTGTAGGAGTTTATGTAACAAAATGAACGAACTTAGAGCACTCGTTAGCACAGAAAATATAGACATAATAGCGCTAACTGAAACGTGGATTAATACAGAATCTAGGCATTTTTTAGCAGAATTTGATATTCCAGGATATAGTTTGTTTAAATATTAGTCCAGTAAATCTAGCAATCATTTAACTGGACCTAGAACAAATTGTAATAGAAGGTTTTTTGGCTTTAACTTGTTTATTAGGTCCCTCTGATGAACATATAAAAAGTCTCCAACTTTTGGACACTGGGAAAGTGGTTAATTTGCATAAATTCAAGATGGCCGCCGTCCAAAGCTTCAATTTACAGATAACTTTTTTTCTGGTTGCTCCTAGACCCTATAAATGTATTACAAACAACGTTTTTTGGCTTTAACTTGTTTATTAGGTCCCTCTGATGAACATATAAAAAGTCTCCAACTTTTGGACACCGGGAAAGTGGTTAATTTGCATAAATTCAAGATGGCCGCCGTCCAAAGCTTCAATTTACAGATAACTTTTTTCTGGTTGCTCCTAGACCCTATAAATGTATTACAAACAACGTTTTTTGGCTTTAACTTGTTTATTAGGTCCCTCTGATGAACATATAAAAAGTCTCCAACTTTTGGACACCTGGAAAGTGGTTAATTTACAGCCAAAAAACGTTACAGACAGGCTGAACTGTCTCTTTCACAAGGGGTGACACAGGCACTTTGTGCTTGTATGGGTTTTTTGACCTGTTGTCCCTCTTTTTTATAAAAAAAAAAAAAAAAAAAAAACATGACGTAGTATGACGTCATTCAGAGCCAATTATGTAATTCATGATAAGAGTTCGTATTCACTTGGATCATCGGTGCTTGCATCAAAGTTGCTATTTTGACAGAGTCCTTTACATTGACCACATGCACTGGAACATTCAAGCTCATTCCGTTTGCAACTACAGCGTTGAGTGTCACAGTTGCCCTTACACTGACATCTGACCAATTTCAGTAGTGAATCAGGAGCCACTGGCGAATCCATCGTCTTCGGTTCAAGCTGTCCCTTCCGCAGACACCAGCCCCATTTCTCGGGGTCCACACAGTTCCCCATCCATTCCTGGACCTGACAATAAACTCGGAACGAGTGGTATTTGGCTGCATCGGTTGTTGGGGGAAGGCTGTGAACTTCAACGGTAGTTGAACTTTTTGCCACCTTGTTGCAAAACTTTGTCTTTCGCAGTCCGTCAAGGGTGTCATTTCCTTTTCCCCCGTACAAATAAACCAAGGCCTTTTCACCAGCTGATGATATCGCGTCTTTACTTCCACTTTGGCAACAGAATGCTTCTATACATTTCAAGAAACCGTTGTCTTCCCTCACTTTCCTCAAGGCAGCCCCTTTACCAATACCATACAGTCGTGAGGTTGTGTCACATCCACAGAGTGCATGGACAACTGGCAGGACACGACAGATGCTTTCACCGAGAGCTTCTGCTACTGAGTTAATATGCCAACATTTCCCACCTTCCTTGCTCGACTTGAAGTACAAATCATTCATCCCTCGTTCCGCATAATGACACAACAGCACCAACAAGTCTGTGTCCTCACCTATCACATATGTCACGGTTTCCCTTGCATGCTCAATTCCCTTCTTCGCAATCATGACATCTGCATCTGCTGGCGCATTGACACAGTCAATTCCATTTGCCTTGAATGTTTCACACAATAAGTCAATGAAGTTTTGCTTATTGTCCGAGTTTGACAAGAAGTTTTCCTTTTTTGACCGAAGGGGCATGGTTGGAGTGAACATCACCTTTTGACCAAAGACTCCTTTTGATCGTCGATTGTGTGTCATGTCCTTGGTAGTAGGTCCTGATTTATAACCGTCGAATACAACCACCGGGTTGAGAAAGTTTTTGGAAACATGCTTCATGTACATGCTTGCAATGTCCTCAAATGTGTCACCCTTCTTCCATGGAATCCTTTGCAATAAGGAACCACCATCCAGAACATGGGTCACAGTCCTTTCTTCCTCAAATGATTCCAATGACGACTTGGGAACAACAGCAGCTATCTCATCTCCTAGCTGTGGTTTATTGGCTTCCCTGAGCCTCCCCCACTTATCGAACAGAGCAGTAGGGTAGCTAGACAACTCATACGCAAAGACCTCTTCAACACCTAAGTCCCTGTTATTAGCAAAGATGAGGAGCCTCTGGAAAGGAGCTGTGGGTCGATTGGTACTTTTTCAGCACTGATTGTAACCTTTGCACCCAACGACTCAACTTGATCTTTCTTCCTAAATGAAAAGTCAAAAGCATTGCTACCTTCCATCTTCTGCACAATGTTCATACCAACCTCATACAGTAAATGAGGATTGGCCGAGGCTGGTCCTGTCACACCGTTGGCAATATTCCTGAGTTCATTTGATTCTTGAAATGGATCATAATCCTTGAAGAATGCGAGAACCTTCTCTGTGTCCTTCCTATCTCGTTCACGCCTTGCTTCAGTCATTTCTTTGTGCTGCTCAGAGGTGTGGAAATGCTTCCCTGTCAGTTCTTGCATAACTTCACTCACCTCAGCGCAGGCTGGCATAGCAAGTAACCAGCGCAGGCGTTGCGTTTCCTCCATGCCCCTACCACGTGTCAATCCACCATTCGTTTTCAAAGAGCGCATCAAAACCTGCTCTATAACCAAGTCGCTTGGCAGTCCTGCCCACAGCCGATCACTTCGGCGGATCACAAATAGACCGGAGTTCAATTGACAGAACATGTCTGGGTTGAGCTGCTCAAGTTCAATCATGTCTTGAATGTACACATGGGCTGACTTGGCATAATTGTTATGACCACACGCTGCAAAGTACGGCAACATCTCCTGGAGTGTTCCGAGGTACAGTAGGAAATCGCCCATTCTCAGTGCCCTCAGGAAGCGACGCAGCAGGTCAATCATGTCCATGTATTGAATCCATAGCTTTCCCATCTTATGCTCTGCTAAGGAGCTCTTCTCAGCTTTAAGTTTTCAGAAATTCTGTTGAAAACGTCTTTACTGCAGACTTCATCCGGTGAAACGTCTTCACGCAACAGCTTATCCAAAAGATCTGCAGCCTCCTGGAAGTCCTTGCATGAAACAAGAAACAAGATGATGGGATTAGTATAGGCCTAGGCAAAATGTAATAGACAATAATGTGCAGTAAAGGTAGGGCTTGACCTAGAACAAATTGCAATAGAAGGTTTTTTGGCTGTAAGGTTTTTTGGCTGTAAATTAACCACTTTCCAGGTGTCCAAAAGTTGGAGACTTTTTATATGTTCATCAGAGGGACCTAATAAACAAGTTAAAGCCAAAAAACGTTGTTTGTAATACATTTATAGGGTCTAGGAGCAACCAGAAAAAAGTTATCTGTAAATTGAAGCTTTGGACGGCGGCCATCTTGAATTTATGCAAATTAACCACTTTCCCGGTGTCCAAAAGTTGGAGACTTTTTATATGTTCATCAGAGGGACCTAATAAACAAGTTAAAGCCAAAAAACCTTCTATTACAATTTGTTCTAAGTCCAGCCCTACTTTGACTGGTCTATATGACCGAACAAGTAGGAGGGGCGGGGGTATAGCAGTGTTTGTCAGGAGTACATTAAAAAGTTGTATTAAATCAGGTATTAGACTAAATAATGATAATGAAAGTGTTTGGGTAGAGGTTAACGAAGGTAGTGAGACCATAGTTATTGGAGTTATATATAGACCGCCTAATATGAGAGAAATGGCGGAACATCGTTATGGGAGGAAATTAAAATAGCATCAAGGTTTAGCAATGTGTGCATTATGGGGGATTTTAATTTTCCGAACATTGATTGGCAGCACCAAATAGGCGACTCCGATTCAGTAGAGTTTATTGAGGTAGTACAAGATAGTTTTTTATTTCAATTCATAGATACGCCGACTAGAGGTATAAATATTCTTGATTTAGTGTTCAGTAACAATGAACATATGATAAATGATGTAGAGATTGGTGACCACCTAGGAAATAGCGATCATAAATCTATTTATTTTAATATACAATGGACAGGGAATGCTAAAGAGAATACGACACTTATCCCAGATTTCAGAAAAGCCGATTATGGTGGGCTAAGAAGAGACTTAAGGGTGGACCCTATTGTTAAGCAATTAAGTCAGGATATGCCAGAGTTAAACTTGCCACCTACATATAACCAGTTTATTGCTTCACTCCACAATGCTCAAAATAAATATATCCCTAAAAGAAAATTTAGATCGCCGCAGAACCAACCAAAATGGATGACTAATAAGCTAATAGATCTTATAGGAAGAAAGAAAGGAATATATAGAAAAATAAAGAAAGGCGAAAATCATCTACATATATACTATCAGACTCTATCAAGACAGGTCAAAAAGGAAATCAGGAAAGCAAAAAGAAATTATGAAATAAGGATAGCCAGTGACTCAAAAAAATAACCCTAAAGCTTTTTACCAACTATATAAATCTAAAGTTAGAAATGTAATAGGCCCCCTAAAAACTTCAATAGGAGAAATAACAGAAAATGATTTAGAAATGTGCAGTACATTAAATAGTCAGTTTCTTTCCGTTTTCACTAATGAAAATTTGGCACAGATTCCAGAAGTCAATACGGTATATAGTGATAGTATAGAAAATATGTTAAGTACAGTTAGTATAAGTAGAAATTATGTGCTTAAGGAAATTGACAGACTGAAACCTCAAAAATCGCCTGGTCCTGACGAGGTATATGCTAGAGTATTAAAAGAATGCAGAGATGAGTTAAGTAGCCCATTAGCATTTTTATTTAACAAGTCTTTAGAAACAGGTTTAGTTCCAGAAGCTTGGAAGCTTGCAAATGTAGTTCCGATCTTCAAAAAAGGTGATAAATCGATAGCATCCAATTACCGTCCCATTAGTCTCACATCAATCATAGGAAAGTTGCTAGAGTCTATTATTGCTAGGAAAATTAGAAGCCACTTAGACAAATTTAACTTAATAAATTCTTTTCAACATGGATTCACTCAGGGACGTTTTTGCCTTATTAATTTGCTTAGCTTTTTCTCAGAGGTATATGAAGCAGTAGATAGTGACAAGTCATATGATATTATTTATTTAGATTTCAGTAAAGCTTTCGACAGAGTCCCTCATGAGAGATTGATCAGAAAGGTTGAGGCACATGGAATAGGAGGATCGTTGTTGGGATGGATTAGGTCATGGCTAATTGGTAGGAAACAGAGAGTCAGCATAAATGGTACCAAGTCAGAGTGGGGAGCAGTCAAAAGTGGTGTCCCCCAAGGATCGGTATTAGGTCCCCTGTTGTTTCTTATATACATAAATGACCTAGATTTAGGTATAACTAGTAGGATAAGTAAATTCGCAGACGATACTAAAATGGGGAGATCAATTGATTCAAATAGCGATATAGAGTGCCTCCAAAGGGATCTAGATACCTTACATGAATGGTCAGTAAATTGGCAGATGAAGTTTAATATTGACAAATGCAAGGTATTAAAGATAGGGAAGATGCAAACAAATTTTAAATATAAACTAGCTAATTTAGAATTAGAAAATTCAGACTGTGAGAAAGATCTAGGTGTGTTTGTTAGCAATGATTTGAAGCCTAGAAAACAGTGTATAAGCGTTCGTAATAAGGCAAACAGGATTCTCAGGTTCATCTCTAGGAGTGTGAGTAACAGAACTGCTGATATTATCTTAAAACTTTACTTGTCATTAGTGAGACCCCATATGGATTATGCTGTCCAATTTTGGTGTCCTTATTACAGAATGGACATAGATTCATTGGAGAGAGTACAGCGTAGAATGACAAAAATGATCCATAATATTAGAAATCTTTCGTATGAAGAAAGGTTGAAGAAATTAGGTTTACATTCGTTAGAGAGACGCAGAGTTAGAGGGGATATGATAGAGGTGTTCAAGTGGGTTAGTGGGATTAACAAAGGGGACATGATAAATGTACTAAAGCTCAGTGATAGTGAAAGAACTCGTACCATTGGTTTCAAATTAGATAAATTTCGTTTCAAAAAAGATATAGGCAAATATTGGTTTGGTAACAGAGTTGTAGATGGGTGGAATGGACTACCAAGTGCTATAGTGGGGTCTAAAACGGTAGGGAACTTTAAGATAAAATTGGATAAGCATATGGACGAGAAGGGTTGGGTGTGAAGGGGGATCAGCCGGGTTGGGCCAATCAGCACTCTGCATACCCCCATAATCCTGCGTTAATCTCTAACCGTTTTGGTAAGATGATCCTCAGGGTATTAGAGTGTTGAGCCTATAATTGGGCTTTGTAATTGAACTGGGGTTGTGTGGGACAGGGATCTGCCTTGCTTAGGCCAATCGGCTTTCTGCAGACTCCCATTTTCTTATGTTCTTATGTTCTTATATACACAGGGACAAAACACCTTACGTACAAAAGGACACACACACACACACACACATACACACACACACATACACACATATATACACAGGCACTAAACACCTTACGTACAAAAGGAAACATACATAATATCACACACACACACAAGAAAAACACCATACAAACACATATACGTGAACACAAAACACATGATACACCCACACACACACGCACACACACACACACCCAAACACACACCTACACACACACACACACACACACACACACCTATTCGTTCCCTGTCAGTAATTTTAAGTATGGAAGCAAAACCAGTATGGTTTATTTTCGAGTGTAATATGTTACGAAGCAACATGCTAATCAGATGAATTACCTATTGCGTACCAAAGTTGAAAAATTGCACTCGTTATTCAGTCCTACATATTTGACTTCATGTAGAGGGATATAACTCACATGGAAGACTGCACACACATACACACACACACACACACACACACATAAACTCACTCGCACAAAACAATATTTTCTTCTACCCTCTTAAGGACACTCGTAAAAAGACATCAATCCCTTCCACAAACACCCTAAAGTTCTTTATAAGCTACACCGTTATCATACAAGCCTCACACTCACTTACTCACTCTCACTCTCTCTCTCTCTCTTTAATATGTCATTAAGGGGGCCCAACTCGTATTTTTTTCTCTCTCTCCCTCTCTCTCTGGGTTGTATCTATTTGGCCTCACTCAACCTACTGTTTTAAAACGTTTATCCCCATCCAGGTGTCGATTTTATCTTGGCGAGCGATAGCGAGCCAGCATATTTAAAAAGATGATTTTGACAGCAGGCTAAATTCGTATATTTTTCGATAGTTTCTCCATACAATACTGGCTCGCTATCGCTCGCCAGGAAGAAATCGACACCTGGATGAGGATAAACGTCTTAAAACAGTAGGCTGAATGGGGATGAATGATACAAGCCAGAGAAAGAGAGAAAAGGAGCGAAATAATGCAGGTCATCCCCCTTAAGTACAAGTAAGTAAACCCTAGTAGTGTATAAGGGAGACATCGGGTTAAACCCCCACGGCGCACATAGAACCAACAACGACAACCCGCTGATCACTTCCTCACTTCATATTAGTCCTTGTTCCAGTCACCATGCTATCACTAAACTACATCTCCAGGAATATCTGCCACCAGCCCCAACTTAGGATAGCAATGCCTGTGCTAACTCATATTTAATAAACCCTGTCCAGAACAACAGGCAAATAAGGCCAATAAAAGCTGCGTGCCTCACCCTGGGTCTCAGATTGGACAAATCTTGAAAAACTTCACAATGTTTCAGGACCCAACAGTAACGCTGTGGACCTCACCAGCCCTCCTGCATTGCTAATCAAAATTTCTGCCACAAACATTACCATATGTGTGCAAACTTCTGCATGTTGCACCAGAAAACATTCAGACTCCACTGTCAGCTTTATTGACTTCGATACCGACGGGCTACTCGATGGGGTCTCCAAGCTCAGCACATTATAGCCCTGCGCGATTCCCAATACCGCTTTCGTCGCCTAGGACAGTGTCGCCGCTCATACTGCTGCCTGCCGTACCTGCGAGACTCATCAGATTCATGGTTCCCATCTCCCATGACCTTGTCTGACTTTACTCAATAAATGTATTATCCAAACAAGTGAACAAAGTGCATACACTTACTTTTACTCTCCGTCGTGACTATTATTTCTAACATCGTTTATAACACCATCAACCACGCAAATGAAATTAATGAAAGCATGTAATCCTCCCATGATTCTAACCCAGGATACCTCATAAAGAACTTACATGCTCTAACCTTGCACCATCAATATAATTAACCCCCGTGTTTTTCTTCTCTCCAGCCGATGTCCAAGCGGTCCACATCACCCACCTGGACGTGCCCTCCGTGGCCCTGGCCGGGGATACCGTTCAGATGGGTTGCCACTACCAGCAGGACCGTGAGGGAGGTTACTTGTACTCCCTCAAGTGGTACAAGGGCATGGACGAGATATTCAGGCACCAACCGGGCATGCCAACGGGCGCCACTTCCAAGGACTGCCACGTCAACAGTAATATCTACCAGGTCCCGGGAGTTAATGTCGATGTAAGTATTTGGGGTATTTGTACTATAATCTGTCCTGGTAAGGGAGTAAAATATCCGTCAAGTTGAAAATAATATAGCATAGACACGAACTGGTGGTGTGTTATTTCAACTTCGTGTGATCCCGGATGTAACTATTATATTCAACGTCACTTTCAACTAAACTATACAAAAGAAAATGACGAACGTAGCGAGAAATGGTCCAACTGGCGCGACAGGCATCAATCGAAGCAAAATATTGACTTCCGCGAGTAAACATTTAAAAATGCGAGTTTCATTTGTTGATAAAAGTGTTATCTCATCTCGGAAATTCACACAGCCATTAAAATGACGCTTGGTACAGCCAAATTTAATACTTTGTCAAACATGTTGATGGTATACTGTGCAAAATCAACACAGAAGGACGTGTTGAAATAGCTTACAAAAGTTGACAGAATGATTATAAACACCATATGAGGAGGAGCACTTTATTGACACGTTTCGCTGATAGAGTGACGTGAAGAAAGTATCTGTGAAACGTTGTCAATAAAGTGCTCTTCCTCATATGGTGTTTATAAACACAGAAGGACGTATAACTTGTCTATTTTAGGGGGTGGTCCTTGTTTATTGGTCTATATATTTATGTATTTATGTATTAATTACGCCATACTGCTGCCATTTTCTATAAGGTTAAATATTATAGTATGTTTCCAGCCCTCAGTGTTCCCGGATTTATTAGCGGATTTTAAAATAATATATATATTGTGGGTCCGAACTGAAGCCAATAGTAAAATGTGGACTCTAGATAATTGGTCTGGTTGACTTGCTGTGGTTAGTTAGCAACGATTTCGGGTCTTTATAAAGCCGGTATCACAAGAGAGCATTTACAGTCAACATTCGATGATCAAAATTTTTCTGGCAACATTTCTGAAATATTTTACACTGGTATCGGAAACTAGACTGATGGTAGATGAATTTATCTGACCGAAATATTCTAAATTTTGACCTCATAAGCTGCCAGACCAGTGTTAAGGATAAATGTTGAGTGCAAAAGTGCTTGTCAAACAAATGGGCCGAACCTCTAAAAATCAAAAAAATAATGGGACTAAACACGTATGAGAAAGGGGACCAGAAAATCGACCGTCTCCCCTTAAATTATAAGAACATTATACACATGCCACTCTTCCTCCAGCTGGAAATATTAACGGGATATATTGTGCGAGGCAAGAATTATACCAACGGACTATAAACTAATACTGTCAACACGTCCAAACCAACTGAAACATGGACGAAGAGCTGGGGAAAAAAATATATATAAAAGAGACGAAAAAAACAAAAACAAAACATATACAGTATATACAAAAATAAAATGTTATGCAGGACATAACATCATTATGCAGGACATGACATCATTATGCAGGACATGACATCATTATGCAGGACATGACATCATTATGCAGGACATGACATCATTATGCAGGACATGACATCATTTCCAGCTAGTGTTTTTCATTAAGTATTTGCTATTAATACAGTAATTATTTATGCTCCCAAACTGAATGTTCTGAACTTCAAAATATGTCATACGAATATATAATTTGTAAGACTATTCCATAACATGAGCACTTTATAGGGGTAAAGTTAATTTATTATTATTATTATTATTATTTATATATTATATATATATATATATATATATAATATATATATATATATATATATATATATATATGTATTATATATTATTTTTATATTGTTTTAGTTTCCTCCCTAGACCTCCATAAAACTTAATCAATTATCCTCAAGATCCCCCCTTCGAGATATTTTGTTTTAATTTTTCTACTGAAAACTGTCCTGGGCGAAGGTCGATGCCTTCAAAATTACAGGCTCGCTATCGCTCGTCAGGAAAAAAGTTAACACCTAAATGGCACACAATGTCTTGATATTGATAAAGAAATGGGACGAAAGGTCTTAAACACGACAAACTAATGGGGAAAACGTCTAAAATGCTAATGGGGCTAAATATGAGGGAGAAGGGGTTCCAGAAAAAGAACAAATACCTCCCCCTTAATTAAGTCGTTCTGAATCCCTGTACCTGAGTGTAAACCTGTACGCATGATTGTCTATCTATCTATCTATCTGTTGCCTGACGCCAATAGATAGCTATAGATTGTCTATCTTTATAATTATTGCCAGACGAAGTAATTCCCAAAGTGGAGGTGGCCGTGAATGAATCGCCTTCCTATCAGTATCATCATCGTTACCATATCATCATTATCATTAAAATCATCATTATCAGTATCATCATCATTATCAATATCATCAATATCACCTTCATCATTAGTATCCCCATCATCATTATCATCAAAATCAGCATCAATATCATCAATATCAGCATCAATATCATCAATATCAGCATCAATATCATCATCAATATAACCTTCATCATTAGTATCACCATCATCATTATCATCAATATCAGCATCATTATCATCAATATCAGCATCAATATCATCAATATCAGCATCAATATCATCATCACCATCATCATCATCATCAATATCACCTTCATCATTAGTATCACCATCATCATTATCATCAATATCAGCATCAATATCATCAATATCAGCATCAATATCATCAATATCAGCATCAATATCATCATCACCATCATCATCATCATCATCACCCCAGACACCTTATTTTTCCTCCTGTTAAAACCCTGGAAAAGGATGGCCATGTCAGAAACGCCTCCAGAACACTTTGTCCACATAGGCTCCCCTTACATGGCCAAAATGTTCCTTGTAAAGTCAACAAACGACACCTTTATCTATCTGCTTATATAATTACTTACAATATAGATTAATTATTTCAACTCGGAAAACCCTATCAATAAAATTAAAATATGTATTGACAGGATAAGAAAGAGAAAGTCTCTCCCTCTCTCACACACACACACACAAACACTCACTCTCAAACGAGCTCTCTCTCTCTCACACACACACAAACACATACACACACACACACACACACACACATACAATTACAACACAATCTCATACAGAACAGAGGAACGAACTACTATAAAAATGTAACCCCTCAAAATGAAATTAAACACGAATAAGAAAACCGGATTGTAATGAAAGGAGGAAGAAGAGGAGGAGAAGGAGGAGGAGGAAGAGGAGGAGGAGAGGAGGAGGAAAAGGTGATTAGGAAGATGCGATGAAAGAGATACACAAGCGAAAGAAGAAAAAGACGAAGAAGAAGACGCCGACGACGAAGGGAAAGGTAGACAAATGTGCGAATAATGAGAGAGCGAGATGTGGTAAGGAGAGAGTTACAAAGAATAGTTAGTATCTCAAATACCTTCCGGTCCATTCCAGGGAGATATTCGAAGTGGAGAGATATTGCATTCTGAGCACTGCACTCAATGCAGATTGTGTCTACTCTCTTCTTTAACTGCTCTATTGAAGAACTGCTGAGGGAAGTTTGATATATACAGTATATGTATATATATATATATATATATATATATACCCCAGGTGGTCCTTCCCCTCCCCCCTACACCCCCACCTGTCCCTACCCGACTCCCTCAACCTTCTATGCTAACTTGCAAGAGAGTTCACTTTTTCAATTTGTACAATCTCCGACCGACCCCCGACCCCGTGGAAATAATGTGCTTGACCTTGTACTCGCAACAAAAGAAGAATTAATAGATAATTTGAATGTTGGTGATGAATTCAGTAACAGCGACCATCGTACGATAACTTTCACTTTAAAGTTTACTAGTAACAAATAAAATAGCAGCATTGAGAAAGTCCCTAATTTCAAGAAAGCAAATTTTCATAAACTTAAATCAAAGCTTAAAGAAACTGACTGGAGCTTTCTGACTAACAATAACGACATAAATACACCTTGGGAGTGTTTCACAACCACGTACCTTAAAGGTGGGGGCTCATGGGTTGAGGTAAACATGGAAAAATAATCGCCAACCTGCATATAATTATCTTGTAAAGCATGTCACTAATTATTAACAATGGTATAAAGGATTTTGCGGATCGTCTATACCGGCCTGTGACGTCATAGTGACGTCACACCAGTATCCTTAGCCTAGACTGAATGGTGGACTTACACTCTTGTGACGTCACAGGCCCGGTATAGACGATCCACAAAATCCTTTATACCATTGTTAATAATAATTCACATTGCAAAGATAGTGTCATCCTTCACCAACACCTTTAAGGCAGTGCAAGACTGCATACCATCGAAAATACGGCGTCCCGGCCATAATGATAAGCCCAAATGGTGGAATAAAGATATTTCAGACTGTCTGCTTGCTAAAAAATTTGCTAATGATAGATTAGAATCCTCACAAAATGACGAAGAACGGGTGAAATTTGTAGAGCTACGATGCAAAGCCAAAAAGTTAATTAAGCAAAGTAAAAAGACCCTGGAGTTACATGTTGCGAATCAAAGTAAAACAAACCCGAAAGAATTCTATAGTTATACCAGAAAGAAAAAAGTAGTTACTTCAACTGTTGGACCGTTAGTCGATGAAAATGGAGAATACACCAAAGACGAAGTACAAATGAATAATGCCCTCAGTACCTTCATTGCATCAGTTTTTACAACCGAAGACCTCAGTGATATCCCTACACCATCGCCGATTCAGATTGATAATTCAGATGTTCTGTGCAATATCACCGTTACAGAGAGAGCAGTATTGAATTGTTTAGATAAACTCAAGGTAAATAAAACGCCTGGACCTGATACAATCTCGCCTAGAGTTCTAAAGGAAGCTAAGGATGAGCTCTCCAAACCACTGACATTGCTATTCAATGAATCCTTGCAGTCTGGGACTATGCCTGATCAGTGGAAGCTAGCCAACGTAACACCGATATTCAAAAAAGGCAGCAAATCCCTACCCCGTAACTATCGTCCGATTAGCTTAACCTCAATTGTATTTAAAATGCTAGAAACGCTCATAAGAGACAGACTCGTAAATCATTTAGAGGCAAGTAACTTACTTAAAGATACTTACTCAACACAGCTTTCGTAAAAAACGTTCCTGTTTAACAAACCTTTAGACTTCTTCCACGATATCCTCAACCTCTACGATGAGAGTAAAGCTGTAGATATTATATACCTTGATTTTCAAAAGGCCTTTGACAAAGTTCCCCACAAACGTTTACTGCTAAAACTAAAAGCACATGGAATACAAGACGGTGTGTTGAAATGGATAGAAAATTAGCTCAGCGACAGAAAGCAAAGAGTAGTCATAAACGGTAAGGCATCTAAATGGACCAATGTAAGTAGCGGGGTACCCCAGGGATCGGTACTAGGACCAATTCTCTTTCTAATTTACATCAACGACATAGATGAGGGTCTCACCTGTACAATCTCAAAATTTGCTGACGATACAAAAATTGCAAATAGCGTACTCACAAAAGAACAAGTTGACGATATGCAACACAATCTAGATAAATTGTCATGTTGGGCCCAAATTTGGCAAATGAGTTTCAATACGGATAAATGTAAAGTACTACATATCGGATACCTAAATGAGAAAGCAAACTATTCGATGAATGGCACTCAGCTTAAGAATGTAAACAGAGAAACCGATCTGGGAGTAACAATATCGAGTAACCTAAAACCGAGTCAACAATGTTCAGAAGTTGTTAAGAAGGCAAACAAAATAATTGGCTTTATAGGAAGGTCATTTTTTTTTTTTTTTTTTTTTTTCTATGTGATTGAGGGAGGCAAAAGGCATTACTGCCTATAGCGAGTGCCTCCCCCATAGTTGAAAGAGTGACAGGGCCAAAATCAAGGGACGTTCGAGCCAAAATGCCTGGACACACAGAGTTTGAAGCAATTTAAGTCATAGGAAGAGGGAAAGACTGATTCTGGGAGAGAGTTCCAGAGCTCAGCTGTTGAGTAGAAGAAAGTTTGAGAGTAATGTTTCACTCTTGGGTTGGAGAGTTGCACAGAGTAGGGGTGGGATTGAGTTGCAAGACGGGTACCACGTGCCCTACGTAAAGGAGGTGGTATGCACTGGGATAGCTCTGAGGAACACTGATTATTATAGTAGCGATAGAATAGCGAGAGAGATGCAACATTGCGGCGGAGAGAGAGAGATTGCAGAGAGTTGGTGAGTGGACGGGAGTTAATGATACGAAAGGCCTTCCTTTCAACTTTGTCTAGGAGAGCGGTGTGAGAGGAACCTCCCCACACATGTGAACAATACTCAATACAAGGGCGCACTATGCCCCTGTACAGAGCAAGAAGCTGTGCTGGGGAAAAGAACCCCCTAAGGCGGTTAAGCACACCCAGCTTCTGGGAGGCTGCCTTAGCAAGACTGGTAATATGGTCCTTCCAAATGAGAGCAGAAGAAAAAGAGACACCAAGAATATTGAGAGAAGATGAAGGGTTGATTTTTGTATTGTTGAAGAATAAGGGATAGTCCGCTGGGAGATCCTGACGGGTAGATAGATGGAGAAATTGGGTTTTGGAAGCATTAAAGTTAACAAGGTTTTCTCTGCCCCAATTGGAAATAGTATTTAGATCAGAATTTAAGAGTTCTATGGCTTCATTACGTTTGTCATTGAGGAATTTCTGGCTGGGGCGTTCTGAAAAACTAATGGAGTAGTGCAAGGTTGAGTCGTCTGCGTATGAATGGATGGGAATTAAGGTACAGTTAAGGAGATCATTTATAAAAATTAGAAAGAGAATAGGAGATAGGACAGAGCCCTGAGGAACACCGGAGTTTATAGGGTGAGGAAGTGAACAATGGCCGTCCACAACCGCGGCTATGGAACGGCCGGAAAGGAAATTAGAGACAAAGGCACAGATGGAGGGATAGAAACCGAAGGAGGGTAGTTTAGAAATTAAAGATTTATGCCAGACTCTATCGAAGGCTTTCGATATGTCTAGTACAATAGAAAAAGTCTCACCGAAGTCCCGAAAGGAGGATGACCAAGAGTTAGTAAGATATGAAAGAAGATCACCAGTAGAGCGACCCTTAAGGAAGCCATACTGGCGATCTGAGAGCAGATTATGAGAAGAGAAATGCTTAAGATATTTGGAAGCAAGAATAGTTTCAAAACTTTAGAAAGACAAGAGATGAGAGCAATTGGACGATAGTTGGAGGGTTGAGAGCGGTCACCCTTCTTTGGGACAGGTTGAATGTGAGCAAACTTCCAGCATGAAGGGAAGACGTTAGAGGATAGACAGAGACGAAAGAGTTTGCCTAGGCAGGGAGTCAGAACGGAAGCACAGTTTTTGAGAACAACAGGAGGAACACCGTCCGGACCGTACGCCTTATTAGTGTTAAGCCCAGAGAGGGTAGAAAGTACATCTTTAGAAGAGATTAGGATATTAGGCATAAGTAAGAGAGAGGAGGGCGGAGAGGGAGGAATAGCACCGGAATCATCCAAGGTGGAGTTTCTAGCAAAAGTTTGAGCGAAGAGTTTAGCTTTGTCAGAGGAAGAAGTGATGGTTGTGCCATCAGAGTGGGAAAGGGGAGGGAAAGATGAGGAAGAGAAATTGTTGGAGAGGTTTTTGGCTAGATGCCAGAAAGCTTAGGAAGAGCTAGAGTTGGATAGTTCAGTGCATTTATTATTGATGAAAGAGTGTTTGGCAAGTCGAAGAACAGATTTGGCTTGATTCCGGGTAGAAACATAAGAAGAATGAGAGTCTTGAGTTTTAAGGCGTCGGTACCGTTTGAATGCTTCCTCCTTATTGCGGACAGCAGTAGAACAGGCGTGAGTAAACCAAGATTTTTTAGCATTAGTCCGAGAGAAAGAGAATGGAATGTATGCTTCCATGCCCGATAGGATTACCTCGGTAATGCGTTCAGCACTCTCCGAGGGTCCCCGGCCACGGTAGCAGAAATCATTCCATGGGAAATCAAAGAAGTACTGCCGGAGAGCCTCCCAGTCGGCAGCGCCAAAGTGCCACAAGCGCCACCGGCTTGGAGGATCGGGTGGCCGTACTGGAGAGATAGGACAGGTGACAGAGATAAGTTTATGGTCGGAGGAGCCCAGAGGAGAGAAAAGATCGACAGTATAAGAAGAAGGGTTAGAAGTTAGAAACAAGTCAAGAATGTTGGGCCAATCTCCGATGCGATCCGGGATACGGGTGGGTTGCTGAACTAACTGCTCTAGGTCATTTATGATAGAAAAGACGTAGGCTTGTTCACCAGGTGGATCAGTAGTGTGAGAGGAGAGCCATTGGCGGTGGTGAACGTTGAAATCTCCTAAGATGGAGATTTCTGAGAAAGGAGAAATGGATAGAATGTGTTCCACTGTAGAGTTTAGATAGTCAAAGAATTTGGGAAAGTTGGTAGAGTTAGGGGAAAGATAGACAGCACAGAAATATTTAGTAAGAGAATGACAGGAAAGTTTGAGCCATAAAGTTGAGAATTCAGAGGAGTCGAAATCGGGAACACGAGAGCAAGTGAGTTTGTTGTGCACATATGCACAACATCCACCTTTGGCTTTGAAACTAGGATAGAGAAAGTAGGAGGATAGAGAGAAGGGGCTGCTGGATGTTGCTACAGACACCTGAGTTTTGGTGAGGAAGAGAAGATCAGGTTTGTAGGAGGAGAGATGGTGCTCAACAGAGTGAAAGTTAGAGGAAAGTCCACGAATGTTGCAGAAATTAATAGAAAGAGTAACAGGCCGAGGTCCAGGTAATTGTGTGGGGTCGTCAGGGGATGGTCGGTTGGGTGTGGGGGCATTTATGGCCCCCCCCCCCCCCCCCCCCTGGGGACTCCGAGGCTGGGCTGGAATTCATCATTTAGTTTTTTTTTTTTAAATTTTGGTGTATTTGACCATAAATCCAAAGAAGTTATCCTAACCCTTTACAATTCCTTAGTCCGCCCTCTTCTAGAATACTGCGTTCAATCCTGGTGCCCTTATTACCAAAAAGATATTAACAGGCTAGAACGAGTTGAGTTCAACGTAGAGTTACCAAAATGATACCTAGCCTAAAGAACAAACCATACAAAGAGCGTCTTAGAGAATTAAATATATTTCCTTTAACCCAGCGCAGATTAAGAGGTGACTTAATTCAAGTGTTCAAAATCATCAAAGGCATCGACAATATGAACTGTAGTAAGTACTTCACTATCGACCAATCAAATTACACGCGGGGAAACGATTGCAAAATTATTGGTAAATCTTTTAACTCACACGAATCTAAGAATATCTTCTTCAATCGAGTTGTCAACTTGTGGAATGGGCTTCCCCGAGACGTTATAGACTGCAGCACCGTTGATTCATTTAAACTCCGTTTAGACAAATATCTCGCATCAAACCTGTGACTGACTGCGTTTGTAAATGAATAACTTTATTTTATCCCCCCCTCAGTTACTAACCCATCTGTCCTCTACTAACTTCCTAATCCTGCCACGGACATTAGTTCCAGGGCAGTAGTTCCCTTTCCAATGTTCCCTTACCCACTCTAAACCACTGTTTGGACACTTGATCCTCAGTGTTTTGGAGGACAAGCAGCCTAGAAGGGTC
>CM064505.1:16623219-16768219 GCA_032716605.1 Paralithodes platypus
AGAGTGGGTAAGGGAACATTGGAAAGGGAATTACTGCCCTGGAACTAATGTCCGTGGCAGGATTAGGAAGTTAGTAGGGGACAGATGGGTTAGTAACTGAGGGGGGGATAAAATAAAGTTATTCATTTACAAACGCAGTCAGTCGCGGGTTTGAAGCGAGATATTTGTCTATGCGGAGTTTAAATGAATCAACGGCGATGCAGTCTATAACGTTTCGGGGAAGCCCATTCCACAAGTTGACAACTCGATTGAAGAAGAAATTCTTAGATTCGTGTGAGTTAAAAGATTTACCAATAATTTTGCAACCGTTTCCCCGCGTGTAATTAGATTGGTCGATAGTGAAGTACTTACTACAGTTCATATTGTCGATGCCTTTGATGATTTTGAACACTTGAATTAAGTCACCTCTTAATCTGCGCTGGGTTAAAGGAAATAGATTTAATTCTCTAAGACGCTCTTCATATGGTTTGTTCGTTAGGCTAGGTATCATTTTGGTAACTCTACGTTGAACTCGTTCTAGCTTGTTTATATCTTTTTGGTAATAAGGGCACCAGGATTGAACGCAGTATTCCAGAAGAGGGCGGACTAAGGAATAGTAAAGGGTTAGGATAACTTCTTTGGATTTATGCTCAAATTACCTGCCTATAAAGCCAATTATTTTGTTTGCCTTCTTAACAACTTCTGAACATTGTTGACTCGGTTTTAGGATATTCGATATTGTTACTCCCAGATCGGTTTCTCTGTTTACATTCTTAAGCTGAGTGCCATTCATCGAATAGTTTGCTTTCTCATTTAGGTATCCGATATGTAGTACTTTACATTTATCCGCATTGAAACTCATTTGCCAAATTTGGGCCCAACATTACAATTTATCTAGATTGTGTTGCATATCGTCAACTTGTTCTTTTGAGAGTACGCTATTTGCAATTTTTGTATCGTCAGCAAATTTTGAGATTGTACAGGTGAGGCCCTCATCTATGTCGTTGATGTAAATTAGAAAGAGAATTGGTCCTAGTACCGATCCCTGGGGTACCCCGCTACTTACATTGGTCCATTTAGATGCCTTACCATTTATGACTACTCTTTGCTTTCTGTCGCTGAGCCAATTTTCTATCCATTTCAACACACCGTCTTGTATTCCATGCGCTTCTAGTTTTAGCAGTAAATGTTTGTGGGGAACTTTGTCAAAGGCCTTTTGAAAATCAAGGTATATAATATCTACAGCTTTACTCTCATCGTAGAGGTTGAGGATATCGTGGAAGAAGTCTAAGAGGTTTGTTAAACAGGAACGTTTTTTACGAAAGCCGTGTTGAGTATCTTTAAGTATGTTATTTTCCTCTAAGTGATTTACGAGTCTGTCTCGTATGACCGTTTCTAGCATTTTACATACAACTGAGGTTAAGCTAATTGGACGATAGTTACTGGGGGTAGGGATTTTCTGCCTTTTTTGAATATCGGTGTTACGTTGGCTAGCTTCCACTGATCAGGCATAGTTCCAGACTGCAAGGATTTATTGAATAGTAATGTCAGTGGTTTGGAGAGCTCATCCTTAGCTTCCTTCAGAACTCTAGGCGAGATTGTATCAGGTCCTGGCGTTTTATTTACCTTGAGTTTATCTAAACAATTCAATACTTCTCTCTCTGTAACGGTGATATTGCTTAGAACATCTGAATTATCAATCTGAATCGGCGATGGTGTAGGGATATCACTGAGGTCTTCTGTTGTAAAAACTGATGCAAAGAAGGTATTGAGGGCATTACTCATTTGTACTTCGTCTTTGGTGTATTCTCCATTTTCATCGACTAACGGTCCAACAGTTGAAGTACCTACTTTTTTCTTTCTGATATAACTATAGAATTATTTCGGGTTTGTTTTACTTTGATTCGCAATATTGAACTCTAAGGTCTTTTTACTTTGCTTAACTTTTTGGCTTTGCGTCGTAGCTCTACAAATTTCACCCGTTCTTCGTCATTTTGTGAGGATTTTAATCTATCATTAGCAAATTTTTTACCAAGCAGGCAGTTTGAAATATCTTTATTCCACCATTTGGGCTTATTATTATGGCCTGGACGCCGTATTTTCGATGGTATGCAGTCTTGCACTGCTTTTAGGTAAGTGGTTTCGAATAACTTCCAAGATGTATTTATGTCGTTATTGTTAATTAAAAAGCTCCAGTCAGTTTCTTTAAACATAGCTCTAAGTTTATGGAAGTTTGCTTTTTTGAAATTAGGGACTTTTTCGATGCTACTATTTGGTTCGTTACTAGTAAACTTTAAAGTGAATGTTATCGTACGATGGTCGCTGTTACTGAATTCATCACCAACATTCAAATTCTCTATTAATTCTTCTTTTGTGCAAGTACAATGTCAAGAACGTTATTACCACAGGTCGGCGTTCGAACAAATTGATAAAGCGAACTCTCTTGCAAGTTCGTATACAAGTCATGTCCGGAGTGTGAAGTAAGAGTATCGCCCAACTTGGTCACAGGTAAATTAAAGTCGCCAAAAATTACGGTATCTTGTGAGTTACTTACATCTGCAATTTGTTCGTAAATTTCTCGGTCAGTTTGCACTGATTGAGCTGGAGGTCTGTATATTAATGCAAGTATTATTTTTGTACCTTTATTATTCTTTATTAGCACAAAAGATGCGTCGACGTTCACAATTTGAGGTTTTGACAAGAGGGTAGGGTTAAGACTTTCTTTGATATAAAGTAAAACGCCACCTCCATTTCGATTTATTAGGCTTTTCTCAAACATTACTTAACCGGGAAGTGAATACTCTGCTAAAAAGTCTCTATCTTATGTATTGAGCCAAGATTCTGTTATGCCAATCACATCATAATTTTCTGTAATCACTAGCTCCTCTAAATCTGAAAATGTATTGCGTATGCTACGAGCGTTTGCATAGAAAACCTTTAAATTTGTTATTTTAGAACTCACGGAACGCTCTTTAATAATATTTTTGGTTCTTGTCGGATCTACATTTATGTTCATGGCTGTCCTCGGTCCTCGCTGTCTTCGGTCCTTATCGCTGGTGGTCCTCGGTTGCCTCTGTTTTTTTCTTGGCGTTGGATGATTTATGTCACTGCTGCTTCTTCTCTGATGGCGTTTTTTGATCCATGGCTGCGGACTGCTTCGTGTAGGAGACGACCCATGCGTGCTGAACCCACAGGGTTTAGATGAGTGCCATCCTTGCGGAACAGAGTAGGCTGGTTGTAGAAGTTGTCCCAGAGGTTGATGAATTCAACTTCTTCCCTCAGATACAAATATTTTAGTCGGCTATTTGTGCTGAAGGCCTTGTCGTAGAATTTATCAGGTGCGTCGATCTTGGGGAGAATGCCTGAGATGATGATATTCCTTGACTTCCTTGTGAGTGTAGAGGTTTGCATATCTGTGTATGTATGTGTGTGTGTGTGTTCTGAAAATAATTATATGGAAATCGAATGAAAATATTAAAAAGTAAATGAAAAATAATTATTCCAGGCATACATGCATATACAAAACACACATATAGGAAGAGGGGAACAAAAACAAAAACACACACACACACCTGACCACCCAACCACCACTACATTCCCGCCCGCACCTCCCACTGCGCTACACACACACACACACACACACACACACACACCAAAAACTTAGCTTTGAGAGAGATAGCAGCGAGTTTAACCGGAGAATAATGGTGAGAGGAGAGAATTTAAGCTGGAGTTGAGATGATGTGATGTGGGTCTTTGATGTGTGTGTCTGTGTGTGTGTGTGTGTGTGCGTGCGTGCGTGTGTGTGTGTGTGTGTATGTGTGTGTTTAGCTTAATATAGCTTAAAAGATGTCGTCGGTACAGAAGGGGTTAACAGTGACGTCACAGGAAGATTTATTAGGCAGAGTCTGGGTGGCTGCATCTTCTGCAGTACCAAAATATCTTAACACTTTAACTGTGAGAGGGTTTTACTGAATTTAGTAAGCTTCCCTGTCTTAGCCAAAATAGTAAATCGCATGATAATATACAGGTAATACTGAAGAAGCATATTGAGAAGACATTAAGCCATATGACTTAAATAACTAAATGAATAAATAACCGTGTAGCCCAGCCTTCAATATGATGTATATTATCGTTTGGACATATTTACGCAATATCTATAGATTGTAATAGAAAATATGTTGATTATCGTCAACACACACACACACACACACACACACACACACACACACACACACACATACACAATGCATTTTCAGCCCTATTCCATTATGCTAGTTATCACACCATCTAATTTAATGGCATAAGGTATATATTTTGTGGTGGACATGTTGTGACAAGTAGAATCTGATACCATATGTTTAATGCCTCCAAGTGTAAAGATTTTAAAATATATTTGCATAAACTCTTTCAATCACATGACTTTTATTATTCAACTTTGTTATACAACCACAAACATTTGCTCTGCTTGGAATAAAAACCTTAAATTTCAACTCAAATGAAATCCCAGACGATACTATTCAGCTACGGAAATATTCCTTGGAGGGAATGGCTCTAAATATTGCCTAAGTTGATGTTGTCGTCAGGAGGTATATAACTAGTAAACAAATAACATAAAAAGAACATATCCAAATACTGATATGCAATATTTCGCTATTACATAAAACAGCGTGACAATATTCAGCCTTCTGTAAAACCTAAACCAACAATAGACGACTACCAAAAATAAACCCTTATTATATTATTCAGCTAAGGAAAGACCCCTCGGAGGAAACAGCATAAATATTGTAAACGTGCTCATCAGGAGAGAACTAGAAAACAGATAAAATATAAGAACATTCTTAATTGAAAAGGTGCTATATTGCGATACAAAATAAAAAGTGACAACATTCAGCCTTCTGTAAAACCCAAACCAACAACAAACGACTACCCCAAAATACACCGTTATCTCCTTAGCTGTGGGTGGCAGGGTAATATGCATGAAGGGTATACTAATAAAGATGAATACTATATAGGGTATAATAATAAAGATGAATAATATATAGGGTATACTAATAAAGATGAATACTATATAGGCTATAATAATAAAGATGAATAATATATAGGCTATAATAATAAAGATGAATAATATATAGGGTATACTAATAAAGATGAATAATATATAGGCTATAATAATAAAGATCAATACTATATAGGCTATAATAATAAAGATGAATAATATGTAGGGTATAATAATAAAGATGAATAATATGTAGGGTATAATACACAAGAGATATATAAATGATCTGTTAAGGGGGAAGGGTTTATTTTTTGGGTCGATTATTTCATTTATTTATTGTTTTTCTAGTTTCCTACCTAGACCTCCATCAAACTGTTAAACATATCCAATAGATCCCCCTGTTAGATTAATTTGTAAAAAATTTGGTAGAAAAATGTCTCGGCCGAAGGCAGGTTCTTCCAAAATTACAGGCTCACTATCGTTCGCCAGGGAACAATTGACATTTAATTAGCACAAAAGGTATTAATATTGACAAAGACATGGGGCGAAAGGTCTTCAAACCAAAACCAACCATAAACGACTCCCCGATAAACCGTTATCTCCATAGCTGTGGGTGGCCAAGGTAATAATATGCATGAAGGCTATAGTAATAAAGAGTAATTATATATATGGTATAATACATTAGAGATATACTGATTATAGGTGCAGACCGTGGGAGTCGTAGGGTATAATTTATCTGATAAGTGTTTTGATATAGTGAGGCTCTTGCTTTAGTGCAATGTGACTGGCAAAGTTGTTTATACCATACTCATTCACTCTCTCACTCTTACTTTCTCTCTCTCTCACACACACACTCACACTCAGTCTTACGCTCTCTCTCTCTCTAAAACTTCCATAATTCCATAATAAAGCAAACTTCCATAAACTTAGAGCTATGTTTAAAGAAACTGACTGGAGCTTTTTAATTAACAATAACGACATAAATACATCTTGTAAGTTATTCAAAACCACTTACCTAAAAGCAGTGCAAGACTGCATACCATCGAAAATACGGCGTCCAGGCCATAATAATAAGCCCAAATGGTGGAATAAAGATATTTCAAACTGCCTGCTTGCTAAAAAATTTGCTAATGATAGATTAAAATCCTCACAAAATGACGTAGAACGGGTGAAATTTGTAGAGCTACGACGCAAAGCCAAAAAGTTAATTAAGCATAGTAAAAAGACCTTAGAGTTACACAATTGCGAATCAAAGTAAAACAAACCCGAAAGAATTCTATAGTTATATCAGAAAGAAAAAAGTAGTTACTTCAACTGTTGGACCGTTAGTCGATGAAAATGGAGAATACACCAAAGACGAAGTACAAATGAGTAATGCCCTCAATACCTTCTTTGCATCAGTTTTTACAACAGAAGACCTCAGTGATATCCCTACACCATCGCCGATTCAGATTGATAATTCAGATATATAATTCAGATATAATTCAGATATATTCAGATATATAATTCAATATCACCATTACAGAGAGAGAAGTATTGAATTGTTTAGATAAACTCAAGGTAAATAAAACGCCTGGACCTGATACAATCTCGCCTAGAGTTCTAAAGGAAGCTAAGGATGAGCTCTCCAAACCACTGACATTACTATTCAATAAATCCTTGCAGTCTGGAACTATGCCTGATCAGTGGAAGCTAGCCAACGTAACACCGATATTCAAAAATGGCAGCAAATCCCTACTCAGTAACTATCGTCCAATTAGCTTAACCTCAGTTGTATGTAAAATGCTAGAAACAGTCATATGAGATACTCGTAAATCACTTAGAGGAAAATAACATACTTAAAGATACTCAACACGGCTGGCTTTCGTAAAAAACGTTCCTGTTTAACAAACCTTTTAGACTTCTTCCACAATATCCTCAACCTCTACGATGAGAGTAAAGCTGTAGATATTATATACCTTGATTTTCAAAAGGCCTTTGACAAAGTTCCCCACAAACGTTTACTGCTAAAACTAAAAGCGCATGGAATACAAGACGGTGTGTTGAAATGGATGGAAAATTGGCTCAGCGACAGAAAGCAAAGAGTAGTCATAAACGGTAAGGCATCTAAATGGACCAATGTAAGTACCGGGGTACTCCAGGGATCGGTACTAGGACCAATTATCTTTCTAATTTACATCAATGACATAGATGAGGGTCTCACCTGTACAATCTCAAAATTTGCTGATGATACAAAAATTGCAAATAGCGTACTCTCAAAAGAACAAGTTGACGATATGCAACACAATCTAGATAAATTGTCATGTTGGGCCCAAATTTGGCAAATGAGTTTCAATGCTGATAAATGTAAAGAACTACATATCGGATACCTAAATGAGAAAGCAAACTATTCGATGAATGGCACTCAGCTTAAGAATGTAAACAGAGAAACCGATCTGGGAGTAACAATATCGAGTAACCTAAAACCGAGTCAACAATGTTCAGAAGTTGTTAAAAAGGCAAACAAAATAATTGGCTTTATAGGCAGGTCATTTGAGCATAAATCCAAAGAAGTTATCCTAACCCTTTACAATTCCTTAGTCCGCCCTCTTCTGGAATACTGCGTTCAATCCTGGTGCCCTTATTACCAAAAAGATATAAACAAGCTAGAACGAGTTCAACGTAGAGTTACCAAAATGATACCTAGCCTGAAGAACAAACCATACGAAGAGCGTCTTAGAGAATTAAATCTATTTCCTTTAACCCAGCCCAGATTAAGAGGTGACTTAATTCAAGTGTTCAAAATCATCAAAGGCATCGACAATATGGACTGTAGTAAGTACTTCACTATCGACCAATCTAATTACACGCGGGGAAATGGTTGCAAAATAATTGGTAAATCTTTTAACTCACACGAATCTAAGAATTTCTTCTTCAATCGAGTTGTCAACTTGTGGAATGGGCTTCCCCAAAACGTTATAGACTGCATCACCGTTGATTTATTTAAACTCCGCCTAGACAAATATCTCGCATCAAACCCGCTACTGACTGCGTTTGTAAATGAATAACTTTATTTTATCCCCCCCTCAGTTACTAACCCATCTGTCCCCTACTAACTTCCTAATCCCGCCACGGACATTAGTTCCAGGGCAGTAATTCCCTTTCCAATGTTCCCTTACCCACTCTAAACCACTGTTTGGACACTTGATCCTCAGTGTTTTGGAGGACAAGCAGCCTAGAAAGGTCACTAGATCTGTTGTTGCTTGATTTCCTTTGTACTCCTTTGTACTCTCTCTCTCTCTCCCCTTGACTCTTTAATCTATTCAACACGAAGATCATTCCACTTTCCGCCTCTCTTCAGCACTCTCTATCTTCAAATAAAATTACCTTCTCTCTCTCTCTCTACTACACACAAACACACACACACACAAACACATACACACACACACACGTACCATACCCCCCACCACACACAGACACACACACACACAAAGACACACACACTCCACACACACACACACACACATACACACACTCATAAATCAACCAATACACAAATAATATATATTGTACATAACTCACACTCACCAACACCATTCCCCTCCCACCACCCACTTGTCTACCCCCCCCCCCCCCCCCCCCCCACAACGTCACCGTCTGAACAAAAATTTGGACTAAGTTTATAATCTGAAATCACAAGTCTCAGGAGTGTGTTACTCAGTTACTTGTTCGTCAAGGGGAATCCACGCAATGCGAGCTAAGCTCATTATTATCGCGCCTCCTTAACTGGGATTTATTGCGTGAAATGCATGTTAAGTGTTTTATGTACTGTTGGAATGGCTGTGGATGTGTGTGTAGTCTGTATTTTAGCCAATTGGCGACATCGGAAACGAAGGCTTAGGGTGGATCTGTATGGTACCATTCTCACTATAGACGGTACCGTCTCGCCCGAAGGCTTAGGTAGCCATCAGCTTAGGTGAACCATATGATACCCATCTCGCCTTGTACCATTTTTGCCAACCCCAGATGGGACGTCACAACGTCGTCCACTTATTCCAGGTACCTATTTACAGCTAGGTGAACTGAGGCTAACACATGCAAGGAGACAAGCCCAATTTGTCTCCGCCCGGCCGGGGATTGAACCCCCGACCCCTCGTGTGTGAGACGAGAGCTCTACCTACTAGGCTAAGGGCTGTGTGTGTGTGTGTGTGTGTGTGTGTGTGTGTGTGTGTGTGTGTGTGTGTGTGTGTGTGTGTGTGTGTGTGTGTGTGTGTGATAGACGTCAGGCTATCACCCCTGATAACCTATTTCTGAGTATTTCAACATATTTGTTTTCGGTTGAAGTGATTGAAGGTTTTTTAAAGTGAGTGAAGTGTTTTAAAGTGAGTGAAGTGTTTTAAAGTGAGTTAAGTGTTTTAAAGTGAGTTAAGTGTTTTAAAATTTTACAGGTCATCTGAGTCTGAGTATCTGGAAACGGGTTTGACACTCGGTAATTGATATGATTTTCCTGGTCTTGGTGGCATTTTATTATATATCAAGGAAAGTCTTAACCCGACCCTCTTGTCAAAACCGCAAATTGTGAACGTCGACACATCTTTTGTGCTAATAAATAATAATAATGGTACAAACATAATACTTGCATTAATATACAGACCTCCAGCTCAATCAGTGCAAACTGACCGAGAAATTTACGAACAAATTGCAGATGTAAGTAACTCACAAGATACCGTAATTTTTGGCGACTTTAATTTACCTGTGACCAAGTTGGGCGATACTCTTACTTCACACTCCGGACATGACTTGTATGCGAACTTGCAAGAGAGTTCACTCTATCAATTTGTTCGATCGCCGACCCGTGGAAATAACGTTCTTGACCTTGTCCTTGCAACAAAAGAAGAATTAATAGAGAATATGAACGTTGGTGATGAATTCAGAAACAGCGACCATCGTACAATAACTTTCACTTTAAAGTTTACTAGTAACGAACCAAATAGCAGCATCGAGAAAGTCCCTAATTTCAAGAAAGCAAACTTTCATAAACTTAGAGCTATGTTTAAAGAAACTGTCTGGAGCTTTTTAATTAACAATAACAACATAAATACATCTTGGGAATTATTCGAAACCACTTACCTAAAAGCAGTGCAGGACTGCATACCACCGAAAATACGGCGTACAGGCCATAATAACAAGCCCAAATGGTGGAATAAAGATATTTCAAACTGTCTGCTTGCTAAACCGTTTGCTAATGATCGATTAAAATCCTCACAAAATGACGTAGAACGGGTGAAATTTGTAGAGCTACGACGCAGCCAAAAAGCTAATTAAGCAAAGTAAAAAGACCTTGGAGTTACATGTTGAAAATCAAAGTAAAGCAAACCCAAAAGAATTCTATAGTTATATCAGAAAGAAAAAAGTAGTTACTTCAACTGTTGGACCGTTAGTCTATGACAATGGAGAATACACCAAAGACGAAGTACAAATCAGTAATGCCCTCAATACCTTCTTTGCATCTGTTTTTACAACAGAAGACCTCAGTGATATCCCTACACCATCGCCGATTCAGATTGATAATTCAGATGTTCTAAGCAATATCACCGTTACAGAGAGAGAAGTATTGAATTGTTTAGATAAACTCTAGGTAAATAAAACTCCTGGACCTGATACAATCTCACCTAGAGTTCTAAAGGAAGCTAAGGATGAGCTCTCCAAACCACTGACATTGCTATTTCATAAATCCATGCAGTCTGATCAGTGGAAGCTAGCCAACGTAACACCGATATTCATAAAAGGCAGCAAATCCCTACCCCGTAACTATCGTCTAATTAGCTTAACCTCAATTGTATGTAAAATGCTAGAAACACTCATAAGAGACAGACTCGTAAATCACTTAGAGGAAAATAACATACTTAAAGATACTCAACACGGCTTTCGTAAAAAACGTTCCTGTTTAACAAACCTCTTAGACTTCTTCCACGATATCCACAACCTCTACGATGAGAGTAAAGCTGTAGATATTATATACCTTGATTTTCAAAATGCCTTTGACAAAGTTCCCACAAATGTTTACTGCTAAAACTAAAAGCGCGTGGAATACAAGACATGAAATGGAGAGAAAATTGTCTAGGCGACAGAAAGGAAAGAGTAGTCATAAACGGTAGGGCATCTAAATGGACCAATGTAAGTAGCGAGGTACCCCAGGGATCGGTAATAGGACCAATTATCTTTCTAATTTACATCAACGACATAGATGAGGGTCTCACCTGTACAATCTCAAAATTTGCTGACGATACAAAAATTGCAAATAGCGTACTCTCAAAAGAAAAAGTTGACAATATGCAACACAATCTAGATAAGTAGTCATGTTGGGCCCAAATTTGGCAAATGAGTTTCAATGCTGATAAATGTAAAGTACTACATATCGGATACCAAAATGAGAAAGCAAACTATTCGATGAATGGCACTCAGCTTAAGAATGTAAACAGAGAAACCGATCTGGGAGTAACAATATCGAGTAACCGAAAACAGAGTCAACAATGTTCAGAAGTTGTTAAGAAGGCAAACAAAATAATTGGCTTTATAGGCAGGTCATTTGAGCATAAATCCAAAGAAGTTATCCTAACCCTTTACAATTCCTTAGTCCGCCCTCTTCTGGAATACTGCATTCAATACTGGTGCCCTTATTACCAAAAAGATATAGACAAGCTAGAACGAGTTCAACGTAGAGTTACCAAAATTATACCTATCCTAAAGAACAAATCATACGAGGAGGGTCATAGAGAATTAAATCTATTTCCTTTAACCCAGCGCAGATTAAGAGGCGACTTAATTCAGGGGTTCAAAATCATCAAAGGCATCGACAATATGAACTGTAGTAAGTACTTCACTATCGACCAAGCTAATTACGCGCGGGGAAACGGTTGCAAAATTATCGGTAAATCTTTTAACTCACACGAATCTAAGAATTTTTTCTTCAATCGAGTTGTCAACTTATGGAATGGGCTTCCCCGAGATGTTATAGACTGAAGCACCGTTGATTCATTTAAACTTCGCCTCGACAAATATCTCGCATCAAACCCTCGACTGACTGCATTTGTAAATGAATAACTTTATTTTATCCTCCCTCAGTTACTGACCTATCTGTCCCTTACTAACTTCCTAATCCTGCCACGGGCATTAGTTCCAGGGCAGTAGTTCCCTTTCCAATTTTCCTTACCGACTCTAAACCACTGTTTGGACACTTGATCCTCAGTGTTATGGAGGACAAGCAATCTGGGTTACTAGATATGTTGTTGCTTGATTTCCTTTGAGAGAGAGAGAGAGAGAGAGAGAGTGAGTAAATTCTTCCCTATGATCAAAGGCCTCAAACTTAATAACAATGGAAACCAACTCTCTTATCCAAGGGCGAACCGCTCAACAAGACACAACAAACGTATAATAGGTAGGCCAGACTCCTACAGATAACCTACAATATACTTTTCCCGGAGGCAGAGAGAGAAACAGCTTATCTCTCTACCAGTGCAGGCCCAGAGAGCTTTGCAGTGGAAGGAAGGAAGGAAGAAGTTTGGAGCCTGATACGATTGTGGTGGTTTAAGAAGGTTTGACAGATAAAAGAGATAGATAGGTAGTTATATAGGTAGATAGATAGATAGATAATTAGATGGAGAGAGAGATAGATATATATATAGATATATAGTTGCAGTGGAAGGAAGGAAGGAAGAAGTTTGAAGCCTGATATGATTGTGTTGGTGGTTTAAGAAGGTTTGATATATATATATATATATATAGATATATATATATATATAGATAGATAGATAAATAGATACAACTGATAGATAAACAGATAGAGTGAGTGAATTCGACCCTCTGATCAAAGGCCTAAAACTTAATAACAATGAAAACCAATTCTCATATCTCTCTCTTAGATTAAAGACTCGTCCTAAATTCTTTATTTCATATAAAACAACACAATTTACTTTTTACATACAGTATATACAGCAGAGATAACAGTAATCTTAAACATTACCGCATTCTAGGTTCAGATAGAGAGAGAGAGAGAGAGAGAGAGAGAGAGAGAGAGAGAGAGAGATTCAGCGGTAGGAAGGGACTGGGAAAGAAGTTTGGAGCCAGATAATATTATGATAATTTAAGAATGTTGACAAGTAGCTAGAGAGATGTGTGTGTGTGTGAATGTGTGTGTGTGTGAGAGAGAGAGAAAGAGAGAGAGAGTTGCAGCGGAAGGAAGGGACTGGGAGAGAAGTTTGGAGCCAGATAATATTATGATGATTTAAGAATGTTGACAAGTAGCTAGAGAGATATGTGTGTGTGTGTGTGAAAGAGAGAGAGAGAGAGAGAGAGAGAGAGAGAGAGAGAGAGAGAGAGAGAGAGAGAGAGAGAGAGAGAGAGGGGGGGGGAGGGGGGCAACTGTTAGGCTTGATGGAGGTCTATGGAGGAAACTAAAACAAATAATAAATACAGTAAATAAATATATAAACAAATACCTAAACATATCCCCCTTTATGGTCTTCCAGGACGCGTTCATTCTGTTGCAATGATAGGTGTATAGTCAATGATAGGTGTATAGTCAATGATAGGTGTATAGTCAATGATAGTTGTATAGTCAATGATAGGTGTATAGTCAATGATAGGTGTATAGTCAATGATAGGTGTATAGTCAATGATAGGTGTATAGTCAATGATAGGTGTATAGTCAATGATAGGTGTATAGTCAATGATAGGTGTATAGTCAATGATAGGTGTATAGTCAATGATAGGTGTATAGTCAATGATAGGTGTATAGTCAATGATAGGTGTATAGTCAATGATAGGTGTATAGTCAATGATAGGTGTATAGTCAATGATAGGTGTATAGTCAATGATAGGTGTATAGTCAATGATAGGTGTATAGTCAATGATAGGTGTATAGTCAATGATAGGTGTATAGTCAATGATAGGTGTATAGTCAATTCGCTTACAGGGTATTTTGCCCTCAGTCACCTCACTCATATCAGTGTGTAACCTATACAACTTTATCTTCATCTAAACTTAACTGAACCTAATATTAACCCCTTCAGGATATGATTGCACATTTCCTTTCTGTTATCTGGCTATTATTACACGATTGTATTCATATTAGGAAGGGTATATGGAAATCAGAGGTGCAGATACTTCCTAAGCTGTACAGAATCGTGTAATGATAACCAGAATATGCAGTCAAAACGCAGCATAGTCATCAATGGGTTAAAAGTAATTTACAGTTACCCTAACCTAATTTAGTCTATTGTGATCTATGCTAGAGTAACACACACACACACACACACATCCACCAATGAATGAGCCTCAACAGGTGGAACGGATGAGGTAAGCTGTGGTAACCTAAACAAAATATACTGTACTATAACCAATTCATTATAAGCAGGCCAGAAATTGTAACACCTTAACCTCTATATCTCAAAACGGGCTAGAACAAATCGCCTGTAAATTACCACACTTATTATCTGTCTAACTCCTCCCAAATGGTAGAAATATTAGCTCGATTACTCTAGTCGTTTGTGAGTTATATTGGTTAATGTTCAAAAGTGTTGGCCTGCTATCTTGGAACAGGGTATTATGCTGAGTAAAAGGAGATGAGCATCCTACATTATGATCCTAATTTTACTTTTCTCTTTTCCAGTGTTGGGAGTCTAGTGCACGTGAGGTGGTGCTGAAGGGCCTGAGTCCCGCCTCCTCCGGTAACTACAAGTGTGAGGTGATCAGTGACCACCCCTACTTCAGGAAGGACATGAAGAACGCTACCCTCACCGTATTCAGTAAGTACAATATAAATAGTTCAGTTCTATATCTTTAACCTCTTTAGCACCATGACGCCCATTTACCTTTGATTTTGGCTAAAATTAGAAGGTTTTATGCAGTTTATGAAGGACCTATGTTACTAAGAGGGGTTATTGAGATTGTATTTAACCACTTGAAACGAATAGGTTGATTACAAACTAATGGGAATCATCTAATGGTAACCAGAATATGATGAAATTTCCGTCATGGTGCTGAAGGGGTTAAACAATAACAAAGAGGACAGCCCTCCACCTTATACTCTTCTACTTTGCTCTTTCTTTCCTACTTTACTTCTCTCTTAATTCTTGGAGACCTCTCACCTCCCCAACCTGACTATCCCCCTCTACTTTAACTTAATTCTTAGAGACCTCTCACCTCCCCAACCTGACTATCCCCCTCTACTTTAACTTAATTCTTAGAGACCTCTCACCTCCCCAACCTGACTATCCCCCTCTACTTTAACTTAATTCTTAGAGACCTCTCACCTCCCCAACCTGACAATCCCCCTCTACTTTAACTTATTTCTTAGAGATCTCTCACCTCCCCAACCTGACTAACCCCCTCTACTTTAACTTAATTCTTAGAGAACTCTCACCTCCCCAACCTGACTATCCCCCTCTACTTTAACTTAATTCTTAGAGACTTCTCACCTCCCCAACCTGACTATCCCCCTCTACTTTAACTTAATTCTTAGAGACCTCTCACCTCCCCAACCTGACTATCCCCCTCTACTTTAACTTAATTCTTAGAGACCTCTCACCTCCCCAACCTGACTATCCCCCTCTACTTTAACTTAATTCTTAGAGACCTCTCACCTCCCCAACCTGACAATCCCCCTCTACTTTAACTTATTTCTTAGAGATCTCTCACCTCCCCAACCTGACTAACCCCCTCTACTTTAACTTAATTCTTAGAGAACTCTCACCTCCCCAACCTGACTATCCCCCTCTACTTTAACTTAATTCTTAGAGACTTCTCACCTCCCCAACCTGACTATCCCTCTCTACTTTAACTTAATTCTTAGAGACCTCTCACCTCCCCAACCTGACTATCCCCCTCTACTTTAACTTAATTCTTAGAGACCTCTCACCTCCCCAACCTGACTATCCCCCTCTACTTTAACTTAATTCTTAGAGACCTCTCACCTCCCCAACCTGACTATCCCCCTCTACTTTAACTTAATTCTTAGAGACCTCTCACCTCCCCAACCTGACAATCCCCCTCTACTTTAACTTAATTCTTAGAGACCTCTCACCTCCCCAACCTGACTATCCCCCTCTACTTTATCTTAATTCTTAGAGACCTCTCACCTCCCCAACCTGACTATCCCCCTCTACTTTAACTTAATTCTTAGAGAACTCTCACCTCCCCAACCTGACTATCCCCCTCTACTTTAACTTAATTCTTAGAGACCTCTCACCTCCCCAACCTGACTATCCCCCTCTACTTTATCTTAATTCTTAGAGACCTCTCACCTCCCCAACCTGACTATCCCCCTCTACTTTAACTTAATTCTTAGAGACCTCTCACCTCCCCAACCCGACAATCCCCCTCTACTTTAACTTAATTCTTAGAGACCTCTCACCTCACCAACCTGACTATCCCCCTCTACTTTAACTTAATTTTAACGTTATTCAGATTTGTAAGTAGACAAAAGGCAAAGCTGACTGTAAAGAGAGCCTTCCCCCCTTCCCCCACCTCAAAAAAACAAAACAAAAACACAAATATAATACAAAAATGGAATATAATAAATCAATAGAATACAAGTAAAAATACAGAAAAAGAAAACAAATAAATAAATAAATACATCCATAAATAAATAAATATAATAAGAAAAAACAAAAACGTTACAGGAGTGCCAGATTCCGTACGTTAGGGTAAATTAAAGTGTCTGGACCCCTTTAACCCGTGCAGCCCCAGCGACGCGCCTGACGCGTCGGCGATGTATGTAACGCACAGCCCCAGAGACGCGCCTGGCGCGTCACCCTAATTGCGCCGACCGTAACCTCAGGTGTAGGCACTCAAGAGGGCTCAGATTTGTATGGGAACTGTGTACGTATCCCACGCAACCGTGCCGATGGTTGAAAACTCTCAAAGTCCACGTGTGTGCGCGTGAGCGCGCAATAACCTGTTTTTTTGGGGTAATTGCCTTCAATTTTTTACTCTTGTAAAATACGTTTTCGGGGGCTCTGTAGGATCATTCTTTAAGCTTTTTGAGCGTTTTTCGTGGTTTTTCCTTCATTCCTAACCCATTCGCTATTGTTTCTGGAATAAAACCATTTTTTGAAAACCGGCCGGGTTCTGGTGAACAAACATTACAAAACTAGCCGGGGCTGGACGGGTTAATACGATGACGCCTTACATAAATTTATGTTCAGGCACACATTAGACGATTCTAAGTAGTTTAATTAAGAAGGGCTTATGTTATTCAGATTTTTTTTTTTTTTTTTTTCTTTTTTATGATAGTTTTTACCGAGGATTAGAGCCACATATAGTCTCTAATCCTTGATGTACACCGCTTTAAGTCCTAAAGGTATATCAAATAAGTAAATACAATAAATTAATATTAATATTGGATGGTATTGCTGTGGAGTGTATAAAGAAGGGTGGAGATGTGATAATAGATTGGTTGGTGAGACTTTTCAATGTGTGCTTTGCTGTGTCAATGGTACCAATAGACTGGAAGAGTGCATGTATTGTGCCGTTGTACAAGGGGAAGGGAGATCGGCAGGAGTGTTCAAGTTATAGAGGTATTAGTTTATTGTCAGTGGTTGGAAAGCTGTATGGCAGGGTGTTGATAGAGAGGATAATAAAGTGTACGGAAGTTGCAATAGGAGAAGAACAGTGCGGTTTTAGGAGGGGAAGAGGGTGCGTGGATCAGATGTTTGCAGTAAGACAGTTATGCGAGAAGTATTTAGAGAAGCATAAGGAGATATTTTGGGCTTTTATGGACTTGGAAAAAGCGTATGATCGTGTGGACCGTGAAGCAATGTGGAAGGTGTTAAGGATTTATGAAATAGGAGGAAATTTGTTAGAAGCCGTTAAGAGTTTTTATGAAGGGAGCAGAGCATGTGTGAGAGTAGGAAATGGTGAGTTGAGTGAATGGTTTGAGGTAAAGGTAGGTTTGCGACAGGGTTGTGTAATGTCACCATGGCTGTTTAATATGTTTATGGATGGTGTGGTGAGGGAGGTGAAAAGGAGAACTATGGGAAGAGGATTGGGTTTAGTAGGAAAGAATGGTAGAGATTGATTGGGAGTTGAATCAGTTGCTGTTCGCTGATGACACAGCATTGGTGGCGGATTCTGATGAGAAACTGCAGCGGGTAGTCAAAGAGTTTGGTGTGGTTTGTGGAAGGAGGAAACTGAAGGTAAACGTCAATAAAAGTAAAGTAATGGTGTGTAATAGGGGAGAGCATAGGGAGAATCTAGATGTGAGGCTGGATGGGGAAATATTGGAACAAGTAGAGTGTTTTAAATATCTAGGAGGAACGATAAGCAGGAGTGGAGGTATGGAAGTGGAGGTAAAACAGAGAGTGTGTGAAGGAAGGAAGGTTTTCGGAGCAATAGGAAGTATGTGGAAGACGAGAAATTTCGGAGTGAAAGTAAAAAGTGCACTGTATCAAGGAATTGTTGTGCCAACAGTGATGTATGGGGCTGAGACATGGGCTCTGAAGAAAAAGGAGAAAAGAGGGCTGGATGTAATGGAGATGAGCTGCTTGAGGAGTATGTGTGGAGTTACTCGTAGAGACAGATTGAGGAATGAAGAGAAACGTAGGAGAGTGGGGCAGCAGGAACATTTGTCAGCCAGAGTGGACAGAAGGGTGCTGAGCTGGTATGGTCATGTTGAACGAATGGGAGATGAAAGGCTTACAAAGAGAATATGTGAGTCAGGTACAAGGGGAGATAGAAGGGCAGCAAGACCCCCATTGAGATGGAGAGACTGTGTAAGAAAGGCTTTGGATGATAGAGGAATGACTATAGATCAGGCAGGGGAAGTGGTGGTGGACAGGAGTGAATGGAGAATGCTTGTGAATAGTTGAGTGAACACGTGGTCATTAGGAGTAAGGGGTCGGGCGCAAGTTCGACTAGATAATAGTCCATCAGGTGCCTGGCCCGGGGAGACGATTAATATGAAGGGTGTGCCTGGAAGTGTGGTGGGAGGGCTTGTGGCTTTGGCTCTGCTGCATGTCTGCCTGCCAAGATCGGAACCTCTCCGGGTGGTCAGGGGCCGGGGGAGTGCTGGAGCGACCTTGGTAACCCTGGTCTCTGGGTCTTCTCCTGGGTGACCTGGATGTGTGTGAGTTTGTGTTTTTTATCTGTGTTTATTTTTTGTTTATGTTGTTTTTGTGTTTTCCCTGTTCTTGCTCTGTCTTGAGTCGGCTACCCCCAAAATGGGGATTGGGCCTGAGCATATAGATAGATAGATAGATAGATAGATAATATTAATTTAATAATAATAAATACAAAAATAAATAAATTAATATATATACTGTATATACTGTATATAATATACAAATATATACAAATCTCCCCTTAACATCATCATTAGCCTCACCATCATCAAATCCTCTGCATTTCGTATACAAACACAAATTTCAAACCAAATGTTTACCACTCGCAAGAAAGAAGGTAAAATTCCCTCTCGTTTTAGATCAGGGCGGGACTTATATACTCCCATTTAGAGGGCTAGGCAAAATATTTTTTTTTTTTTTTTTTGTGAGCGGACTAATTGCGGGTTTAGCCTTTCTTTCTTGTATCGGGGTACATAAAAATAGGGAGAGGGTATTTTCTTCTTTGGGACATGAACGCAAGAGTAGGGAGAAATAGTTATTTATCTTTCACACTCTTTCTCTTGCTCACTTTCCTTCTCTCTATTTCTCACTCTCTCTCGCTCTCTTTCTCACTCTCACTCTCTCACACTCACTCTCACACACACACACTCACTGTCACTCTCACACACACACTATCTCTCTCTCTCTCTCTCACACACACACACACACACACACACACACGCACACTGCATTATCACTGTACTGCTATGCCAATGAATAAAACCCCTCTGTATTACTAAGCTTCTCCTTTTGCTATAACTGATATTGTCAACTTTCCTTGCCTTGTTATGCCTCCCGTGTATAATTACGAGCATAAATAACCACGTATTTATTTGTTTCTGTAACGAAGACAAACAAGGCTATAGTGTATGCTGTATTATATCTCGGATGCTTTAGAACTAGGGTGTAAGGGTGCAAAGGATGAAATGGGTGTAACTTTATAACTGTAGTACTTATTTATGTTACCCTCACCCCTCTCTCGTTACCTTGTCACTGGAACTTGTAACCCTTCCCTTATTGTAACCTGTATATATATATATATATATATATATATATATATATATATATATATATATATATATATATATATATATATATACATATATATATATATATATATATATATATATATATATATGACATATATATATATACCGGTATATATATATATATATATATATAATATATATATATATATATATACAGTACATATATAACTTTGCAACCACTATGATAATTTGTGTACTCTACCCTTACCTAACCCTTCCCTGCCCTCTCCCACACTATTAGCATACCCACCAAAACAATTACTCCCCTCCAAATCCTCCTCCCTGCCCAACCCCCATTCTAAACCTTCCCCCCTTCCCCCACACGCCCCCCTCCCCCCTCCCCCCCCCCCCTCCAAATCCCCTCCCCCCATTACTCGCACCGTGTGGCCGAGTTATGGAGCTCTTAGGCATCTCCGGGGCCATCATCTTAATTACCTGGATAAATTTGAGCCCATGTGTGCGACCTGCAGTTTTATTTCTGTACCTCAGATGTTGCTACATATTCTCTAACGAATTCTATTTTTTGTTTGTGTTCATATTTGTTTAAACTCCTGTTCTTCTTCATAGTTTTCATGCTTGTCTTCTTTTTGTGTTATTGTCTTGTGCATACATCAGCTAACACAGACGTACAGTACTTGCATAATGAACAAATGAATGATGCACGAAATATGGTGTGCAACTTTACCAGCTTGTTTACTAAAGGGTTGTTGTTAGTTATGGGACGAGGAACGGAACCATTTTACCCTGTCATAGTTTACTAAAGGGTTGTTGTTAGTTATGGGACGAGGAACGGAACCATTTTACCCTGTCATAGTTTACTAAAGGGTTGTTGTTAGTTATGGGACGAGGAACGGAACCATTTTACCCTGTCATAGTTTACTAAAGGGTTGTTGTTAGTTATGGGACGAGGAACGGAACCATTTTACCCTGTCATAGTTTACTAAAGGGTTGTTGTTAGTTATGGGACGAGGAACGGAACCATTTTACCCTGTCATAGTTTACTAAAGGGTTGTTGTTAGTTATGGGACGAGGAACGGAACCATTTTACCCTGTCATAGTTTACTAAAGGGTTGTTGTTAGTTATGGGACGAGGAACGGAACCATTTTACCCCGTCATAGTTTACTAAAGGGTTGTTGTTAGTTATGGGATGAGGAACGGAACCATTTTACCCTGTCATAGTTTACTAAAGGGTTGTTGTTAGTTATGGGACGAGGAACGGAACCATTTTACCCTGTCATAGTTTACTAAAGGGTTGTTGTTAGTTATGGGACGAGGAACGAAACCATTTTACCCTGTCATAGTTTACTAAAGGGTTGTTGTTAGTTATGGGACGAGGAACGGAACCAATTTACCCTGTCATAGTTTACTAAAGGGTTGTTGTTAGTTATGGGACGAGGAACGGAACCATTTTACCCTGTCATAGTTTACTAAAGGGTTGTTGTTAGTTATGGGACGAGGAACCTTACCTTACCTTTGGATACCTTTGGATGTGTTCGCCGCTCCTCTAGCGGCACCAAGGAGCGCGACGCCCCTCGTTATGGGTGGTGATTTGGTGCAGTAGACTGTTTGAAGCGACAGCTCGCTCCCTTGCGAGGATGGGCTCGTCTGGCACTTTTTGCAGTTCGACATCTAGGGCTCTCTTGAAGTTGTCTAACGAGATGTCCCTCATGTCTCTTACTCGCCGTGGGAGTTTGTTGAAGAGACGTGGGCCTCTGTGTGATAACCAGCCCTCTCGCAGAGAGCCCATAGCACCCCTGTTATTCCGGGGGATTTCACATTCCCAGCCTCTCCTATCACTGAATTTCATGACTATCGGAGTATGTAGGTTTGGTACTAAACCCTCTGCGATTTTCCACGTGTATATTATTAGGTAACGTTCTCTTCTACGTTCCAGTGAGTACAGATTCAGTGCTCTTAAACGCTCCCAATAGTGTAGATGTTTTATCGAACTTATATGCGAAGTGAAATTTCTTTGTACACTCTCTACGTCATTTATTTCACCTGCTTTGTATGGGGATGTTAATACGCTACAGTATTCAAGCCGCGGTAGCACTAGAGATTTGAAGAGCGTTATCATAGGCAATTCACCGCGTGTTTTTAAAAGTACGCAGAATCCAACCCGTTAGACGTTTCGCAGCCGCCACTTTGACCTGGTTATGTACTTTGAAACCCATATTTTCAGACATTAATACCCCAAGGTCTTTCACACTGTCTTTCCGTTCTATTATGTGGTTAGATTCTGTTAAGTAATTTGTAATTTCTTTAACACCATTATTATCTCCGTACCGTATTAATTGGAATTTTTCCTCATTGAATTGCATGTTGTTTTCCCTGGTCCACTGGAACACTACATTCATGTCTTCCTGCAGTCGGCCCGTGTCCTCTTGTGTGTTTACTATCTTGCTTAATTTTGTGTCATCAGCAAAAGACGACACCGTACTGTGTCTGGTGTTGGTATCTATGTCGCAAATTAGTATGAGGAACAGAAGGGGCGCTAGCACTGTTCCTTGGGGCACTGAGCTTTTGACATCCGAAGGCTCAGAAGTGACTTGGTTTACTGCTACCGATTGTTTTCGGATTGTTTACGGAACCATTTTACCCAGTCATAGTTTACTAAAGGGTTGTTGTTAGTTATGGGACGAGGAACGGAACCATTTTACCCTGTCATAGTTTACTAAAGGGTTGTTGTTAGTTATGGGACGAGGAACGGAACCATTTTACCCTGTCATAGTTTACTAAAGGGTTGTTGTTAGTTATGGGACGAGGAACAGAACCATTTTACCCTGTCATAGTTTACTAAAGGGTTGTTGTTAGTTATGGGACGAGGAACGGAACCATTTTACCCTGTCATAGTTTACTAAAGGGTTGTTGTTAGTTATGGGACGAGGAACGGAACCATTTTACCCTGTCATAATTTACTAAAGGGTTGTTGTTAGTTATGGAACGAGGAACGGAACCATTTTACCCTGTCATAGTTTACTAAAGGGTTGTTGTTAGTTATGGGACGAGGAACGGAACCATTTTACCCTGTCATAGTTTACTAAAGGGTTGTTGTTAGTTATGGGACGAGGAACGGAACCATTTTACCCTGTCATAGTTTACTAAAGGGTTGTTGTTAGTTATGGGACGAGGAACGGAACCATTTTACCCTGTCATAGTTTCATGCTACTGTTAGGCGATCAGAACAGAGGCAATGGGTGCGAGGAAATTGCCCAACCATCTCCACCTGCCAGGATTCGAACCCCGACCTCTCTGTTAAAAAGCGAGCGTGCTACCGACTATGCCATACGCCATCCCCTGACTACAAAAGGGGTTACTTTGCAGTAAGACGTAAACAGGGTGGTGGTGGATGGGCGTGTGAGCGGGAGGAAGGGTAACTGCTATAATATTAGGACGGATGGGCGCACATATTTGCTTATACTTTCATCTTTTTATCGTGGTTTTCCGTTTCCTTACTGGACCTCCATCAAGCTTAAAAAACACCCCCAAGACCCCCATTCAAGATATTTGTACATTTTTCGATATAAAACGCAAAACAAAGGTGGATGCATGTGGGTGGGAGGGAGGGTAACTGCTATAATTTAAGGGGGGATAGGGAGGGCAAGTGCTATAATTTAAGGGGGGCGAGGGGGAGGGGGAGATGGTCATTCCTCGTTCCTAGTTTTTGTGGGGGTGGCGAGTGTCATGGTTTGGGGAGATGGAGTGGTGTGGGGAGGAAATTCATTTGTTCGTTCCCTCTCTCCCCTCCCCTCCCCTCCCCCTCCCCTCCCCCTCCCCCTCTCTCTCTCTCTCTATCTATCTATCCCCCCCCTCTCTCTCTCTCTCTCTCTCTCTCTCTCTCTCTCTCTCTCTCTCTCTCTCTCTCTCTCTCTCTCCCCCTCTCTCTCTCTCTCTCACACACACAAATGTCTACATAATATATAATCTCTCTCTCATTCACTCACTCACTCTCACCTACACACATTCAGTTATGGCCTCTTTTCATTATCACTCATCCACACCCACACTCACTAAGACTCACTCTCACCCTCTCTCATTTTACCATACCATATCTCATAAACCTACACACATACAGTTTCTTACTTCCTCTCTCTCCATTAACTCATGCACTATCCCCCCTCTCCTCCCAACTCAAACACCCACACCCACACGTACCCACTCACTCTCTCACCCTCTATCTTTCACACACACATACACACACACTCACTTACTCACACACACTCTCACTAAATCGCATTCCTACTCACTCACTCTCACTCTCTCTCTCTCTCTCTCTCTCTCTCTCCCCGGTAAAAGTGAGTTATGTGTCCGCCGTAAGAGGGTGTCAGTGTCCAAGGATCACATTAATAATACCGATGTTTGGGGTCAGATCAGGCGAGATGTTATGGTCTGTGTGTGTGTGTGTGTGTGTGTGTGTGTGTGTGTGTGTGTGGGTGTGTGCTTGTGTGTGTGTGTGTGTGTGTGTGTGTATGTGTGTGTGTTCAGTATCTGATGCCGAACAATTACAAACTGACCTGGCATCACTTTACTCGTGGGCAGAGCATAATAACATGTCCTTCAACGACAACAAATTTGAGCATATACCTTACAGTTCAGGGAGAATCAACTACAATGCACACACGTTTGCAGCACCGGACGGTTCACATAATTATAGACACCAAGGAGTATATAAGAGACCTAGGAATTACCCTCAGTTGTGACGGAAACTTTACCCAACATATACAAAATGTGGTAAAGAAGGTACGAAGCCAGGCTGGCTGGATCCTTCGCACTTTCCGGACACGTGAAAGGCTTCCTATGCTGACGTTATACAAGTCACTCGTGATACCATTGCTAGAGTATTGTTGTCAGCTGTGGAGTCCGTGGCGAGCAGGAGAGAAGCAGTCACTTGAAACAGTACAACGATCTTTCACCGATAGAATATCTGACGTTCGTCATTTAGACTACTGGGCAAGGTTACGTGAACTCGACCTTTACTCACTAGAAAGGCGTAGAGAAAGGTACGCTATATTATACATCTACAAAATCTTGACCGAAAAATCTGTAAATAACTTGAATATACGGTTTAGCATCCACCAACGACGGGGTCGGCTCTGCCATATTGAAAGGATATACCCCCGAGCAAGTACAAGAGTCAAGACGCTCAAAGAAAACGCTTTCGCTATAAGAGGGCCACTCCTCTTCAATGCACTGCCCAGACAACTGCGTAACAACGGAACATGACCTTGAACGTTTCAAGAACCAACTAGATAAATTCCTACGGACAATACCCGATCAACCCAAGCTGCCACATTACCACCTCTTCGCTGCCAGCAACAGCATCATAGACCAGATGGCGAAGAGACGAGCAGACGGGTTATACTAGTGGCGGCGCATCAGCGTGGCCACGGGCAGCAACTGTTGCCTGAAACTACTCACCACAGGAACCACAGGTGTGTGTGTGTGTGTGTGTGTCTGTGTGTGTCTGTGTGTCTGTGTGTGTGTGTGTGTGTGTGTGTGTGTGTATTTACCTAATTGTATTTTAAAATTTCGAAAGGGGTGAAGTCACAGAGTGTGAGGTGAAGCTGAACGGTCAGGCTATGGAGATCGTCAACTCTTTTAAGTATCTGGGCAGTGTGTTGAGTAAAGATGGGACTATGGATGAAGAAGTGCGGGAGAGGGTACAACAGGGGAAGAGGGTTGTAGGAACGCTAAAATCAGTAACAAGAAATAGGGTGGTCAGTATGGAAGTGAAGAAGCCCTTGCATGACAGTGTGGTAATCCCGACACTGACTTACGGAAGCGAAGCATGGACGTTGGTTGAGAGACTCAGACCAAGAGTGAGAGCAGTGGAAATGAATTACTTAGGGAGTGCGTGCGGAGTTACATGGAGGGATAGACAGACTAATGAGGAAGTAAGAAGGAGGTGTGGTGTGGAGGTAGATGTGCTGGAAAGTGTGAAAAGGAACAACTTGAGATGGTTCGGCCATATGGAACGTATGGAAAGCGAGAGAATGACTAATAGGGTGTACGAAAGCGAGGTGGAGGGACAGAGAGGGAGAGGTAGACCGAATGAGAAGTGGAAGGATGGAGTGAGGAAGTACATGAACAAAGGCGGTGCTGGTTGGGGGGAGGGGCGTCGACTGACTGGGGACAGAGGTGCATGGGGGCGGTTCGTTCGTGGCCACCCCTTCGGGGATCACGGCGTCAGGCAATAGATAGATAGATAGATTTTACAGGATTGAGATTACTCTCGTAGTGTCCCGTTAGCCTTTACTTTATCATATTTTACTTTAAAAGTTTGAATACTTTGTGCACACACTAGGTCGTTTGGTAACTTATTCCACTTCTCAAAAACCATTCTATCTGGAAAACCAAACTTCCTAACATCCTTCCTAGCTCTCCTCCTCAACAGTTTATAGTCATGTCCTCTCGTCCTCCCCACCGCTGGCCAAACAAAATTTGTTTGATCAATATATTCCTTTCCGTGAACACACCTAAATAAAGCTCATGTCTCCCCTCTCCCTTCTCTGTTCAAGTGAGGGAATCCCCAGGTGGCACAGCCGGTCTTCATATTGTAATTTTGTTTAACCCTGGCATCCATCTTGTGATCACACGCTGAATTTTCTCGAGCTTACTAATGTGTGTGTTTTTTTTTTGTTTTTTTTTTCTGTCTGTGTGTGTGTGTGTGTGTGTGTGTCTGTGTGTGTGCGTATGTGTGTGTGTGTGTGTGCAACCACCTAAATAACGAAATAAACCAAATAACCAACCAGCCCCCCCCCCCCCCTGCCTTCCTCCGTTAATTCGACAACTAACAAAACACACACACACACACACACACACACACACAAAACACACACACACACACATAAACACACACACTGTGAGAAATAAATTGACTACACCGGTATCTGGGGAATGTTGGCAACAACCTTCCGATAGGGTAACCTCACTAGAGTGAACAATTTCCTACCAGAACCCGGTGATTGTATATATTGTAGATATTAATTAATGTTAGGTAATTTAGTACTGTATAAGATTACCTTGATCAAGTTAATTTAGTTATAAAACCTTGTAGAAATAAGTTTAGAAGAACTGTAAAGAGGATCAGTTTAAATATTCCCGCGACCGCATACGCGATCCACCGTTTGCTTTAGGGTCGTTAATATCTTGATATTATGTTCACTAAATCGTTGTGAAATGATGTTCACCTTTATAATTATATAATTTAAATGCTGGTAATTATTTATATGATTTCGTGAAGAGGGAATGAACCCTTGGTAACGAATTAATATATAGTTTATTTAAGAGTCGGAAATTGAAGTTCCGATCAGACGCTAGTAAACATCTGAACGGTAGAGACGTGTCCCGTGATCTCCTCCACCACAATTTCCACGCCCGGCCCGGAGTCCTGACCTATAACCCTCATCTACCGAAGACGGAATCCTCTGAACTAAACCAGGACCCTAGTTATAGCTAAGTCATTGATATATATGGCCATTTATACAATGTTTAGTTAGGGCATCCTGAGAGATAGGCTACCATAGTTCATACCATAAGGTAGGCGATCTCAGACTTTATTTTTATTTAGGTTGATTAATTTTATATTTCGATTGGTGTGGTAAGAGATAACCTTTGGCCATATTATCCCCCACATTTTGGTGCCCCGAGTGAGGATTCCGATCGGTGTGTAGACTAGGGGTTGAGTTAGGGCCAGTTTTCAACAGTTAGGGTCCCTGCTATGCTGCAGCGGCAGGCTAATGTTTAAGGTCGTTTTTGTGGGACATAGATTGATCCCCCGCCGTTATGAGGTCCCTAACTGTGAGGCGATGGCCTTGGGTGAGTGGCATTTCAATTAATAATAAGATAAAATCGCATGGCGTTTAAATCCTGTGGTAGAGGACTGGTAGGAGGGTCTGCAACGTTGCGTTCTCTGGCGTTTGTGAAACTCGGAGCTTGAGCTTCGTTGCAGTCCCTAAATTTCCCCCATATTTTTCTTATTTAGACCATTTTATGTCTCCGTCCTTAATGTCACCCGCGTCTGGCAGACTAGGTCGACCAGCTAAATGCTCGGGACGGAGCATATACCAAATTTAATAAATAATAAATGTGTTCCCCCCCCCCCTTTTTAGAAAAATGCTACTACCACAGGTACCCACTAACATCTGGGATAAGAAAACTATGATTAACTAAATATTTACAGCTTTAGCTTCATTCTTGTACCTAAATTCTCCCTATTATTTGATAATTTAGGCCATTTTTATGTTTCTGTCCTTTAATGTCACCTGCATCTGAAAGACCAAGTAGACTAGCTAAATGCTCGGGACGGAGCATATATGACATTTAATTCAATAATAAATATATTCCCTCCCCCTACTAGCGTCCGTTCCCACGTATTAGGTAAATTATATTGTGGACTTAATGTTTTCAACTAATTATTCATCTGAATTTGTAGCAAATAATGGTACGCATATAATGCTAAAGATTAACAGCTAAATTGAGTATGTGTTAGGCTATATCTAAATATAATTTTGATTGTTGAAAATTAGTCTTCAGTATAAACATTAATAATAGTCCAGAAAATAATTACCCATTTTCCAAAATGACTGATACACTCTTGAGAAAATCTATGGTGGGGAAATTAGGCTGGGTAACTAGAGCATTAAATAATTGCCAGGAGGTAAAAAGATGCGACCCCTGTCCAAGGGAGCTGTTAAAATCTCAAATCCAAGATCTTAAAAGCCGGTGGGCTAACTATGAAGAGTCTTGCAATAAATTGGAGGACTTTTGCATTAAACAAGAACAATCTGAAAGGTTTGAGGAATTACAGCAAGCCTATGCAATTGCCCGTAAAAATTATTTAGATCAACTAGCTGGGTTCGAATCCTTGGCGACAGAGACAGTTACCGAAACAGGAAGTAATGGTACCAGTAATGGTACAGCAGCTCCGGGACAACAAAGCTTTAAGTTGCCACCTATAACCTTACCTGAATTTGATGGGCAATCTGATTGGAATACCTTTTGGGACAAATTTAAAGGTTTAGTTCATGACAGGTTAGATATTTCTGAAGCAAATAAATAAACTTGTTGGGTCAACTTAGGGGTTTTGCATTGGACTTTATCAAGGAACTTCCCATAACAGATGCCAATTATACAGCAGCTCTAGACGTACTCAAGGAGAATTTTGAAGATACGGATTTGACTCTACAGCGCCTAGTTTACAAATTGCTGGAGTTATCAGGACCAAAGCATACGTACCAGGATCTTCAGTCATTCCGGATCAGCTTGAATTGTGTTTTGAAATCACTTAGTACCCAGAAAGATCTTGATTCAGCTTCTTGGCTCTTGAACCATATTGTACAACAAAAGCTCTCTCAGAAAACCTGTGATGAATTGTACCACAGGTATAAGAAGAACTACTTCACGTATCAAGAGATAGTAGAGGGTTTAAGAGAGCTGTGCAAACACATGCAGGTTTCCAAGAAGGATAGCGGTATCAAGGAAGGAGACAACAAGGTTAAATACACAAAAGTGTCTACAACAGGGACTAAGGAAAAAGCAAAACCGTTCAAGAAGGAAGAGGTTGGTACCTATGTGACATCCGTCCAGCAGAATAATCAAACTAATACAGTATCTAAAACAAAAGGTGTTTGGGAGAGAAAAAATTCCAGTCTCAATTCTCCAGTGACCCAAGAAGTAACCAGAAATATTAACTCCACACCAGGGATAAACCAAGAAAACCGGAAGGTGTGCATGTTATGTTCAGAACAACATTCCACACTGTATTGTAGGACTTATCCCAATCTTAAGGCTAGACTTCCACGACTCATCGAACTAGGGAAGTGTCTTGTTTGCCTTAGCACCAGACATTCTACTGAGGAATGTGCCACTAAATTAAATTTATGTTTTCGGTGCAAGACTGGTGTACATCATACCACGTTGTGTCCCAAGATCAGTGAAGTACAACCCAAACCGACAAGTGTAAATATGACCCTGATCACTGGGTACCCAATGCATACACCGGCAGCTACTCCTACAGCCGAGATTCAACTGATCAGAGGAAAAGAGGTTATGCCGGTCAAAGCACTCTTTGATACTGGAGCGCAAAAGACCTTCATTGCCGGAAATGTTGTCAGAGCCATGAATTTGCCAACAGTAGGAAGAGTGAACATGGCAATAACTGGATTGTTGTCAAATAAGGAAACACAAACATTTGACGTGGTTAAACCCCTGATTAAATTGGGCAAATATAAATGTAAAGTGACTGCGGTGGTTAAGGAAGACATGAACACTACTGTGGTAAATAAGGGTTTAAAGGAAGCATCTAACTTCTTAACAAAGAAGGGTGTTCAACTAGCAGACCGAACTATAGAGTCTGACGTAGTAGGTCCAATTCAACTGATCATCGGCTCCGACTATTGTGGTCGCTTCTTGTGAAAAATGACTCGGAAACACGGTATCCAGTTAATTTCTTCATCAGGTGGATATATAATCATGGGATCTCTACCAACATGTGGCCCAAGTGAATCAGACAACCGGATGGATCCAGTCTTTGTGACTCCGGCACAATCTCTGGTGGTGGCTAGAATTGGTGCAGAATTAATACCATCACAACTAGGAGACATTCTAGAAGATCAACAAGAACCTGTTCACAAACTTTGGGAACTGGACACTGTGGGAATAGAAGCAGATCTTCCCACCCCTGAAGACATATTAACATATAACCACTACCTAGACACAGTTGAGTATAAGGATGGCCAGTACTGGGTGGGACTTCCATGGATGATAAACGCCCCTGAATTACCAACTAACTACCAGAGTTCAAGATGTCAATTAAATAAAATGGTGGAGAGATTGCGTCAACATCCTGAACGACTGGACATTTATCATAAAATAATTCAAGAGCAGTTGGAAAATGACTTTATTGAGGAGGTCCCAGGTGAAATAAACCATAAAGAGGGTCATTACCTTCCTCATCATGCTGTAAGTAAGGACTCCAGTACTACCCCCATCAGAGTGGTATTTAACTGCAGTTCTCGAGCAGCGAAGAATGAAGCAAGTCTAAACGATTGTCTCTATGTAGGACCAAATCTGACTGAAATACTGGGTGATGTACTATTAAAATTCAGGACGAAGAGATTTGGGTTTGTGGCAGATATCTCCAAAGCCTTTTTGAGAATAGGTTTAAAGGAGCAGGACCGCAAATTCACAAAGTTCCTTTGGCCTGAAGATCCTTTTCAGCCTGGTGGGCGGATAAAAGAATACCGCTTTCGGTCAGTGTTGTTTGGTTCCTGCTCTAGTCCTTTCTTGTTGTGCAGCACTTTGAGATATCATTTCCAGAAGACAGAGAAACCGGAAATGGGTCAACTGTTTTACATGGCCGACAGTGGAGAAGAGGTGTTTGAAATCTACAATTTGGCAAGGCAAGAATGTAATAAAGCCAATATGCCACTACAAAGTTGGAATTCAAACTCTCATATTCTTTTGGACCAGATAAGAAGAGACTATCCTGACTATCAAATACCAGAATATCAACCAGTACTCGGATTACTGTGGAAAACAACTACTGATGAGATGTCTCTAAAGCCCCTCAAGTTTCCCGATGTAAAACTCACAAAACGTACACTCTTAAGTCAGGTCTCTATGATGTTCGACCCATTGGGCATATTTAGTCCCATATCAATTAAAGGGAAGATTTTAGTTCAGGAGGCCTGGAGAGAAGCACTGAGTTGGGATACTCCATTACCTGAAAAGTATACAGAAGAGTGGAACAAATTGCAGGTGGAATATGAGAAGGTATCCTCAGTCAAGTTTCCTAGAAGATGTGATCCTACCTCTGATAATGAGTGTGCTCAATTGCACATATTTTGTGATGCCTCATCTAAGGCGTATGGTGCAGTAGCTTATTGTGTCACTGAAGTCCGATCTACTATGATTATGTCCAAATCCCGAGTAGCGCCATTAAAACAACGTACCCTTCCACAGTTGGAGCTGACCGCTGTTGAATTGGGAACTAGGTTAGCTACTTATTTGAATAGTATGTTTCCCTTTTTAGGTGAGACATATATATGGACAGATAGTGAGATATGTTTGCACTGGATAGCTAAGGATGATAGTCACATAGTTTATGTGCGTAACAGAGTACACAAAATAAAGGAACTGCAAATGAACTATACATTCATGCATGTTAAGTCCAAGGATAATCCGGCTGACTTGGTGAGCCGAGGTGTTGGTGTCAAGAAACTGATTAACGAAACTCTGTGGTTTCAGGGTCCGGTTTGGCTACGTCAGAGTGATTGGCCAGAACAAAAATCATACCAGAAGGTTAATGATGATAAAGTTCACATGGACCCAATAATTATCCCAGAGCCTTCAGTGATTGACATCACCAAGTTCTCCAATTTGGACAAACTATTAACTGTAACTAAATTTGTGTTTAAGTTCCTGAGCAAGAAGGTAAAGATGGAAGAATTAGACCCACTTACCTACTGGATCAGAAGGATACAAGCTGAAAAGTATGATGAGGAATTAACACAGCTACGTAAACCCAATCCCAAGCCAACCAAAAGAATGAAGGACCTTGGGCTGTATCTAGACAATCAAGAATTAATATGTTGTCGAGGTCGTATTGGTAAAGCTGATCTACCCCTCAAAACTCGGCATCCGATCCTATTGCCCAAGGATTGCGACCTCACCAAATTGATGGTTTTAAAAGCGCATGAAACCACTAAACACGGTGGGGTAGCAGACACTCTAGCCTATATGCGACAAACATATTGGATACCCCAGGGACGACAAGCTGTTAAACGCTGAATCAAGAATTGCATTATTTGCAAGAGGTATACAGCTATCGCTATTCCTTACCCTGGACCACCAGCTCTTCCGCTAGACCGCATTCACCAAAGGACACCGTTTGAGGTAACAGGTATAGATTATACTGGTGCCTTCACTCTCACAGGAGATGATGGTCCACCCAAGAAGGTTTACATATGTCTATTCACCTGTACCAGCACTCGGGCTATCCATTTGGAAATAGCGGAGGACATGAGCTCGGAAACCTTTATTAACCCTTAATTAGCGGCTCACCACATAAGTCGTATTTAATAAAGCTGGACTATGTGGCGGCGCTCGACATAGGTCGAGTGGCAATTTCAGCACGTAATGTTGCTGAGAGAGAGAGACAAGTGGTGGCAGGAGAGTAGCGAGCGTATGACTGCTCCAGACCACCGCGGCGAACATACTAACACGAATCCCAGCTCCCTCCTCCCTCTCTCACTCGCTATATAAGGAATTGTATCGGGAAAGTGGCTAATTACATGCTTTTTGCACTCGCGTTGCACGGTTATTGCAAGAAAACTAGCCATCATAAAAGGATCGTTATGGTGTCATTCGAAAGCTCTGTTTATGCCCTTTCAGGGATAGATACTTGTTTTACGTTCTGGGTCTTATTTAGGCATGAAAATGATCACGTAAACAGCCCTATTTTGGCTAAAAACACCCCGCTGGGCGGTACATATAAATAAACCGCATAGGCCGCTCTTAAGGTGTTAATTTATTTAGAAGATTTGCCGCTCGGCGAAGTTGTCCCAGACGTTTGAGTTAGTGACAATGGGACAAATTTTGTGGGCGCATCACCGTTGGTTTCTGAACTATTAAAGAGCAACGCAGTACAGCAAATGCTAGATTTTAGAAATTGTTATTGGTCATTCACAACTCCCAGAGCCCCTTGGCAAAATGGATTTACAGAGAGAATGATAGGTATTGTAAAATCGTGCCTGAAAAGGGTTCTTCACAAGTCCAAGGTCACCTTGGATGAGTTAAGAACTGTTGTCACCGAAATAGAAACCAGAGTAAATAATCGACCACTAGCGTATCAAGATGACTCCAATCTGGAAATTGAGGCCTTAACACCGGCTCATTTATTATATGGTAGACGATTGGACCCAGTCCCCCGTTTGGACGTGACCGAGGAATTAGTGGATCCCTCCGTTAATGAAGCAGATGCACACTTGCGACGAAGCTACCATAAACTCTGCAAAATACTGGACGCCTGGAACAAACATTGGGCATCTGAGTATATCTTGAGCTTACGGGAGAGGTATTATGGTGCGAATTCTGCTAGTAACCGTCACAAACCGATAGTGGGAGACATAGTCTTGTTGAAAATGGACCAATCTCACTCTAAATGGCCCTTAGCAAGGATCCAAGAAGTCTATCCTGATTCAGAAGGAGTTTTCAGAACCGTTAAGGTTGTATCTCGAGGACAAACCACTCTCCGAACTGTAGATCGTCTCATACCTATGGAACTCGCCATCCCACCGGAAGAAGAACAGCAACCCATAGTAATAGGGAGCCCAAGACCACCACGAGCAGCTGCTGCGGGGTCTAGAAGAAATTGGCGTGATTTGTTAGCCGCAGGTGATATAACATGATGCGACACATCATACTTCGCCGGGCCCCAATCTGTGAGAAATAAATTGACTACACCGGTATCTGGGGAATGTTGGCAACAACCTTCCGATAGGGTAACCTCACTAGAGTGAACAATTTCCTACCAGAACCCGGTGATTGTATATATTGTAGATATTAATTAATGTTAGGTAATTTAGTACTGTATAAGATTACCTTGATCAAGTTAATTTAGTTATAAAACCTTGTAGAAATAAGTTTAGAAGAACTGTAAAGAGGATCAGTTTAAATATTCCCGCGACCGCATACGCGATCCACCGTTTGCTTTAGGGTCGTTAATATCTTGATATTATGTTCACTAAATCGTTGTGAAACGATGTTCACCTTTATAATTATATAATTTAAATGCTGATAATTATTTATATGATTTCGTGAAGAGGGAATGAACCCTTGGTAACGAATTAATATATAGTTTATTTAAGAGTCGGAAATTGAAGTTCCGATCAGACGCTAGTAAACATCTGAACGGTAGAGACGTGTCCCGTGATCTCCTCCACCACAATTTCCACGCCCGGCCCGGAGTCCTGACCTATAACCCTCATCTACCGAAGCCGGAATCCTCTGAACTAAACCAGGACCCTAGTTATAGCTAAGTCATTGATATATATGGCCATTTATACAATGTTTAGTTAGGGCATCCTGAGAGATAGGCTACCATAGTTCATACCATAAGGTAGGCGATCTCAGACTTTATTTGTATTTAGGTTGATTAATTTTATATTTCGATTGGTGTGGTAAGAGATAACCTTTGGCCATATTATCCCCCCCCCCCCACACACACACAAACCCCCCACCGACCGAATCCCTGAACATAAGACGTAGCCAACTTTACCCCTGCATCTAATACTAATAAACAACTTTCGTTCAACAATAGTAGGGGAGGCGGGGACCCCTGGTTAATAAACTGGAATGGTGAGGTGTGGGGGGGGGGGGTAGTTTGGAAGCGTTGGTTAGTGGACAGGGCGGCCATGTTGGATTTAGGGGGATTGGAGTGTGAGTGTGAGAGAGAGAGAGAGAGAGAGAGAGAGAGAGAGAGAGAGACGTACATATGCTTCCCCCTTCTCTCTCTCTCTCTCTCTCTATGTCCAGTACCCAGTGCATACTGTATATATCCATACACTTAGACTACCACTACTATCACAGCCACCACCCCCATAACATTACCATAGACTCTCATGTCCCCCATCACACACACACACACACACACACACACAGGAACCAAAATGCCAACGTCAGCGGTTCTGTTCAATTGGAGATAGAAAATATGTTAGTGGCGGAACGTTCAATTTGGCGGTGTGATGGTGGCATGAGAGTCTTTGGTAATGGTATGGTGGAGGCGGTGGTTGGTGTTGTGGTAGTCTAACTGTTTGGTTAGATAAAAAGATTTACATAGATTTACATAGATACGCTGGCCACACAGACCTTACGATCCAAACGAGGTGGTCAGGACTTAATTCTAGTAGAGATGGCATATCCGATAGAAAAGGAAAGTTGAAGGAAAGGATAGAAAAGAAGAAGGCTCTCTCCCTACCCTCCGTTCCCTCCGGCAATTGCCGTACATTAAAAAGTTGGAAGTGATTAACCTTGCTGGGCTTCGAAATCCCCAGAAGGAATTTACAGGATAGATTGGAAAAAAGAAAGGGAAAACAAAATATAAAAAAATCATGCAACCCTTCGCCTTAGCAGCATGTAACTTTTGGGGTTAATTGGAATCATCCAACCCATCACCCTTAGTAGTATGTACATATTTAGTGATGTTTATTATTCTTATTTTTTATTTGTGTATTATTTTGTTTCTTTTCTAACGCTCTCTTCAGCTGAACAAATAATAATGGTGATAATTACTGCCTACTCCATACCAATTTTTCTGTGGTATGAGTCTAGATTTTTCTTAAATGTATCTATAGAGGAGTTGTCTATTACTTAATTTGGAAGTTTGTTCCACTCATCAATTAGGCTACACTGTGAGTGAAGAAATGTTTTGTTGTATCTAGATTCGCTCTCCGACCTAATAATATTAAATTGTTTCCTCTTGTAGATGTGTCTTCGGCTTTTTTGAACAACTTATCAAGATTAATGTTACTGAATCCTTTTTAATTTTAAAACACTCTATCAATTGGCCTCTCATCCTTCGTTTCTTAAGTGAAAATAGATCAAGTTCTCTCAGTCTTTTGTCACATCCCTCGCCACTGTGAAACTTCGAGAGTTTCTGCTGTGCTCGACCCCTTTCGACTCTCTATAGCTCGGCACTCTGAGTTGTTTTGTTGTGCCAGCCAGGGTAGACTATGACGTCTCAGTTGAGTGCGTCAATTGATTCATTTTGTATATTATTTAATGTTCTTAATAATAGATGGCGCTGTACTTGCCAATCTTCTGTTTTCTAGTTACCTTTCTGTACGTGTATAAGGGGTTCAGGCTGTGACGGGGGGTGTTGTAATTCATCTTGAATCATAATTCAAGATGAATTACAACACCCCCCGCATATATTAATAATATTGCATATTATGCAATCAGTATATACTCAACCAGCGTCTTGGATATATCGGCTCCTGGAGATTTGTGTGGAGGTGTTATCCTATATTGTGTGCTACTAAATACCGCTAGCTGTGCTGATAAACAGGGAGTAGTATCTTGTCTGTCATAGCCTGATTCCTATTATTACGTGTGTCATTAGTTTACATTAGTATATAAGGTCCTTTTTTTTTTTTTTTTTTTTTTTTTTTCATAGAGATAAATTATTATATTTTATATATTAATATTCATATAAATATATTAGTTTCCTTTTTAATCTAGTTACTTGCAATTCTTTATATAATATAGACACCTTTCTTTTATAATTAATTATATATACCGGTATATATATATTAAAATTATCTTTATTTTTCTTAACCATCATATTATGTGCATTAGTTTGGTACAAAGGGGTTAGTGGTGTGGTCAAGTTTATAAGATCAAAGTGGCTTATGATATAATAACTTACATAAATAAACTGCTATATATGCTATAACTATCATCTCTAAAATAGACTACTGAGTCTTGGCATAAGTCTGTTAAACAGACTATTACTCTCCTCACTGAATTCACTTCAAATCTATTCAGTCTAGTGTGACAATTTGGGAGTTACCATACCCGTAGTGCTTACCAGGCCTAATTAAAACTCCTCATAACTTCCGGGTTGTAACACTTTCATCATATGATTTATTTCTCAACGAAGGGATTAGCTTAGTAGCCTTTGCACAGATTCCAATTTTTTAACATCCTTTATGAGGTGAGGTGACCAAAACTGCACAGCATATTCGAGGTGCGGTCTCACCATACTTTTGTTTAAGGGAAAAACTATGTCTTTGTTGTGATAGTGAAAGTTTCTTCTGATGAAACCTAGTGCCCTGTTTGCTATGTTTGCAGCCGCTGTGCATTGATTGGAAGATTTTAAATTTTCGTTTATCAGCACTTCCAAGTCTTTTATTTGTGTTACATTTTTTATCTTTTCTTCATTCATGTAATATTCATATTTATTGTTTTTGAACCTATTTGCAATATCTGACATTTATTTACATTAAACGGCATTTTCCACTTCTCCGACCATTCTGTGACTTTATTTAAATCAACTTGAAGGTTTATTCTATCACTTTCGGAAATGATTGCATTACCTATCTTCGTGTCATCCGCGAATTTGGAAATTAAATTATTTATGTCATTATCTAGATCATTGATCTAGATAATGGCATAAATAATGCCAGAGAGAGAAAGAGAGAGAGAGAGAGAGAGAGATAGAAAGCTACATAGAGCTACATGGATACACAGACCACACAGACCTCAAGGTCCTTACTAGGCAGTCTGGCCTTACAAACTATATATTATATATATATATATATATATATATATATATATATATATATACATACATAGTAGGGGAGGTGTGGTGGAGTGGTCTTGCCACTGGCCTGGTAATCCAAAGGTCCCGGGTTCAAATCCCGATGTATCAATGGGAAAATATTATTGGGATGGAATTTGTGCTGTACCTGGTATCAGTGCATTACCACAAGCCCACCGAAACGTCAATAAAATACCCTCATTGTTCCCTGATTAAATAGCACTGTATGAATATTCCCATATTCAAAATATGCTATAGGGGTGCAATGCCTGGTGAGTTATCTGCTCAACAGGTGGCGTTGTGTGTGTGTAAGTGTGAGAGTCTGAGTGTAGGGGTTGAGACAGTGAAGCACGGGAACGAGGTGGCTTCAGAGATGGGGTCGTTTCGGGCCATGAGTGAGCACCGTGCCTCATGTGAAGGCAAGATGGCAGGTGCTCGTTGTACAGTACTCTACGTGCTTCACATGTCTCACTCCCTGGACTGGAACAAGACCTCACGGGCTTCACTGTTCATTGTAAAGCGGTGAATGTTAAGGCTCTCAGCCTATGCCCGAGAGGAAGTAAGTTGGAATATAGAAAAAAAAAAAAAAAAAAAAAAACATATATATACATACTGTACAGTGTACATACATACGCATACATACATACATATACTGTATACACACATACATGCATATATACAGTATATATACATATACATACATACATATACACATACACACATATATATATATATATATATATATATATATATACAGTATATACATATAAATAAATATATATATATTTTTTCCATATCACCCCAGCCCTCTGTAGATAGAGGTCAAGAGAGAGAGAGAGAGAGCATGTGTGTGTATTAAGAGGTTATGCTGAAGACTCAAGAAAGTTAGACTAAAGAAAGTATAGACACATAAACACAAACAAAAATGATATTAACAGACACAAGAGCCGAGACAGACAGACAGACATATCGGAAAACAAAACCAGCTTTCCATAATATAGAAATAGCCGAATGATGGGAGGGACGAATCAAATACAACATACATAGACAACGGGATAATAACAAAGATAATATGGTAGGGAGAACTCTTTAGTAGCGTGTGTGGAAGGGAACAAGTAGATGGGTGTATGGGGTGGTCGACACAATATAGATACTCAGAGGTAAAAGAGAGAATGTTGAAATGGTAAATGCGAAGAGTGTAAGATAGTTTCCATTAATTAGGATTTGATTACGCAGGGCATACGCATTAAATTGACAGGAAAGATGAGATAATACGAACACAAACTGATATACAAACACACACACACACACACACAAGCACACATACTAAAACACTCACTCACACACACTAAAATACTCGCACACACACAAACACACATTCTGAAACACACACACACACACACTGAAGCGCGTACACACACACACACGAACAAACCCACCCATAAACACACACGAACAAACCCACCCATAAACACACACACACACAAACCCACCCATAAACACACACACACATACACACACACACACACACACACACACAAACACACACCTCTTTATCCTTTTATGAATCGACGATCACACGGAAGCTTAAAAATAATGAATGTTAACCCATGACCTACAATATTTACATGACCCAGACCATCAAAGGGAAACAACAACAACAAAAACAACAGACACACACAATTATTACAAGCCTCTATAATAATTACATAACAATAACAACTGTATTTTGTTTGGTTGTTTTGCCCATTTCAGAGAGTAGTAGAGTTTTATATAACATTTTCTGTTATATATTTGTTCTGTCTTACATCAAGCAATATTACTCATATTATCACCAACCCCCCATTTAACTTACAAATAAACCTAATTAATGAAATTTAATGAAACTAATAAATACATGTGGCACTCCAAGGATTGAAACCTAGGATACTCTCACCAGAATTCCGAGCACTAACCATTACGCTATCAAGGAAAACAAATATTATAAGTATCTAAAATTATTAAAAAACAATAAGTATTTGTTTGTATTTAGTTCCGTGTCCGTTTGAGAGAGTAGTGCAGTGGTATATTGTTCTTGTAATCTGGCCAACGTTAGACGATTCTAGTCATCTTAGGAGAACAACTAACAACAATGTCTAAAATATGTTCATAACAAACACAGTATATGACTGTTTATTCAGTTGTGTATGCCAGTTTCTGAGAAGAGCCATGTCTACTGTAAATGTTGAATCATACGAGAGCTTCATTTTGTATTTCCTAACAGTAACAATATTTTGGCAAACTTCCCGGTAACAAATTAAAGTAGCCACCCCGTACTGAAGGGGTTAACGATTACGTAACAAGAATATTAGTTAATAACATCAATTAAATAAAAAAAAGGTACCAGTAAGGACAACAACAATATAATGTACCAGTAAGGACAACAACAATATAATACACAAACAATGTACCAGTAAGGACAACAACAATATAATACACAAACAATGTACCAGTAAGGACAACAACAATATAATACACAAACAATGTACCAGTAAGGACAACAACAATATAATACACAAACAAAAACAGCAAGAAAAACGACAACAAAGAAATTGGTTACCAGCGAACAGCGACGCAAACAAGTCATTATCAATAAAATATAACGACCACAAAAAGTATACAATCACTACCAACATCAACACGAATTAGGAAACCAAACAACCACCACTGCAACCACCAACACCACCACTAGCAACGCAACCCATACAATATCAACACAAACGAACAATACCGTCACGGAAAAACAAAGAAAAAACAAGCCAACGGAAAATCAACAAGCACCAAGAAGGAACAAATAAATAAACCTAAAACAATAATATTAATTAACAATAACTATATCAACTAGAATTATGATTACAAATAAGTACAATAACATATACAGTACACCAACAATACCAATTAACGATAACAATATATAGAATTATGAATAAAAATAAATGCAATAACATAACACAGACAATAGCATAGACAACAATACCATCAGCACTAACAATAATAATATACATTATAATATTGACCCACAATCCCCAAACAATACAGTATATATAATAAACACAATAATATATAATAACCAATGCTCACGCGTTCGAAAACTTAATACACTTTTCAGAATGCGTTACGTGTTTCGTTAATTGTAAATGAAGTGATGAACGGGGAGCTGTCTATATTGTGTATGTGAGAGAGAGAGAGAGTGAGAGTGAATGAGAGAGAGAGTGAGAGTGAGTGAGAGAGAGAGAGAGAGAGAGAGAGAGAGAAGAGGTGGCTTAGATATATTTCTTAATTTTCGAGAATAACTCTTAATTTGGGAGCGTGAACTAAAGTGTGTGTGTGGGTGTACTGTATGTGTGTGTGTGTGTGTGTATATACTGTGTGTGTGTGTGTGTGTATATACTGTGTGTGTGTGTGTGTGTGTATATACTGTGTGTGTGTGTGTATATACTGTGTGTGAGTGTATACTGTGTGTGTGTGTGTATATACTGTGTGTGTGTGTATACTGTGTGTGTGTGTGTATATACTGTGTGTGTGTGTATATACGGTGTGTGTGTGTGTGTGTATACTGTGTGTGTGTGTGTGTATACTGTGTGTGTGTGTGTGTATAAAATGTGTGTGTGTGTATAATATGTGTGTGTATACTGTGTGTGTGTGTGTGTATACTGTGTGTGTGTGTGTGTATATATACTGTGTGTGTGTGTATACTGTGTGTGTTTGTGTGTGTGTGTGTATATACTGTGTGTGTATGTATATACTGTGTGTGTGTGTGTGTATATATACTGTGTGTGTGTATACTGTGTGTGTATATATAATGTGTGTGTGTATATACTGCGTGTGTGTGTGTGTGTGTGTATAATGTGTGTGTGTGTGTGTGTGCATACTGTGTGTGTGTGTGTGTGTATATACTGTGTGTGTGTGTGTATACTGTATGTGTGTGTGTGTGTGTATATACTGTGTGTGTGTGTGTATATATATTGTATGTGTGTGTGTGTGTGTATATACTGTGTGTGTGTGTGTGTGTGCATACTGTGTGTGTGTGTGTGTGTGTATACTGTGTGCGTGTGTCGAAAAATCGAAGGCTATGAAATTTATCGAGCTGATAGAGCGAACGACAGAAAAAAAGGAGGAGTACTGATATACATACGCCAAGACATAGCAAAGGAAGCAAAAATGATAGCTGCAGGCTCTAACGGAGAGATAGAATACGTTATTGTATATATCAAGATGTGGAAAATGATACTAGCTACTGTATACAGACCACCAAGATGCTCAACAGAAAACATGTCAGAGGTTATCAAAACTATCGAGTCAGAAGTAGGAAAACTGGGAAATCCCGAACCTACAATATTGATTAATGGGGATTTCAATTTACCAAATATACAGTGGAATGAGTCAACTATATATGGGGGAACATCAGAAGACCGATCACAAGCTAATATACTATTCAAAATGATGGAAGACTTAATGCTGAAACAGATAATACATTTAGCAACAAGAAGAAACAATATTTTGGACATATTTCTCACCAACGATGAAGAAATTATAAGCGACATAAGGCTCGAAGAGACAGATATCTCAGATCACCGACTTATGGTGATTGAAACAACATTGCAAGCAAGTCGAGAACCACAAAAATCTATGGCGAACACAAAAGACTTCCGATCCTTAAATGTTTTCCAGGATGACATAGATTGGAAAACCATCAACAATGAAATATCTAATACGGATTGGCATGGAGAGATGGAAGGACGGACAAGCACCGAGATGTACCAACATTTTAGTTCCAAGCTCCTGAACATATGTATAGCGAATATCCAAAGTAAGAGACAACCACGAGAATACACAATCCCAAGAGAGAGGAAAATACTGATGAGGAAGAGGACAAAATTAAATAAACGATTAGTGGAAAGCGAAGAAGAGAATATGATCAAGCAAAAATTAACACGTATCGAAAGAGACCTTGCACAGTCGTACGACAGAGAAGCAAAATCTGAAGAACGGAGAGCTGTGGACACCATTGACAAGAACCCAAAATATTTTTTTAAGTATGCCAAGAAAAAAGCAAGCATGCGAACAACCATAGGACCACTCAAGTACAATGGATACCTCACCAGTGATCCACAAAAAATGAGCGAAGCCCTTAACCACCAGTATGTGTCTGCATTTAGTACACCAAAACTAGATACAGTGAATCAGTGGTATACAACAACACCGCCCGCAGAATCACAATTGAGCGATGTAGAGTTCGATAGGACAGATATAGAGACATCCATACGAGAAATCAACACATATGCCGCTGCAGGACCAGACTGTATACCAGCAATACTCATGAAGCAGTGTGCCTCCATTATATCCAAACCACTGCACATGATATGGAGAAAGTCGCTGGATACTGGGGAAATACCTAGTCTCTTAAAACACGGACAAATATCACCCATCTATAAAAGTGGGCCGAGAACGGAACCAAAAGAATTATAGACCGGTGGCTCTTACTTCACACGTAATTAAAATATTCGAAAGGATAGTTGTAAAAAAAGTAACCAAATATCTGGAGGAACAATCGCTTTATAACAAAGGTCAACACGGATTTAGAAGCGGAAGATCGTACGTGTCGCAGCTTCTTCAACACAGGATGGATATTTTGAGTGCTCTAGAGGACGGAGATGGTGCAGATGCAATCTACCTGGACTTCTCTAAAGCTTTCGATAAGGTTGACCACTCGATCTTATTGCAAAAACTGGAACATATTGGGATTAGAGGTAGGCTACAAAAGTGGATCGGGAGGTTATCACTAATAGAAGTAAATCGGTAATGGTCGAAGCAAGCGAATCCAAGAAGTCAGAAGTGAGAAGTGGTGTGGCACAGGGGTCGGTGATTGGCCCCTTGCTTTTCCTCATATATCAGTGATATCGACCAGAGTATACAGTACTGTAAAACAACCTCATTCGCAGACGACACTCGACTCCTGGGCATTGTGAGAAGGGAAGATGATTATAAAATGATACAAGATGACCTGAAGACGATATATAACTGGGCAGAAATGAATAATATGATATTCAATAGCACAAAATTCGAGTTATTGAGATATCGACACCCGAAGCAGGAAGTGGCCGACAAGGACTATACAACACCAGAAGGAGGAATTATAATCCAAAGCAACCACTTGCGGGATCTGGGAAAAACAATAAGCGACGACGCTAGCTTCGACCGTCATATTGATAATAATGTAGCGAAGGCCAGAAAGAATATGGGATGGATTTGTAGAACATTCAAAACAAGAGAACTATGTGCGTTAAGAGTATTATTCAGGGCCCTGATACTACCATTGGTTGAATACTGCTGCCAGTTATGGAACCCCACAAACATCGGCCAAATCAGAAAACTGGAGGCAGTACAACAAACGTACATGGCCCGAATTGAAGGACTGAACAACATGGACTACTGGCAGAGACTACAGCATTTAGACATGTACTCATTGGAGAGAAGAAGGGAGAGATATGTAGCAATGTACGTGTGGAAAATAATTAACGAAATGATACCAAATCTGGAAAACTAAGATGAAATTAGGATGACATACAGCAGTAGAAGAGGAAAATTTTGCACTATTCCGCGTTTAGTGAGAACAAGGATGAGCTTACAAACCTTGAAATAGAATTCAATGGCTGTACACGGTCCAAGGATATATAACTGTCTCCCCAAGCAACTAAGAGAACACACAGGCTCTCTCTTAAGTTTCAAGACTGGATTGGACAAATTCCTACGAACAATACCCGACAAACCATCGCTGCCACACTATTACCAAACGTCCGACGGAAACAGCCTGCTACATCAAACCAGAGCGAGTAACTACTGAGGGCGGCGCACCAGCGTGGCCCAGGACTTCGGTCCTAAACTACAAACCAGGAATCCAGGAATCCAGGTGTGTGTGTGTGTGTGTGTGCGTGTATACTGTGTGTGTTTGTGTGTGGGGGGGGGTTTCAATTTACCAAATATACAGTGGAATGAGTCAACGATATATGGGGGAACATCAGAAGACCGATCACAAGCTAATACTGTATACTATTCAAAATGATGGAAGACTTAATGCTGAAACAGATAATACATTTAGCAACAAGAAGAAACAATATTTTGGACATATTTCTCACCAACGATGAAGAAATTATAAGCGACATAAGGCTCGAAGCGACAGATATCTCAGATCACCGACTTTTGGTGATTGAAACAACATTGCAAGCAAGTCGAGAACCACAAAAATCTATGGCGAACACAAAAGACTTCCGATCCTTAATTTTTTTCCAGGATGACATAGATTGGAAAACCATCAACAATGAAATATCCAATACGGATTGGCATGGAGAGATGGAAGGACGGACAAGCACCGAGATGTACCAACATTTTAGTTCCAAGCTCCTGAACATATGTATAGCGAATATCCCAAGTAAGAGACAACCACGAGAATACACAATCCCAAGAGAGAGGAAAATACTGATGAGAAAGAGGACAAAATTAAATAAACGATTAGTGGAAAGCGAAGAAGAGAATATGATAAAGCAAAAAATAGCATTTATCGAAAGAGACCTCGCACAGTCGTACGACAGAGAAGCAAAATCTGAAGAACGGAGATCTGTGGACACCATTGACAAGAACCCAAAATACTTTTTTAAGTATGCCAAGAAAAAAGCAAGCATGCGAACAACCATAGGACCACTCAAGTACAATGGATACCTCACCAGTGATCCACAAAAAATGAGCGAAGCCCTTAACCACCAGTATATGTCTGCATTTAGTACACCAAAACTAGATACAGTGAATCAGTGGCATACAACAACACCGCCCGCAGAATCACAATTGAGCGATGTAGAGTTCGATAGGACAGATATAGAGACATCCATACGAGAAATCAACACATATGCCGCTGCAGGACCAGACTGTATACCAGCAATACTCATGAAGCAGTGTGCCTCCATTATATCCAAACCACTGCACATGATATGGAGAAAGTCGCTGGATACTGGGGAAATACCTAGTCTCTTAAAACACGGACAAATATCACCCATCTATAAAAGTGGGCCGAGAACGGAACCAAAAAATTATAGACCGGTGGCTCTTACTACTGGGGCGATACTCTTACTTCACACTCCGGACATGACTTGTATACGAACTTGCAAGAGAGTTCGCTTTATCAATTTGTTGGAACGCCGACCCGTGGTAATAACGTTCTTGACATTGTACTTGCAACAAAAGAAGAATTAATAGAGAATTTGAATGTTGGTGATGAATTCAGCAACAGCGACCATCGTACGATAACTTTCACTTTAAAGTTTACTAGTAACGAACCAAATAGTAGCATCGAAAAAGTCCCTAATTTCAAGAAAGCAAACTTCCATAAACTTAGAGCTATGTTTAAAGAAACTGACTGGAGCTTTTTAATTCACAATAACGACATAAATACATCTTGGAAGTTATTCGAAGCCACTTACCTAAAAGCAGTGCAAGACTGCATACCATCGAAAACTCGGCGTCCAGGCCATAATAATAAGCCCGAATGGTGGAATAAAGATATTTCAAACTGCCTGCTTGCTAAAAAATTTGCTAATGATAGATTAAAATCCTCACAAAATGACGAAGAACGGCTGAAATTTGTAGAGCTACGACGCAAAGCCAAAAAGTTAATTAAGCAAAGTAAAAAGACCTTAGAGTTACATATTGCGAATCAAAGTAAAACAAACCCGAAAGAATTCTATAGTTATATCAGAAAGAAAAAAGTCGTTATTTCAACTGTTGGACCGTTAGTCGATGAAAATGGAGAATACACCAAAGACGAAGAACAAATGAGTAATGCCCTAAATACCTTCTTTGCATCAGTTTTTACAACAGAAGACCTCAGTGATATCCCTACACCATCGCCGATTCAGATTGATAATTCAGATGTTCTAAGCAATATCACCGTTACAGAGAGAGAAGTATTGAATTGTTTAGATAAACTCAAGGTAAATAAAACGCCTGGACCTGATACAATCTCGCCTAGGGTTCTAAAGGAAGCTAAGGATGAGCTCTCTAAACCACTGACATTACTATTCAATAAATCCTTGCAGTCTGGAACTATGCCCGATCAGTGGAAGCTAGCCAACGTAACACCGATATTCAAAAAAGGCAGCAAATCCCTACCCAGTAACTATCGTCCAATTAGCTTAACCTCAGTTGTATGTAAAATGCTAGAAACGGTCATACGAGACAGACTCGTAAATCACTTAGAGGAAAATAACATACTTAAAGATACTCAACACGGCTTTCGTAAAAAACGTTCCTGTTTAACAAACCTCTTAGACTTCTTCCACGATATCCTCAACCTCTACGATGAGAGTAAAGCTGTAGATATTATATACCTTGATTTTCAAAAGGCCTTTGACAAAGTTCCCCACAAACGTTTACTGCTAAAACTAAAAGCGCATGGAATACAAGACGGTGTGTTGAAATGGATAGAAAATTGGCTCAGCGACAGAAAGCAAAGAGTAGTCATAAACGGTAAGGCATCAAAATGGACCAATGTAAGTAGCGGGGTACCCCAGGGATCGGTACTAGGACCAATTCTCTTTCTAATTTACATCAACGACATAGATGAGGGTCTCACCTGTACAATCTCAAAATTTGCTGACGATACAAAAATTGCAAATAGCGTACTCTCAAAAGAACAAGTTGACGATATGCAACACAATCTAGATAAATTGTCATGTTGGGCCCAAATTTGGCAAATGAGTTTCAATGCGGATAAATGTAAAGTACTACATATCGGATACCTAAATGAGAAAGCAAACTATTCGATGAATGGCACTCAGCTTAAGAATGTAAACAGAGAAACCGATCTGGGAGTAACAATATCGAGTAACCTAAAACCGAGTCAACAATGTTCAGAAGTTGTTAAGAAGGCAAACAAAATAATTGGCTTTATAGGCAGGTCATTTGAGCATAAATCCAAAGAAGTTATCCTAACCCTTTACAATTCATTAGTCCGCCCTCTTCTGGAATACTGCGTTCAATCCTGGTGCCCTTATTACCAAAAAGATATAAACAAGCTAGAACGAGTTCAACGTAGAGTTACCAAAATGATACCTAGCCTAAAGAACAAACCATACGAAGAGCGTCTTAGAGAATTAAATCTATTTCCTTTAACCCAGCGCAGATTAAGAGGTGACTTAATTCAAGTGTTCAAAATCATCAAAGGCATCGACAATATGAACTGTAGTAAGTACTTCACTATCGGACCAATCTAAATTACACGCGGGGAAAACGGTTGCAAAATTATTGGTAAATCTTTTAACTCACACGAATCTAAGAATTTCTTCTTCAATCGAGTTGTCAACTTGTGGAATGGGCTTCCCCGAAACGTTATAGACTGCATCACCGTTGATTCATTTAAACTCCGCTAGACAAATATCTCGCATCAAACCCGCGACTGACTGCGTTTGTAAATGAATAACTTTATTTTATCCCCCCCTCAGTTACTAACCCATCTGTCCCCTACTAACTTCCTAATCCTGCCACGGACATTAGTTCCAGGGCAGTAATTCCCTTTCCAATGTTCCCTTACCCACTCTAAACCACTGTTTGGACACTTGATCCTCAGTGTTTTGGAGGACAAGCAACCTAGAAGGGTCACTAGATCTGTTGTTGCTTGATTTCCTTTGTACTCCTTTGTACTACACACGTAATTAAAATATTCGAGAGGATAGTTGTAAAAAAGGTAACCAAATATCTGGAGGAACAATCGCTTTATAACGAAGGTCAACACGGATTTAGAAGCGGAAGATCGTGCGTGTCGCAGCTTCTTCAACACAGGATGGATATTTTGAGTGCTCTAGAGGACGGAGATGGTGCAGATGCAATCTACCTGGACTTCTCTAATGCTTTCGACAAGGTTGACCACTCGATCTTATTGCAAAAACTGGAACATATTGGGATTAGAGGTAGGCTACACAAGTGGATCGGGAGCTTTATCACTAATAGAAGTCAATCGGTAATGGTCGAAGGAAGCGAATCCAAGAAGTCAGAAGTGAGAAGTGGTGTGGCACAGAGGTCGGTGATTGGCCCCTTGCTTTTCCTCATATATATCAGTGATATCGACCAGAGAATACAGTACTGTAAAACAACCTCATTCGCAGACGACACTCGACTCCTGGGCATTGTGAGAAGGGAAGATGATTATAAAATGATACAAGATGACCTGAAGACGATATATAACTGGGCAGAAATGAATAATATGATATTCAATAGCACAAAATTCGAGTTATTGAGATATCGACACCCGAAGCAGGAAGTGGCCGACAAGGACTATACAACACCAGAAGGAGGAATTATAATCCAAAGCAACCACTTGCGGTATCTGGGAATAACAATAAGCGACGACGCTAGCTTCGACCGTCATATTGATAATAATGTAGCGAAGGCCAGAAAGAATATGGGATGGATTTTTAGAACATTCAAAACAAGAGAACCACGTTCGTTAATAGTATTATTCAGGGCCCTGATACTACCATTGGTTGAATACTGCTGCCAGTTATAGAACCCTACAAACATCGGCGAAATCAGAAAACTGGAGGCAGTACAATGAACGTACACGGCCCGAATCTAAGGACTGAACAACATGGACTACTGGCAGAGACTACAGCATTTAGACATGTACTCATTGGAGAGAAGAAGGGAGAGATATGTAGCAATGTACGTGTGGAAAATAATTAACGAAATGATACCAAATCTGGAAAACTAAGATGATATTAGGACGACATACAGCAGTAGAAGAGGAAAATTGTGCACTATTCCGCGTTTAGTGAGAACAAGGATGAGCTTACAAACCTTGAAAGAGAATTCAATGGCTGTACACGGTCCAAGGATATATAACTGTCTCCCCAAGCAACTAAGAGAACACACAGGCTCTCTCTTAAGTTTCAAAACTGGATTGGACAAATTCCTACGAACAATACCCGACAAACCATCGCTGCCACACTATTACCAAACGTCCGACGGAAACAGCCTGCTACATCAAACCAGAGCGAGTAACTACTGAGGGCGGCACACCAGCGTGGCCCAGGACTTCGGTCCTAAACTACAAACCAGGAATCCAGGAATCCAGGTGTGTGTGTGTGTGTGCGTGTATACTGTGTGTGGGTGTATATACTGTGTGTGTGTGTGTGTGTGGGGTTTTCAATTTACCAAATATACAGTGGAATGAGTCAACGATATATGGGGGAACATCAGAAGACCGATCACAAGCTAATACTGTATACTATTCAAAATGATGGAAGACTTAATGCTGAAACAGATAATACATTTAGCAACAAGAAGAAACAATATTTTGGACATATTTCTCACCAACGATGAAGAAATTATAAGCGACATAAGGCTCGAAGCGACAGATATCTCAGATCACCGACTTTTGGTGATTGAAACAACATTGCAAGCAAGTCGAGAACCACAAAAATCTATGGCGAACACAAAAGACTTCCGATCCTTAAATTTTTTCCAGGATGACATAGATTGGAAAACCATCAACAATGAAATATCCAATACGGATTGGCATGGAGAGATGGAAGGACGGACAAGCACCGAGATGTACCAACATTTTAGTTCCAAGCTCCTGAACATATGTATAGCGAATATCCCAAGTAAGAGACAACCACGAGAATACACAATCCCAAGAGAGAGGAAAATACTGATGAGGAAGATGAAAAAATTAAATAAACGATTAGTGGAAAGCGAAGAAGAGAATATGATAAAGCAAAAATTAGCATGTATCGAAAGAGACCTCGCACAGTCGTACGACAGAGAAGCAAAATCTGAAGAACGGAGATCTATGGACACCATTGACAAGAACCCAAAATACTTTTTTAAGTATGCCAAGAAAAAAGCAAGCATGCGAACAACCATAGGACCACTCAAGTACAATGGATACCTCACCAGTGATCCACAAAAAATGAGCGAAGCCCTTAACCACCAGTATGTGTCTGCATTTAGTACACCAAAACTAGATACAGTGAATCAGTGGCATACAACAACACCGCCCGCAGAATCACAATTGAGCGATGTAGAGTTCGATAGGACAGATATAGAGACATCCATACGAGAAATCAACACATATGCCGCTGCAGGACCAGACTGTATACCAGCAATACTCATGAAGCAGTGTCCCTCCATTATATCCAAACCACTGCACATGATATGGAGAAAGTCGCTGGATACTGGGGAAATACCTAGTCTCTTAAAACACGGACAAATATCACCCATCTATAAAAGTGGGCCGAGAACGGAACCAAAAAATTATAGATCGGTGGCTCTTACTACACACGTAATTAAAATATTCGAGAGGATAGTTGTAAAAAAAGCAACCAAATATCTGGAGGAACAATCGCTTTATAACAAAGGTCAACACGGATTTAGAAGCGGAAGATCGTGCGTGTCGCAGCTTCTTCAACACAGGATGGATATTTTGAGTGCTCTAGAGGACGGAGATGGTGCAGATGCAATCTACCTGGACTTCTCTAAAGCTTTCGACAAGGTTGACCACTCGATCTTATTGCAAAAACTGGAACATATTGGGATTAGAGGTAGGCTACACAAGTGGATCGGGAGCTTTATCACTAATAGAAGTCAATCGGTAATGGTCGAAGGAAGCGAATCTAAGAAGTCAGAAGTGAGAAGTGGTGTGGCACAGGGGTCGGTGATTGGCCGCCTGCTTTTCCTCATATATATCAGTGATATTGACCAAAGTATACAGTACCGTAAAACAACCTCATTCACAGACGACACTCGACTCCTGGGCATTGTGAGAAGGGAAGATGATTATAAAATGATACAAGATGACCTGAAGACGATATATAACTGGGCAGAAATGAATAATATGATATTCAATAGCACAAAATTCGAGTTATTGATATATCGACACCCGAAGCAGGAAGTGGCCGACAAGGACTATACAACACCAGAAGGAGGAATTATAATCCAAAGCAACCACTTGCGGGATCTGGGAATAACAATAAGCGACGACGCTAGCTTCGACCGTCATATTGATAATACTGTAGCGAAGGCCAGAAAGAATATGGGATGGATTTTTAGAACATTCAAAACAAGAGAACCACGTGCATTAATAGTATTATTCAGGGCCCTGATACTACCATTGGTTGAATACTGCTGCCAGTTATTGAACCCTACAAACATCGGCCAAATCAGAAAACTGGAGGCAGTACAACGAACGTACACGGCCCGAATCGAAGGACTGAACAACATGGACAGAGACTACAGCATTTAGACATGTACTCATTGGAGAGAAGAAGGGAGAGATATGTAGCAATGTACGTGTGGAAAATAATTAACGAAATGGTACCAAATCTGGAAAACTAAGATGATATTAGGACGACATACAGCAGGAGAAGAGGAAAATTGTGCACTATTCCGCGTTTAGTGAGAACAAGGATGAGCTTACAAACCTGGAAAGAGAATTAAATGGCTGTACACGGTCCAAGGTAACTGTCTCCCCAAGCAACTAAGAGAACACACAGACTCTCTCTTAAGTTTCAAGACTGGATTGGACAAATTCCTACGAACCATACCCGACAAACCATCGCTGCCACACTATTACCAAACGTCCGACGGAAACAGCCTGCTACATCAAACCATAGCGAGGAACTACTGAGGGCGGCACACCAGCGTGGCCCAGGACTTCGGTCCTAAACTACAATTCAGGAATCCAGGAATCCAGGTGTGTGTGTGTGTGTGTGTGTGTATATACTGTGTGTACTTACTCTAGTTGTACTTACTCTAGTTGTATTGTGTGTGTGTGTGTGTGTTTACTGTGAGTGTGTGTGTGTATACTGTGTGTGTGTGTGTATACTGTGTGTGTGTGTGTATACTGTATGTGTGTGTGTATATAGTGTGTGTGTGTGTATATACTGTGTGTGTGTGTATATACTGTGTGTGTGTGTGTGTATATACTTTGTGTGTTTGTATATATAATGTGTGTGTGTGTACATACTGTGTGTGTGTGTGTATATACTGTATGTGTGTGTGTATATACTGTGTGTGTGTATATATTGTGTGTGCGTGAGTGTATACTGTGTGTGTGTATATACTGTGTGTGTGTGTGTATACTGTGTGTGTGTGTGTGTATATATAATGTGTGTGTGTGTATACTGTGTGTGTGTGTGTGTGTGTATATACTGTGCGTGTGTGTGTATACTATGTATGCGTGTGTATATACTGTGTGTGTGTGTGTTTATATATGCTGTGTGTGTGTGTGTGTGTGTATATAATGTCTGTGTGTGTGTATATATACTGTGTGTGTGTGTGTGTGTATACTGTGTGTGTGTGTGTGTGTATACTGTGTTTGTATACTGTATGTGTGTGTGTGTGTAGAAACTGTGTGTGTGTGTGTGTGTATACTGTATGTGTGTGTGTGTGTGTGTATACTGTGTGTGTGTGTGTATATACGGTATGTGTGTGTGTGTGTGTGTATATATAGTGTGTGTGTGTGTGTGTATATACACTATATGTGTGTGTGTGTGTGTGTGTGTGTATATACTGTGTGTGTGTGTGTGTGTGTGTATACTGTATGTGTGCGTGTGTATACTGTATGTGTGTGAGTGTGTGTGTGTATATATACTGTGTGTGTGTCTATATATACTCTGTTTTTTTTGTTTTTTTTTTATTTTATTTATTTTTTTCTATGTGATTGAGGGAGGCAAAAGGCATAACTGCGAGTTGAAAGAGTGACATAGTTGAAAGAGTGACAGGGCCAAAATCAAGGGACGTTCGAGCCAAAATGCCTGGACACACGGAGTTTGAAGCAATTTAACCCTTATTTGGCGGCGAGCAACATAAGTCGAGTTAAATAAAGCTGGACTATGTGGCGGCGCTCGACATAACTCGAGTGGCAATTTCAGCACGTAATGTGGCTGAGAGAGAGAGACAAGTGGTGGCAGGAGACTAGCGAGCGTATGACTGCTCCAGACCACCGCGGCGAACCTACTGACACAAATCTCAGCTCCCTCCTCCCTCTCTCACTCGCTACATACTCAATTATGTACTGAAAGTACCGAATTACCTGCTTTTTGCACTCGCGTTGCACGGTTATTGCAAGAAAACTATCCATCATACAAGGATCGTTATGGTGTCATTCGAAAGCTCTGTTTATGCCCTTTCAGGGATAGGTACTTGTTTTACGTTCTGGGTCTTATTTAGGCATGAAAATGATCACGTAAACAGCCCTATTTTGGCTAAAAACACCCCGCTGTGCGGTACACATAAATAAACCGCATAGGCCGCTCGTAAGGTGTTAAGTCATAGGAAGCGGGAAAGACTGATTCTGGGAGAGAGTTCCAGAGCTCAGCTGTTGAGTAGAAGAAAGTTTGAGAGTAACGTTTCACTCTTGGGTTGGAGAGTTGCACAGAGGAGGGGTGGGATTGAGTTGCAAGACGGGTACCACGTGCCCTACGTAAAGGAGGTGGTATGCACTGGGATAGCTCTGAGGAACACTGATTATTATAGTAGCGATAGAATAGCGAGAGAGATGCAACATTGCGGCGGAGAGAAAGAGATTGCAGAGAGTTGGTGAGTGGACGGGAGTTAATGATACGAAAGGCCTTCCTTTCAACCTTGTCTAGGAGAGTGGTGTGAGAGGAACCTCCCCACACATGTGAACAATACTCAATACAAGGGCGCACTATGCCCCTGTACAGAGCAAGAAGCTGTGCAGGGGAAAAGAACCCCCTAAGGCGGTTGAGCACACCCAGCTTCTGGGAGGCTGCCTTAGCAAGACTGGTAATATGGTCCTTCCAAATGAGAGCAGAAGAAAAAGAGACACCAAGAATATTGAGAGAATATGAAGGGTTGATTTTTGTATTGTTGAAGAATAAGGGATAGTCCGCTGGGAGATCCTGACGGGTAGATAGATGGAAAAATTGGGTTTTGGAAGCATTAAAGTTAACAAGGTTTTCTCTGCCCCAATTGGAAATAGTATTTAGATCAGAATTTAAGAGTTCTATGGCTTCATTACGTTTGTCATTGATGGATTGCTGGCTGGGGCGTTCTGAAAAAGTAATGGAGTAGTGTAAGGTTGAGTCGTCTGCGTATGAATGGATGGGAATTAAGGTACAGTTAACCTAAGAAGTGCGCATGGGGGTAATTAGACACCTCTGCCTGTGCTGACGTATTTGAGCTGTTTCCATCACTACAATATTCATTTTACCATATATAGCATTAATACTTATCCATACGCGCCTATTATGGGTTGATTATAAAGGTATTAACCTGAAACAACAATAAAACAAGTGAAAACAGCGTTTGGATGGTCAAAATCGGAGATACAGGCCGCGAGTTATATAATGTATGGGTGAGGCAACCTGCTTTCCCGCCAATTTCCCCCAAGTCCACTGAGACACAGTCGATCGATACTCTCTCTCTCTCTTGCACTCGCTTGCTAACAGTGATGTCAATGCCCTGCTTGCAACTCGCTAATGTTAGCACGAAAATATACCTCAGAATAAGGGAATAACAGGGAAAATAGGTGATAACTGAAGGAGGGGAGGAAAGTGGGGAAGGAGGGGAGGTAGAGGAGTGATATTTTGCATGGCCCAGGAGCAAAAAAAAAAAAAAAAAAAATTTGTTTTCGATGTTTAAAGTTGATATTTTGTTTTCTCTGACTCTTAAGAGACTTCTCGCAGTCCGCCGGGGGAATTCTTAAGAGTCTTCCGGCAGTTCCCGGGTTAAGGAGATCATTTATAAAAATTAGAAAGAGAATAGGAGATAGGACAGAGCCCTGAGGAACACCGGAGTTTATAGGGTGAGGAAGTGAACAATGGCCATCCACAACCGCGGCTATGGAACGGCCGGAAAGGAAATTAGAGACAAAGGCACAGATGGAGGGATAGAAACCGAAGGAGGGTAATTTAGAAATTAAAGGGTGTGGGTGTATATACTGTGTGTGTGTGTTTGTGTGTGTGTATATACTGTGTGTGTGTGTGTGTGTGTATATACTGTGTGTGTGTGTATGTATATACTGTGTGTGTGTGTGTGTGTGTGTATATACTGTGTGTGTGTGTGTGTGTATATACTGTGTGTGTGTGTATGTATATACTGTGTGTGTGTGTGTGTATATATACTGTGTGTGTGTGTGTGTATATACTGGGTTTGTGTGTGTGGGTGTATATACTGTGTGGGTGTGTATATACTTTGTGTGTGGATGTGTATACACTGTGTTTGTGTGTGTGGGTGTATATACTGTGTGGGTGTGTATATACTTTGTGTGTGGATGTGTATACACTGGGTTTGTGTGTGTGGGTGTATATACTGTGTGGGTGTGTGTGGGTGTATATACTGTATGTGTGTGTGTGTGTATGCTGTATGTGTGTGTGTGTGTATATATAATGTGTGTGTGTGTGTGTGTATAGACTGTGTGTGTGTGTGTATACTGTGTGTGTGTGTGTATATACTGTGTGTGTGTGTGTTTATACTGTGTGTGTGCGTGTGTGTATATATACTGTGTGTGTGTGTGTGTGTATATACTGTGTGTGTGTGTGTGTGAGTGTATACTATGTGTGTGTGTGTGTGTATATACTGTGTGTGTGTGTGTGTACACTGTGTGTGTGTGTATATACTGTGTGTGTGTGTGTGTGTATATATACTGTGTGTGTGTGTATATACTGTGTGTGTGTGTATGTGTGTATATACTGTGTTTGTGTGTGTGTGTGTGTGTGTGTATGTATATACTGTGTGTGTGTGGGGGTGGGTGTATACTATTTGTGTGTGTGTCTTTGTGTGTGATAGTTGTGTGTGCGTGTGTGTGTATGTATGTCTTTGTGTGGGATAGTTGTGCATGTATGTGTGTGTGTGTGTGATAGTTGAATATGTGCTTGAGTGTGTGATTGGTAGTTATGTGTGTGTGTGTGTATCAAATTCCTTCTTTTAACTCTCGTGGTGGTGTAGGTGACTGGACCTCCTGCCTGTATGGTTCGAATCTTAGCCCTGTCAGCTATATTTGTCATCCAATAAACGTATATATATATATATACAGTATATACAGTATATACATATATATATATATATACCGTATATATATTTTTGTTTTCTTTCTATGTGAATGAGGGAGACAAAAGGCATAACTGCCTGCAGCGAGTGCCTCCTCCAGTTTTGAAAGAGTGACAGGGCCAAAATCAAGGAACGTTTGAGCTAAAATGCCTGGACTAATGAAGTTTGAAGCAATTTAAGTCATAGGAAGAGGGAAAGACTGATTCTGGGAGAGAGTTCCAGAGCTCAGCTGTTGAATAGAAGAAAGTCTGAGTATAACATTTCACTCTTGGGTTGGAGAGTTGCACAGAGTCAGGGTGGGATTGTGTTGCAAGGCGGGTACTACGTACCCTACGTAGAGGAGGTAGTATACACTGGGAAAGCTCCGAGGAACACTGATTATTGTAGTAGAAATAAAATAGCGAGAGAGATGCAACATTGCGGCGAAGAGAGAGAGATTGCAGAGAGTTGGTGAGTGGACGGGAGTTAATGATACGAAAGGTTTCCTTTCTACTTTGTCTAGGAGTGCGGTATGAGAGGATCATCCCCACACATGTGAACAAACCCCTGTGTGTGTGTGTGTGTGTTTATACGTGCTTGTATGTGTGTATTCGCTTGATTGTATTGTTGTATGTGTGTGTATGTGTTTGCCTGTGTATGTATGTCCGTGCTGTGCGTGTGTATATGTTACCTTCTGAGGGTTTGTGTGCGTAATTGCTGTCTTTCATGGGTGTGTGTGTGTATGTGTGTGTGTGTGTATGTACTTTCATTGTGCCTGCATTTGCGAGTGTGTATATGTGCTTTAATGTGGGTCTTTGTGGTCGAGTGGGAGCGTAGTTTTTAAAGTGTTTGAGAGTGTGTGTGCGTGTGCGTGCGCGCGTGTGTGTGTGTGTGTGTTATAGGTTAGGTATATTTAGGTTAATACACGAAACATTTACTCATAATCATACATAATTCCATATAGTACTGATAAACACACAGTCGCTTACTTGTGTGTGTGTGTGTGTGTTTGTGTGTGTGTGTGTGTGTGATCTTTGCATTTACCACCCTGCCTCTGCGTATAAATGTAGGCTTTAGAAGTTTGGGGCATCGGTGTGTGCTTGTAAATGTGCAACCGAGAGTGTAATAGTACTTGCGTGAGAGAGAGAGAGAGAGAGAGAGAGAGAGAGAGAGAGAGAGAGAGAGAGAGAGAGAGAGAGAGAGAGAGAGAGAGAGAGAGAGAGAGAGAGAGAGAGAGTGTGTGTGAGAGTGAGAGAGAGAGAATATCATTGCGTATGTGTAGTACTTGCTCCTTGTGTTAATATGTATAGTGTTGTGTATATATCTGGAACTAACCACCAGTTGCTTAATAATCCCTATCCCTGTTTATTTAATTCTGCCGGAGCTAGATATCTCGATGAGTTGATATATATATATATATATATATGTAGACTCGTAGAGTATATGTATATGTTTTCATAAATCTTAGGGACATCCTTTTAAACATTGGGGGCTCAAAATCTCCTTCCTTGTGTGTGTGCGGGGGGGAGGGGGGGGGGCTGTAATTCATTATATTTCATAACTACGTTTCCGTTTTTCCTAAAAAGGGAAGGTAAGACAAAGCCACATTGCCAAGTTTAAAACTAGGGGCCCTATATTAATTTAAACAAACATATGAGTATGACAAGGGTAATTAAAGTGTCCATAGTATCATACCCATATAAAGATATATTGGTAGTAATTATCCTATAGAGATAAATCACTAATAATATATCATGTCTGTAAGTTCACAGTGTATCTCATGACTGGGGTGAGACATAGCGTATTCATCCTCCACAGAAAACAACACAGGGAAGGGATGAACTTTTTCAACTCCTAAATTATTTACGGCTTCAACATTATATAATAGTACAAGTTAAGGGAAAACAAAACACATGCAACTTACCCTTCTGTGGAGATCCTCTGCCCCACTTAGTCCATCTGAAAAACAGTAAGTTGATGTTAGCGTATAATTTCATACTATGCATAAACAAATATAAAAGAAAACACTCACAGCTAAATTGACAGAATAAATATAACCATATGAGGACGAGCACGCTGTATGTTCAATAAAGAGCTTCTCCTCATTTGGTATCTACAATGCATAATATACGTAACATGTACAATCTAATGTATTAATCTATATCATAATACACATGAACAACGAGAAGAAAACTCAAACAAAAATATAAAGCAAACACCGAGACATCAACACAAATACATGCATTAATAAAGAAGAAAAACATCCCACACACACACACACACACACACACACACACGCAGGCACCACAAAACATACTGTACATAAACAATATCCCACACACACACACGCAGGCACCACAAAACATACTGTACATAAACAATATCCCACACACACACGCAGGCACCACAAAACATACTGTACATAAACAATATCCCACACACACACACGCAGGCACCACAAAACATACTGTACATAAACAATATCCCACACACACACACGCAGGCACCACAAAACATACTGTACATAAACAATATCCCACACACACACACGCAGGCACCACAAAACATACTGTACATAAACAATATCCCACACACACACACGCAGGCACCACAAAACATACTGTACATAAACAATATCCCACACACACACACGCAGGCACCACAAAACATACTGTACATAAACAATATCCCACACACACACACGCAGGCACCACAAAACATACTGTACATAAACAATATCCCACACACACACACGCAGGCACCACAAAACATACTGTACATAAACAATTCAATTGAGGCAAAATGGATAAATTATACACACCTCCTTTCCCACACGCACACACATAAACACACAATTATCCCCCAACACACATACGCACGCGCACACACACACACATTATTTACCTATCAACACATACACACACACACACACATACTAAGCATATATTTACACCATACCCAGACAAAGACACAATCGAACTCTGTACACACATATAACAAACAAAATCACATAATATTTCACCCACTAGCACTGATGCTCTATCACACACATACCACATCTCTCTCTCTCTCTTTGCTATCCTTTCCTTCCACCTTCCCTTACTCTCAGAGTTCTCTACTAGGATTAAGTCCTTGCAGGGATCATCAAATCTGTGTGGCAAGTCTCTCTCTCTCTCTCTCTTTCTCTTGCGCTCTCTCTCTCTCTCTCTCTCTCTGTCTGTCGCCCTCGCCAAGGCAAGACGTGTCGACCGTGCGCTCCGCTAAGCCTGCTACCTGACCCATACACAATCATGGCGGCCAGCAGCACAACAGTAGTGACGCCCCAAATTTCCACCCAGACAACAGTGAACAGTGAACCATCTCTAACTAGACCCACCAAGGACTTCCTCGACAAAAACTTTACAAAAACCCAACTCCAGAAACATTGTCGTGACTTAGACGTACCAAATGTGTGGGTTAACAAAAATGTGTTAATAGAAATGATAATAGAACAAGCCAAGAACTCCAACACCCCTAGTGATATAGATGAACCCATCTCGTCGACTATCACTGCACATACCGAAGTGGGTGCCGCCTCTTCTGATAGTGATACAGCTGTAAATAGTGAAGTAATGAGGCTCAGTGAGCAAGTGATGAAAATAAGTGAAGCTGTAAAACATTTGAGTGAACGTGTAGCATCACTAGAATCGAGCACCCCTCGTGACGCCGCACTGACCTTGACCCCTCCCCAATCTAGTGTTATGATCGCCCGTGTGGAGGAAATAAGTGCACGGCTCACCAAGCTAGAAGAACGATCTAGCAACATCTCCGACGTCACAACCGAATCAATACCGAATGAAAAAATGTCTCCTAATTGAGCGACGAATCTCTCTTCTGGAGGAAAAAATAGCTCAAGAAAGGGAAACAGTGAACGACAGTGCCCCGGGAATTAACTCGCCCAACCAGTCCACCATAGATAAAAAAACATTAATTCTAGCAGACATCAACCTCAACGATATCAAAGTGTCAGACCTAAACAAAAATTGCGCCATTAGAACCTTGCACTAAGCCAATATAGACCTACTCAAGTGCTGGGTACAGGAAAAACTATCATGGGCTCCAGAACAATGCATAATCTACAGAGGCCTATTCGACGCAATGGAAAGCAGAGCCCCTACAGTAGTTTTAGACAATTTAAGTGCTCTCGTAAGTGAACTGAAAAGCAAAAACGAGAGCATGAACATATGTGTTTGCCAACTCGCACCCAGCCTACAATCTGACACACTCCAGGCCAAAATAAACGAACTCAACGAACACATACAGAAGTGGGCCAGTGACAATGGTATTGCTACCATTAATCCGAATCTCTCCTTCAAGCTAGCAACAGGGGAAATCTACGAGGTCTGTTTTACCGATCATGGGGAGCACCAGGGTTCTCTCTTAAACAGGACCGGAGCTGTTAGGCTACTTGAGGCAATAGCCAAAAAACATCAAACCTTCAATAAGAGTCTAAATCGGGCTCAAATTAAAGGTAACTCCAACAAAGACTGGAGTAGAAGCCAGCCACCCAACACGACCTGACCACAACCAGCAAACAACCCAAGAACGACGCCCGCCACCACCCACACTCGCCCACCCTCCATAAATAACGCCGACAAAGAAGGGTGGCAGATCGCAGGAAAACACTGCACCTCAAAACCTAACTCCAGACAAGCAAGACACCACGATGCACCACACCACAAAGGTCGCAGCCAGCCCCGCCAACCCGCTCACCACCCAAGCCCCTCCTCACCCCCACGAGGGACATGGTCATCACCCCCTCCCCACTATACCCCTCACTATCACTACCCCTCCACCTCCCCCTCCTCCAACACCACCAGATACCACCCTCAACCCCCTCCTCCTCACCCCAGAAATCCCCATTCATACGACGAAGAATACCCACCCCTCCTCCAATACAGCGAACCCCAAAACTTCAGAAGAATTGGTTGTTTTCATTGTGGCGAATTCATCCACCGCCAATCAAATTGCCGTTTCGATCACAAGGTTAAATGCGGCAAATGTCATAAACTAGGTCATTAGAGTATATTATGTGACCACTACAGTGAATAGGAGTGTGGCGATGAGGACCAAGCCGACTGTTCATTCATAAAGGATTTACTTACTATCGAACATATTAATGCTCAATCATTACTAGCAAATTTAGAAGAAGTAAAGATATTAATAAATGAAAGAAATATAGACATTCTGTGCATCAGTGAAACTTGGTTATCTCCCTACACCCCTGACGCTTATGTGAATATACCAAATTACACTATATACAGATGTGATAACGGCCGCGGCGCAGGAGTTTGTATCTATGTTAAACAGACCCTAAACTCTGATATAATTGAAACAAACATAACACAACAAACTGGAATAGAGGACTTATGGATCAAAGTTCAGTGCAGAAAATTACCTTCAGTGATAATAGGTTGCATGTACAGACATCCCAAGGCTCATTCTAACTCCTTCGATTACATTGTTGATGTCCTACAGTCAATGAGCATGCGAACAAAGCCAATCTTTGTCCTTGGTGATTTAAATTACTATCTTCTCCAGAATAACAGTAAACTGTCCCGTATCATTAAAACTAATAAATTGTCACAACTCATAAATCAAAGTAGAATCACTCTTACATCTGCCACTCTACTTGATGTAATCATTACAAACAAACCCGACCTAGCACAGAACTCTGACGTAATACCCCATTCTATCACAGATCATGATCTCATAACCACTACAGTAAATATTAGTAAGCCTAAGTGTTCACCCACCTTAAAGACTTTTCGAGATTTAAGCCAATACGACAAGGACACCTTCTGCTCGCAAATACTTAGTGAAGTCAATAACCTAGATACTATACTTAACACAGATAACTTAAACGAACAAGTGACCATATTAACATCAGTCATTACCAAAAGTCTAGATTTATGTGCTCCCATGGTTACTAAAAAAATAAGCCGATCCCCAGCCCCTTGGATGACTGACAAAATCCGTGAAGCAATAAGAGACAGAAACGAATCTCAAAATAACTTAAAAGCGAACCGACTTAACCCGACATTGCAGAATGAGTATAATGAATTAAAGAAAAAAAAAAGACAAACCTATTAACAAAAACAAAGAAAGAATATTATCACAGTCAACTAATAAATTCTAAAAATAATATTGATTCAACCTGGAGAGTCGTAAAAGAGGTCATTCCTCCCGTTAATATTAAATCCAATACTTGCATAATAGAAAACGAAAAAAAAAACAAAGCTGAAGAATTTAATACTTTCTTTGCTAACTTAGGGCAAAAAATATACGACAGTACCCAGCGCCCCCCACCGGACAGACCGCGACCAGCTGAGGGCGAAAGGGAAAGTAATATAAACAGCTTAACCCCCCCCCCCCACTTCCGGCCTCAACCCATTGCCACAAATACAGTCATTTTAACATTAAAACAGCTACACGAATCAAAATCGTTTGGCTCTGATAACATTTCCCTTCGCTTCATTAAAGATTCTCTATTCGTTACTGCCTCCAACTTAACATTCATCATAAACACCTCTATTGTTACCGGCGTCTTCCCTACAATTTGGAAACATGCAGTAGTCACCCCTCTATTTAAAAATGGAGATAAGAGCAACACTAGCAATTATCGTCCAATCTCCATTCTACCCATTTTCTCTAAAATCCTCGAAAAAATCGTCGCAATACAACTTACAACCTTCTTAGAGTCTAACAAACTTCACTCTGTCAACCAACACGGCTTTCGACCTAAATTATCTACTGAAGCCGCCCTCCCGGCAATCACAAACAAAATCTACAGCAACATGGACAATAAACGAATATCCCTATTAACTCTATGCGACCTCTCTAAGGCATTCGATAGCGTCAGCCATACCATCCTTCTAAGCAAACTTCAAAAGTTCGGTATAGATAAGTTTTGGTTTAACAGTTACCTAAATGAAAGAACACAGTCAGTCCGTTTAAATAGCACTATCTCACCAAAATTAAAACTAAAATATGGCGTCCCAGGGCTCAATATTAGGCCCATCATTATTCATAATATTTGTAAACGACATGTCTGAACATATTAATGATTGCACACTAATACAATACGCTGATGATACTCAGTTTCTTCACAGCGACGTGATCAACGAGTTTGACACCATTATAAATAAAACGGAAGAAACATTACGCAAAGGAAACCCATATTTTTTAAGGAACGGACTAATGATGAACGCTAACAAAACACAACGCATGTTCATAGGGACACGTCAATAAATATCTAAGATACCAAGCAACACCATAATACGACTCCACGACAGCACAATCCAACCTACCACATTATGTAAAAAGCCTTGGCCTTTATATAGACAGATACATGGTATTTGACAAACATATTAGTGAAGTAAACACAAAAGTAATGGGAACACTAATGTTTATAAATAGAATTAAGGACTACTTTGACAAAGGAACCCGCAAAATCATTATACAATCACTTGTGTTAAGCATCTTAAATTACTGCAACATAATATGGGGCTCATCAAACATTACTCTTTTAACAAAAACTCTAAAATTTCGCCGCTAACATTGTAGAGGGTACAGCCAAAAAATACGACCATGTGACCCATATTACAACAGATTTAAAATGGCTAACCATAAAAGATAAAATATTCCATGACACAGGGGTTGCTATCTTCAAATACCTAAATAATCTCTACCCTGATCACCTCTTAAATCATACTACTGTAAACAATATCATAAACAGTTCCACAATACAACAAAGTAATCTCTATGTTCCGATGGCCAATACGGACATTGGACAAAGATCTCTTTTAGTCAAAGGACCTAATCTGTGGAACTCCCTCCATCCGTACGTCAAAGAGGCTAACTTCTTAACTACTTTTAAATTAAGACTGCGGAGTGTACTGGACAAAAATTAAAAACCTACATAAATAACTACCAATAAGAAATTGCATACAATGTCTCTCTCTCTCTCTCTCTCTCTGTCTCTGTCTCCCCCCCCCCCCAACCTCCCCCGGAGCCTCCTCGGGCGATAAGCCTCCCCCCCCCCCCCCTAAGCTATTTCTGACATATTAAATTCCCTTCCTCTCCCCCCCCACCCTCTTCCAACTGCCTCAAAATAATTTATATAGTTAACTTTATGTAAACGATGTTTGTATGTAGGCTATGCGTCTATATGTATATGCTGTATGTAAGTGTACATTATACAGTATGCGTGTACATATGTATAATATAAGTATATGTTTTATATGTGAGTGTGTATGTGTATGTGCGGGTATACAGTATATGCGGGTATATATGCATGCGTCTCAACAATTAATGTCCACCAATTCACATATTTATATTTGTATTTACTGTTATTAGGATATTACTATTTTATAATATTATTATTGAGACATATATAACATTTATTATCGTATTAATATCATTAATATTATTACTATCATTATAAATATTAATACTATTGCTATTCACTATAGATACATACCCCTTCTCATCCCCACCCCCACCCCTCCCCTGACCTAACCTCTTGTTGACCTAAAAATAACCCTCACCTGCACCACCCCTGCCTTCCACACCTGGATCACCCCTCACCCCCCTCCACCAGTATAGCTCTCCTTCTCTATAAATGAAATGTATGCAATTATTTATACTAGCATAATAAGGCCGGGCAGTCCGATATTGACTGCAAATATGTAACAGGGTTCGCCTCTTAAGCAAACATTCTCCAATACATATTGTATATATTGTAAATAATGTAACAAGAATAACTACTATTGGTGGAAATAAACTTATTATTATTATTATTATTATTATTATTATCAACTCTGCGAAGCAGAGTCGTATCGCGCACACAGATCCCGCCCGTATACTGTGCACCATAATTCAGCTTGTCTGTCGTCGTCGTCGTCCGTCGTCGTCGTCCGTCCGGTAACTCCTCCTAGACCGTTCAATGGAGTTTCACCAAATTTCACATGTATATACATTTGGTCAATGCAAAGGTCAGTCAAAAAGAAATATTCAATTTAACCAAAAGGTTAAGGTCAAAGGTCAAGGTTAAAAATTAGGTCAATATTTCATGTGTTTTAGTTTTTACTCAAATGTCTCCATTTTCACTATACAAGTTACTGGCACCCTCGATATCTTATTGACCAAATTTGAAATAAATATTCTAAAGGGTAAGGTCAAAGGTCAAGGTCAAAGGTCAAAATAAGTTGTGTACTACTATTTCTTATAATAACTATATAACTATAATAATTATAAATATAATTATAATAATTATAATATCTATAATAATTGGCTATAATCTAGCCAAAAGCCTCTCCAACAATTTCTCTTCCTCATCTTTCCCTCCCCTTTCCCATTCTGATGGCACAACCATCACTTCTTCCTCTGACAAAGCTAAACTCTTCGCTCAAACTTTTGCTAGAAACTCCACCTTGGATGATTCCGGTGCTATTCCTCCCTCTCCACCCTCCTCTCTCTTACTTATGCCTAATATCCTAATCTCTTCTAAAGATGTACTTTCTACCCTCTCTGGGCTTAATACTAATAAGGCGTACGGTCCGGACGGTGTTCCTCCTGTTGTTCTCAAAAACTGTGCTTCTGTGCTGACTCCCTGCCTAGGCAAACTCTTTCGTCTCTGTCTATCCTCTAACGTCTTCCCTTCATGCTGGAAGTTTGCTCACATTCAACCTGTCCCAAAGAAGGGTGACCGCTCTCATCCCTCCAACTATCGTCCAATTGCTCTCATCTCTTGTCTTTCTAAAGTTTTTGAAACTATTCTTGCTTTCAAATTTCTTAAGCATTTCTCTTCTCATAATCTGCTCTCAGATCGCCAGTATGGCTTCCTTAAGGGTCGCTCTACTGGTGATCTTCTTTCATATCTTACTAACTCTTGGTCATCCTCCTTTCGGGACTTCGGTGAGACTTTTTCTATTGCACTAGACATATCTAAAGCCTTCGATAGAGTCTGGCACAAATCTTTAATTTCTAAACTACCCTCCTTCGGTTTCTATTCCTCCATCTGTGCCTTTGTCTCTAATTTCCTTTCCGGCCGTTCCATAGCCGCGGTTGTGGAAGGCCATTGTTCACTTCCTCACCCTATAAACTCCGGTGTTCCTAAGGGCTCTGTCCTATCTCCTATTCTTTTTCTAATTTTTATAAATGATCTCTTCAACTGTACCTCAATTCCCATCCATTCATACGCAGACGACTCAACCTTACACTACTCTATTAGTTTTTCAGAACGCCCCAGCCAGCAATCCCTCAACGACAAACGTAATGAAGCCATAGAACTCTTAAATTATGATCTAAATACTATCTCCAATTGGGGCAGAGAAAACCTTGTTACCTTTAATGCTTCCAAAACCCTATTTCTCCATCTATCTACCGGTAAGGAACTCCCAGCGGACTATCCCTTATTCTTCAACAATACAAAAATCAATCCTTCATCTTCTCTCAATATTCTTGGTGTCTCCTTTTCTTCTGCTCTCAGTTGGAAGGACCATATTACCAGTCTTGCTAAGGCAGCCTCCCAGAAGCTGGGTGTGCTTAACCGCCTTAGGGGGTTCTTTTCCCCTGCACAGCTTCTTGCTCTGTACAGGGGAATAGTGCGTCCTTGTATTGAGTATTGTTCACATGTGTGGGGAGGTTCCTCTCACACCGCTCTCCTAGACAAAGTTGAAAGGAAGGTCTTTCGTATCATTAACTCCCGTCCACTCACCAACTCTCTGCAATCTCTCTCTCTCCGCCGCAATGTTGCATTCTCTCGCTATTCTATCGCTACTATAATAATCAGTGTTCCTCAGAGCTTTCCCAGTGTATACCACCTCCTTTACGTAGGGCACGTGGTACCCGTCTTGCAACTCAATCCTACCCCTACTCTGTGCAACTCTCCAACCCAAGAGTGAAACTTTACTCTCAAACTTTCTTCTACTCAACAGCTGAGCTCTGGAACTCTCTCCCAGAATCAGTCTTTCCCTCTTCCTATGACTTAAATTGCTTCAAACTCAGTGTGTCCAGGCATTTTGGCTCGAACGTCCCTTGGTTTTGGCCTTGTCACTCTTTCAACTATGGGGGAGGCACTCGCCATAGGCAGTTCTGCCTTTTGCCTCCCTCAATTACATAGACAAAAAAAAAAAAAAAAAAAAATGCTCACTAGGCTTACCATGAATATTCGGAATACCTAGGCCAAAGGTCATACAAGAAACTCTTCAATTCCATGTGAAAGGTCGAGGTCACAAGTCAAGGTCAAATATAAGGTCAATATGCTAATTTCTTTACTTTTCATGCAAACTTCACAACATTTTGGGAGATAGTTGCACTTTAAATGAAAAGGAAAATAACACATTTTGAGAAACATCATGAAGGTCAAGGTGAAGGTCAAAGGTCAAGATCAACTATTCTATAAATATATATAAAACTAACTGATGGGTTTTAATGAAATTAGTCATGCTTACTTGATTTTCCCAGGCAATGTCAATAGAAACAAAATACTCTTACATAAAGGTCAAGGTCAAAGGTCAACTTATGCTATATGTTTTTAGTTTTTATTCAAATGTCTTAATTTTCACTATACAAGGTACTGGTAACCTTAATATCATATTGCTCAAATTTTAGATAAATATACTAAAGGGTAAAGTCAAAGTTCAAGGTCAAAGGTCAACATAGGTTTTTTACTAGTATTTCATATATTAACTCTTAGATTCTCGCTAGGCTTACCATTTATATTCGGAATACCTAGGCCAAGATCATACAATAACTATTCAATTCCATATGAAAGGTCAAGGTCACAGGTCAAGGTCAAATAAAAGGTCAATATGATATTTTCTTTACTTTTCATGCAAACTTAACAACATTTTGTGAGATAGTTGCACTTTAAGTGCAAAGGAAAATAATAAATGTTGAGACATATAAAGGTCAAGATAAAGGTCAAAGGTCAAGGTCAGCTATTCTATTAATATATATGAAACTAACTGATGGGTTTTAATGAAATTTGGCTTGCTTATTTGATTTTCATGGGCAATGGCAATGTAAACAAAAATGTACTCTTACATAAAGGTAAAGGACACAGGCCAAGGTCAAAGGTCAACTTTTATTATTTATTAAAAACAAATTACTCCATTTTTTAAAAACTGACTGTGTTATGGCTTATTACTTAAATCACAAATATATCAAATTTCACATAAATATTGTAATAGTTAAGGTCAGGGATCAAGGTCAAAATAAGAGTATTTGTCATTTTCCCAAAACTTCTCCTTGACTGTTTAATGTATTGTCATCAAAGATTTAGGTTAAAGGTCAAGGTCAAAGAACAAAAGAAGAGTGTTAATTGTTTGTTTTAACTCTTCCTAGACAGTTTAACCCTTTGTGTACCGGTGACATCTTTTGTATTGTATTCTAGCTATAATTAAACGATATTGTGGAGCTTATGAGGGATCTGTGGTAGTAAAAAGGGTTAATTAAGATAGTTGAAAGCCTGCTAATTTTATGGAGGCCCTTCAGAAACTAAATAAAATAGCCTTAATATCTAGTATGAAATGAAACCGACAGAACTGTACTGAACGGGTTATGTATCATTACCAAATTTTGCTGGCAAATTCGGTTGGTCAATGCAACGATTGTCCAAATTTTGTGTTTTTGTTATTCAAAGGTCAAGGTGAATGGTGAAGGTCACAGATTATGGTCACTATTTCTTTCTTATATATATTTTAAATTTGAATTACACCATATTCAAAATTCAACAAAATAGTGTTACGCTGACCTTATTATAGATAAATATTCCAATGGTTAAAATTAAATGTGATCATATATGTAATTATATATAATTATATACTCCCAGGCGGACATGAACCACCAAACAGTCAGCGCGAGTGTCCATGCTTTAATCCACTGCACACAAGTATCCTCTATCATGCCGTGGTATAGTCGATTAAAGTATGGGCACATGTTCTGACTGCCGGTGGCTCAAGTCCGGCTGTGAGTATAAAAACATTTAGTAGCTTATGTGTAGTTGCGATATATATATATATATATATATATATATATATATATATATATATATGTGTGTATACTGTATATAAACCGATTTTACCTAAGAGATTCAATACTACTTGCAGAATTCTAGGTCGCAGAGTTGCGTATGCATTTTTGTTTTGTTATGCGAAAACTGCACACCTACTTTATTATTATTATTATTATTATTATTATTCTCGCTCTCTCTCTCTCTCTGACTGTTGTTGTGTTATGATAAGTTATTTAACTTTTCCCCCGTTGTGTCTCTCCAGGAAGTCAAGCTCATATTCTGTGTGTGTCAGTCTTCACCCACAGAGAGAGACAGAGAGAGAGAGTGAGTGAGAGTGAGAGTGAGTGAGAGAGTGTGTGTATGTGTGTGTGTAAGAGAGAGATTGAGAGAGAGAGAGAGAGAGAGAGAGAGAGAGAGAGAGAGAGAGAGAGAGAAAGAGAGAAATACAGTGCGTGTGAAAGTGAGTGTCACCGAGTGTGTGAGAGTGAGAGTCAGTGAGTGAGAGAGTGAGAGTCAGTGAAAGAGTGAGTGTGTGAGAGAGTCAGTGAGAGTCAGAGTGAGTGAGAAAGTGAAAGTCATTAGTAGAAGGGAGGGAGAAAAGAGGGAGAGAGAGTGCGAAGGCTCTCTCTCGAGAACAAAACAAAAAGTTAACTTCAAACAAACAAATATGTCGATTTAAGCCTAGGTTCTAATCCATGTCATTATGAAACAGAAACGATATGAACTACTGTACATCAATTGACCACTTGCGAGTTTCAGGCTATAAGGAAGTTGGTGCCGTAAACATCGGTATTAAGCAGAAACACAATAATAAAGTAGATGTCTAATGGATAAAACATATGTTGAATTTAGTTGTATGTATTTATAACTACGTTTTAGCTGGCAATTCTGCAAAATATCAATGTAAAAAATTCCAACTTCCTTATAGCCTGAAACTCGCAATTGGTCAATTGTATCACTCTCTTCTAATGATACGATGAATTATTATGTTACCTCCACCAACCGACTTTACTCCTAAACTCAATTAATGAAATCAACAAATACATGTAGCAGTCCAGGGATTCGAACCAAGGATGCTCACACCGAAATTCAGTGCATTTATCCATTGTGCTACGAAGACATTTAAAGAATGGTGGACAAGCCTACGATTTATTATGCAGTTTCGAATCCTGCATATCAATCTAAGCATGTACAATCGCGCTAAGAAGTGATGACTCGATTCCCAGTAGCTTTTGTTCAGAAAGTGCTATCTGGCAACTATTGAGGCTCTACTATATTCATATATTACACACCGGGGAGAACTGTATTGAAGGACAAAATACCAAAAACACGATATATAAGTATTGTTACAATATATTTATCTCATTATGTGAGAGCAAACCAAATAATACGAAAGTTGAGACTAACCCGAACGAAAGAATGTGAAACTCGTAGTATTTCGCTCACTAGATTCAGGATTAAAATGTGGAGGAAGTCTCTTAATGCTTTTATTACTTTTTAAGCCAACAATACTGGGAGAAAAGTATCTCATAAAATGAAAACCAACCGTTAAAAGTAATATTCAACCCATGAGTGTCAATAAATCACGTAAATAAACATATAACAGATTGTTTTTTCAACATTTAATTCTCTAAGTGGGACAAGTCTGCCTTAAAAAACAAAGCGGTCTACAGTATATTTTGAGATAAAGCTTGAATACTTGAGAACAGCTTGTAATTTGTATAGACAGACGATGCCATTTCACTTATAACATATTTAATAGCCCATAGGGACACCCATATAGGAACGAAAGATGGAAAGGCATGTAGTAAAGGACAAAGGTGGATATACGAGCGGAAGAGATACTCTCTCCCTCATATACCGGCAGTGACTGACTTGCATTTTTTTCCAGGCCTCCAGGCGGCAGGCCCAGGGAGTGTAACATGCTAGATAGCGCCAGGAAATTAAATACTTTCATTATTCTATACAGATATTGAAAACAAACCTTACATATATATACGGTATTCAAACAACAACATAAATATAATTTAAAAGGCCTAAATAGGTTAATTTTGTCAGTAGGCCAATTATTGGGAATATCCGGAGACCTATAGTTATAAATTAGGAAATGACTGGGCTCTGACGGGCAGTGGAGAGTTGCCAGCGGTAGCCAGATTTGTGGACTTTTGTCCGAGCCTTAGAAAAATCGAGTCATCACTTCTTAGCGCGATTGTACATTTCATTATTTGTAATTCATCAAAGCACAGTATTAAAACAAAATAACAAAAATATGCCATTGTTTTTATGACGTTTCTTTTGTTTGTATGAAATATAAAATGAATATGACGTAATTTGAGTGAAAAGGTCTGTTGAAATTTAAGAACTAATTATTGCTTAGACTTTTTACAAAATATCTACTAATCATATTACAATGGCATAATTACGGGAGTACTTCCCAAACACACATGCACGAGCGTACGTACACACTCACATACAGGCACACACACACACACATAGAGATACACAAACACATACACCCCCACACACACACACACACATAGGCATAAATACACACCCACCTACACACAAACACAGTAACACACACACGTATACACAAACGAGCACACGTACGCAGTAGCGTGCGCACACACACACACACACACACACACACACACGCTAATAACCACCTCATTAAATATCCAAATTAGCCGAGAAGGATTCAGCGAGACCATTAAGCCATCTATTCTTAACGAGCTAATTAAAGTTACGCAAACACTTCTCTTGTACGATAACCAAATTTGCCATGTTTATATTATAGGTTTATATTATACAGTCATAATAAATTAGCCCTTTCAGTATTCAAGGCCTCGGTTCTTTCCATTTATTCTGGCTAACATTAGACGATTTTATTCAACTTAGTGTTACGATCCAGGTTCTCAAAGACACAGGGCTCTTCAACATTGGACTAGATAATGGCAAAAAGCAACAACGGTAACACTAGATCCAACCCCTGCCTTAAACACTGGAAAACAAAACACCATTACCGCCCTGAGTCGCGCCTGGACAACGAGGTATCCTACGACTCGGTAACTGGTGCACACACACTAGGCTGACGCTCAATGAAACAGCCTATTCTCAAACAGTAAAAGATTACTCGATTGTTACACAAAGATAGTTAACGTGATTAATTAACGTTACGGTAGATACTCAAATAACTGGCACTCCTGTATTAAAGAAAGTGCAATGCTAGTCCTGCAACATCAACTGGAAACTTCTGAAATAAGTCTAATGCTGGGAAGATGTTCGTAAAGAATCTTGAACAATTATAATGCAGAATACGGGTCACAATAAATGCTAGGACATATAGTAATAATAGGCAGGCGAATAATAAAGACTGCGCAAAGGTAGTAATGCTCGACAACTAAAGAAATGCTTCGTGACACAACGCAACAGCCTACTAGGGTTGTGCAACTCGACAACAACCTTGGCTCAAAAGTGCAGTGAATAATAATGCTGCATACATATAATAATGGGGCTTATCTCTAACCAGTGTCTGCTCAGTTAATAAAGTCTAGCTGGGGTATCAAGGCAGGGCAACAATGGGCGAGCATGCGGCTCGTAGCCTAACGTTGTCCGAAGGTGGTATAATGAAGATTACGTTATATAACGGGGATGCTCTCTTGATAAATCTAGGTCTCTAGTACCTAGCTCTATCCTGGCGATCCCTCAGAAGTCAACACAAAGAGGCAGCACTATGTTGTGAGGGATAGGCTATGGCCCTCTCACACCACAGCGCTGTGCTCGCAAAGTAAACCAACCCGAAGACAACTTAGGCTCCCACAGTACCTGTCGATGTCGTGCAGGGCTTAGCTAACACTGTACACATCGGAGACAACGACACAGTAACCTTACCCCTAGTCTAGCTTTAGATAACCAAGAAGAATCACTCAACACCTTGCCAGGGAGACATATACCGGTCTACAACCTTCCCGAGAGAGGACACATACGGAAAAGTCCGTCTCTCTAACCCTCAATAAAGCATAATTCCTCCTTAACCTAATACATGGAAATATCTGAGAGCTTCGCGTACAATACGACTGGTCGACGGTGAACGTCTATGCTGAAACCAGAAGGGACGTTAAGTTTAATAAAGATTAGAGAATGAGAAAGGAGAAGTCGAGAGAGAGAAATAGTATGCAAAGTGGCGAGTATGGGGGACAGAATTGCAAAGAATATAGGCGATACGCGTGTCAGGCAAGCTCTGAGCTGGTAAAGAACACGAGGCCGCGACGGGAAGGGACTAGTTGACCACCCGGCCGCCAACGCCGTCAGCGCCCAAGCGAGCCGCGTCATAGCTCACCCCGCTGCCAGGTGTACTCCGTCACCCTCTCTCGCTCGCCTCCCACACAAGCAACATTTATATTATAGCGAATATAAAATATAAGGCGCGGTCACAGACCAAAACAAAGACCATTTCTAGACTGTCTGTGGCAACACGACACTAATTAAATAAAGCAGATCATTCTAGGACAACTGTAGCCCATCCCCCCATCCTGGCGAGCGCTAGCGAGCTGCAATGCCCCACACAACCATTCTGCTAACGCCGGGAGGCGTCACACCCCCCCCAAGATAAGGGACACTCAACCATGAGCCCATATCTGAACAGGCAGAATGTCGCTAGAATCTGCCACTCCTAACCACTCTGCCACTCATGGAATGCAAGCTCAGTCTCCTCAAAAAAAATACAACAACATTTTTATATAAAAAAATCTTATCACCCTTCCCAAATATAATACATTAATGCATAACATTGTGCTCCCAGAGCGAGCTTTAAGAAGCACAGCCTACTGAGGGAAAATCATCTGCACTCAGTACTCAGCTACAATATTATCTTAAAATTAATTATTAAAAAGAAAGAGTTTTTATTTAATTTTTCATATTTTATTTTAATGTTGTTTTTGGCGGCTACTATAGATGTAGCCTAATTTTCTTCTAATCAAAGCCAACAACTCCTGCCCTGCGACCCTACGCTGATGCTACACACGCGAGCCAACAAGCACCAGCGCAAAAATACACCGCGAGCCAAGACAGGAGGCTATACCAACATACTGTGGTAGCCTACCACGGATCCTCCACCCGCGACAAACAGTCCGCAATCACATTCTCACAACCGGCAATATGGCGAATGTCTAAGTTGTACTCTTGCAACATGAGCGACCATCTGGTCAGCCTCATATTCCGGTTGTGGAATTGATTGAGGAATTTAAGCGGGTGGTGGTCGGTATACACTACCACGACTGGCCCATAGGCAGGAACATAGACCTCAAAGTGTCTGAGCGCTAACACGATTGCCAGCAGTTCCTTTTCAACAACCGAATAGTTTTTCTGTGCTGAATTAAATTTCTTTGAAAAGAAACTGACTGGATGCTCAAGACCTTCCTCGTCTGTCTGCAAAAGTACGGCACCAGCCCCTACTCCGCTGGCATCAGTCGCCAACTGAAATGGTCGTTCAAAGTCCGGGGCCCTGAGGATGGGGTGAGTGTATAAAAGGTGTTTAACTACTCGAAATGCCTGCTCACACTCAGGTGCCCAGCGGAACTTTTTATCTTTGGCTAGTAGATCTGTCAAAGGAGCTAACACAGTAGAATAGCCTCTTATAAAGCGGCGGTAATACCCAATCATGCCCAAAAATCTCATGATCTGCCGCTTGGTGGTCGGCCTGGGGAACAAGTCGATAGCCTGTATCTTCTGTTGGGGCGGGCTCACCTGCCCTAACCCAACCACAAACCCCAGATACTGCACCGTGGCTTGCACAAAGTCACACTTGCCCAGATTAACCACCAAGCCTGCTTTACTAAGTTGACTAAATAAGGCTTCTATGTGCTCACAGTGACTTTGGAAATCGTTGTCATGAATGATCACGTCATCAAGGTAGACAGTACAGTTTGGGATGTCTGCTATGATGTCGTTCATTAAGCTCTGGAAAGTGGCCGGTGCATTTTTCAGACCATATGGCATCACGTTGCAATGGTAAGTACTGCCATCCACCACAAACCCGCACACCTCTTTAGCCCGCTCAGACAGTGGTACTTGCCAGTAGCCTTTGACGAGGTCTACCTTGGTCAAGTACCTTGCTTTCCCGATCTTATCCACACTGTCATCCACCCGGGGAAGAGGATATGCATTGGTGGGGATCAACCCGTTCAACTGCCTAAAGTCAATGCAGAACCGAACTTTTCCATCAGGTTTGGGCTGCAGAGTGACAGGAGAAGTCCACCATACTGCCCCCTTCTCGATCAAGCCTCTCACCAGCATATACTCCAGCTTATCCCTGAGCGCTGTGAGTTTAATGGGTGGCACCCGATAAGGTATCGACTTGAAGGGGGGGGTGCTCTCCTACATCGACGTCATGCACCGCTTGAGTAGTGAGGCCTGGGTGCTCGGCAAATACAGTGGGGTATGAATCGAACAGGTGCTGCACTGCCACCTGCTGTTCCTCCGGCAGGTGCGCCAGAGTATCATTGCGCACATTGGCTCGAATTCCCCGCCCACTGATCAGCCGAGACATGACAATCCCAGTTATCATCCACCTGATCATTGCTGTCCCCCTCTCCTTCTCCACCATGACCGCAGCAGGTCAACACAGGGACAGCTAGTGACTCAGGTGGGCGCCTCACATACTCCTTCAACAAATTAATGTGGCATAGTTGGTTACGCTTCTTCCGGTCTGGAGTGGCAACGAGGTAATCTAGATCGGAGATCTTTGACACCACCCGATAAGGCCCAGCGTACTTGGCAGCCAGAGGATGACCTGACAAAGGCAACAGGACCAACACCTCTTGACCTACCTGAAACTCCCGGAGTTTCGCCTTAGTATCGTACCTGTCCTTCATACGGGCCTGCGAACTCACCAAATTACGCCCGGCCAGCTCCAGACTTCTAAGCATTCTCTCTCTGCTCTCGAGGACGTATCTCAACATAGAACATGGCTTAGCGGTACCCTCCCAAATCTCCTTCACCATGTGGAGAGGGCCCCTCACCTGATGCCCGAAAACAAGCTCATTCGGACTGAAACCGAGACCCTCTCCAGGTACTTCTCTTGCCGCGAACAAAACATACGGCAGACCAAGGTCCCAATCCTTTCCGTTCTCTGCGCAATAACATCGAAGCATGCTTTTCAGCATGGCGTGCCACCTCTCCAACACCCCTTGACTCTTCGGGTGATACGCAGAAGAGACGACAGTGCTGATGCCATGCTGAATCATAGTTTGTTTGAACAGATTAGATGTAAAATTAGAACCTTGGTCCGATTGCACCTCTTGCGGGTAACCATACCGCGAGCAATACAAGAGCAGGTTCCGGACAACAGTTTTCGCCGTGCCATTTCTCATTGGTTATGCATCAGGATAACGAGTGGCCACATCCATGATAGTTAATAGAAATTTATTACCGGCACTAGTAGGGGTTAGGGGTCCGACCATATCAATGATGACCTTACTGAATGGGCGGTCCACTGACAGGAATGGGGTGCAACGGGGCTCTCGGAATTGTTTGGTTAGGTTTTCCAACCCTCTGGCACGTATGACACCTTGCTATCCAGGTTACCACCTGCCCCTTCAACCCCGGCCACCAAAACAATTTTTCTAAAGCCGCCACCGTTTTTCTCACCCCTAGATGTCCTGCCAGTGGTATGTCATGCGCCAACCTCAGTAGGCTATCCCTGCACTCCCGTGGCACCACCAACTGGTCCACTACTCCGGACCCCTCTTGCCAACTACGTTTAGGGTCTTGAAAACGCCTATAGAGGATGCCTTCTAAATAAAAAAAATCTCCTGGCTGTGCATCGCCATCCTCGTCGAGCTCTACAGCTCCATTAGTACACGTTTGGAGCTCAGGGTCCTCTAGTTGCAACCGACGTATATCTGAGGGTGCCAAGCGATCTAACTGCTCCCGGAGCAATGCATGACCTTCCCCGATACTGGGCTGCTCCCTCTGTCTCTCTCGATGTACATAACGTTGCTGTCGTGGAGACTCGTCATGCCCAGCCTCGTCACTCTCAATGACAGGCCCAGGGGCTACTCCAGTATTAAGTAATGGTGCTAATACTGAATCACCCAGGAGAGCCGCTGAGTCAAAACTCTTAAAACCAACTCCAGCTTTAGCCTCCTCCTGTTGATCGTTCCTCCGCTGGTCTGAAGACGGAGGACTAGGCTGTGACACTTTAGCTGCCCGAGCTCGGGTGACAACACACGCCATGGGTTGTGTCTGGCACCGCTCGACCCACTCTTGCTCTTCCCTACTCACGTCGGCCGGCCTCTCGGCAACGACTAAGGGTAGAACCTCAGAAGCGGGCATTGCAAAGTCGTTGCCGAGAAGAAGGTCGACGCCCTCCACTGGCAGTTTCTCCACAATCCCGACATCCAATTCACGTGCCACACCATCCACCTCCAACTCCAACCGCACCAGCGGGTATGACCGAGTTGCATTAATACCCTGCACCACTACCACCCGAGCCGCGTTTATAGGGTAGCCAATCAAGTTTTTCATCAGAGTCTGGGAAGCACCTGTATCACGCAAGACCTCTACTCCATGCTTGCGCCCCGCCCACATCACGCAACCCCGCCCTCTATGGTCGCAAAAAACATCCTGAGCAGGGTTCGAGCCTCCCAGGTGCTTCTGCATTGGCTGTGCCTCAGCCTCTGACGAACTGCCCCGGGCAAACTCAGATGACTTCGGAGACACACCAATGTTGCAGGCCAAAGACACAGCTGCTGTAGGTGGTTTGCTAGGACAAGTTTTGCACAAGTTTGCAAAGTGCCCCTTTTTATGACAATGATAACACTCCAACTCCCCTTTGGGCTTCCCTTGGTACTGGGAAGGGCCCGGCCCCTTCTTAAACGGGACGGTGCTAGTCTTGTGGTCAGTCTTGGTATCATGGCTCTTGTACTTGTTTGCATAAGGTATACCACTAACTCGAGGGGGTGGGGTATCACGTCCCTTGTTACCTGCCTCACTACGCTGGGCAGACCCGCACCCACGAATTAGTGATAGCCGGAGGTCAGCCATCTCAGCTGCCTCCTGTAGAGTTTTTGGTTGCTTTTCTTTCAGGTTTAACGTCAGGTCGCCGCCCGTGCATTTGAAAAACTGCTCTAAAAGCACCAACTGTTTAATGTCGTCAAACGTAGTAGCTTTCTCCGACCTCGGCCAATTCCCAAAAGCATCGGACAGCTCCCGGGCATGTTCCAAAAAGGTGCTCTCCCGACACTTGGTAACACCCCGGAACTTCAACCTGTACGTCTCTGGTTGTAGTTTGTATGCTCTCAGGACAGCCTCCTTGAGTTCCTCATAGATAATACACGACTCTATAGGCAATGCATCATAAGCCTTGAGTCCCTTGCCCACAAGTCTAGAGGAAACAAGGGCTGCCCACTTCTCCCCAGGCCACTGGTGTTCCTGGCACTTCTTCTCGAATCTCATGAAAAATTCGGTGACACCCGACTCATCAAATACAGGGACTAGCTTCAACAGGTGCGACAAAGACTGATCATGCCCACAATTCCCACCACCGAGACGTTGCCCTGTCGTTTCCACCCGAGTCTTCTCAAGATCGATATCTGCACGGTACCTGGTAGACTCAGCCTCCGACTGGGCTTTTATTCTCGTGAGTTCGAGATCAGTCTGTTGTTTAGCCTTTATCTTAGCGAGTTCGAGACGTTCCTCACGCTCAGCCTGCATCTTAGCCATCTCAAGCTGGAAGAGCATTTCTGTAGTGAAACTTTGAGGAGGAGGTGCAACTATTGGAGGCCCACCCAGCGATCCTAAACCACGCTGCCAGCGGCTATCGGCCTGCGGGAACGTACTAAACTCCGGCATCCTAGAGGTCCCGATGGGAGTAGAGTGGAGGGGGGGCTCGAGCAGAAGTCCCCGAGCACCCTCTCCACCCTGGACCTCACTAGCCTCCCCCAGTACGCAAGCCCTCAAATCGTTCTTCTTGATGCCATGAGCCACCTTAAGCCCCATGAGGGGAGCCAAACACTGTAGACCATACTTGCTAATTCCCTCTAGTCGATCAGCTGTTATAGGCACCTCCAAAAACTTCTTTGCGGCCTCCTCACTAGTTACTAACCCCCCTAGCATCTGCCCATCAGAGCCTGCATCATTCCCTGAACCCTCAGTATGATCTGATTCGTCTCCCATGGTGTCCACCAAAATTTCTCACTTTTATAAAAAAAAAGAAGAAGTACCCAAGCTCCTATGTAGCACTATTCACTTGCCAAAAATGTCTGAAGACTCTCAAGTGCTATACTACTTTGCCAACAAAAAATTAACGTGCCCACTATATTCCTCAATAAAACAAATGACCACAACAATCCTGCAATTATCTCTTAGTTCACAAGATCCTGAGCTAGGTCGCCATTTGTTACGATCCAGGTTCTCAAAGACACAGGGCTCTTCAACATTGGACTAGATAATGGCAAAAAGCAACAACGGTAACACTAGATCCAACCCCTGCCTTAAACACTGGAAAACAAAACACCATTACCGCCCTGAGTCGTACCTGGACAACGAGGTATCCTATGACTCGGTAACTGGTGCACACACACTAGGCTGACGCTCAATGAAACAGCCTATTCTCAAACAGTAAAAGATTACGCGATTGTTACACAAAGATAGTTAACGTGATTAATTAACGTTACGGTAGATACTCAAATAACTGGCACTCCTGTATTAAAGAAAGTGCAATGCTAGTCCTGCAACATCAACTGGAAACTTCTGAAATAAGTCTGATGCTGGGAAGATGTTCGTAAAGAATCTTGAACAATTATAATGCAGAATACGGGTCACAATAAATGCTAGGACATTATAGTAATAATAGGCAGGCGAATAATAAAGACTGCGCAAAGGTAGTAATGCTCGACAACTAAAGAAATGCTTCGTGACACAACGCAACAGCCTACTAGGGTTGTGCAACTCAACAACAACCTCGGCTCAAAAGTGCAGTGAATAATAATGCTGCATACATATAATAATGGGGCTTATCTCTAACCAGTGTCTGCTCAGTTAATAAATTCTAGCTGGGGTATCAAGGCAGGGCAACAATGGGCGAGCATGCGGCTCGTAGCCTAACGTTGTCCGAAGGTGGTATAATGAAGATTACGTTATATGACGGGGATGCTCTCTTGATTAATCTAGGTCTCTAGTACCTAGCTCTATCCTGGCGATCCCTCAGAAGTCAACACAAAGAGGCAGCACTATGTTGTGAGGGATAGGCTATGGCCCTCTCACACCACAGCGCTGTGCTCGCAAAGTAAACCAACCCGAAGACAACTTAGGCTCCCACAGTACCTGTCGATGTCGTGCAGGGCTTAGCTAACACTGCACACATCGGAGACAACGACACAGTAACCTTACCCCTAGTCTAGCTTTAGATAACCAAGAAGAATCACTCAACACCTTGCCAGGGAGACATATACCGGTCTACAACCTTCACGAGAGAGGACACATACGGAAAAGTCCGTCTCTCTAACCCTCAATAAAGCATAATACCTCCTTAACCTAATACATGGAAATATCTGAGAGCTTCGCGTACAATACGACTGGTCGACGGTGAACGTCTATGCTGAAACCAGAAGGGATGTTGAGTTTAATAAAGATTAGAGAATGAGAAAGGAGAAGTCGAGAGAGAAATAGTATGCAAAGTGGCGAGTATGGGGGACAGAATTGCAAAGGATGTAGGCGATACGCGTGTCAGGCAAGCTCTGAGCTGGTAAAGAACACGAGGCCGCGACGGGAAGGGACTAGTTGACCACCCGGCCGCCAACGCCGTCAGCGCCCAAGCGAGCCGCATCATAGCTCACCCCGCTGCCAGGTGTACTCCCTCACCCTCTCTCGCTCGCCTCCCACACAAGCAACATTTATATTATAGCGAATATAAAATATAAGGCGCGGTCACAGACCAAAACAAAGACCATTTCTAGACTGTCTGTGGCAACACGACACTAATTAAATAAAGCAGATCATTCTAGGACAACTGTAGCCTATCCCCCCATCCTGGCGAGCGCTAGCGAGCTGCAATGCCCCACGCAACCATTCTGCTAACGCCGGGAGGCGTCACATTAGGAAGACATTTTGGTAATTAATAAATATACAAATATATTATATAAATCTCCCCTTATTATAGTAGTCATAAAATAAAGTCACACACACACACACACGTTCACACACACAGACACAAACGCACACACACACACTAACCTACGAAATAATGAACAAGTCTTAATCTATATCGTCTCAGTTTGACATTAACACTTGAAATGTCACCACACACACACACACACATCTGGAAATAGCCGCCTGAATAACTAAAGGGGTGGTTTAGTAAAGATCAAAGTTAGTCTTACCACAAGTATACAATAATAAAAGAAAACGGTTATAATATTTAACGAGTTTCAATCTATAAGTCCTCCGTTGTATATTTACGAAGTTATAATCTATAAATCCTCACTTTTCATATTTAACAAGCTCTAATCTATTAATCCTCACTTTTGATATTTAACAAGCTCTAATCTATTAATCCTCACTTTTGATATTTAACAAACTCTAATCTATTAATCCTCACTTTTGATATTTAACAAACTCTAATCTATTAATCCTCACTTTTGATATTTAACAAACTCTAATCTATTAATCCTCACTTTTGACGTCGATACAATGATATTTCAGTACACATCTGCAAAATGCTGAGTACCGGTAATTTAAAACCGTGTCAATTTGAGCGTACGATAGAATAAATATATAAATGTATATATATATATATATATATAGAGAGAGAGAGAGAGAGAGAAAACAGAAAATAAGTTTGGATAGGGAAAGCAACGATACATCAGCTAGAAATGTAATAGAACCCCAGTCACATATAAATGTTAGTAATTATGATAGCATTGACTGCAGTGAAATCGAAGGAAATACTAAGTTAGTTAAAAACAATAGAATATTAGTTAAAAAAATAGTAATAGGTTGAGGGTATATTATACAAATTGTAGAAGTGTATGTAATAAAATGGATCAGCTTAGGGCAATTGTTAGCAAGGAAAATATAGACATTGTAGCTATTATAGAAACCTGGATACATACTGACTCTAGACATCTATTAGCAGAATTTCAGATGACAGGATATAATTTATTTAAATACGACAGAACAGACAGAAGGGGAGGTGGAGTTGCAATTTATGTCAGGGATACTTTACATTGTTGCCTTAGATCAGATATCAAAACAAATAGCGATAATGAAAGTGTGTGGGTAGAGATTAGTGGGGAAGGTGAGACAATTATTTTGGGAACCATTTATAGGGCACCCTGTCTTTGTCGAAATTTAGACAAATAATTATAGGGAGAAATCAGTAAGGCATCTCAGAATAATAATGTTTGTATTTTAGGCGACTTTAATCTTCCAGGTATAGACGGGGTTAATCAAACTAGCAATAACGAATCCGAAGATGTTCTTGAAGTAGTACTAGACAACTTTTTATTTCAATTTGTAAATTCTCCAACTAGAGGATATAATATTCTGGACCTAGTTCTTAGCAACAGAGAAAATTGGATTAAAGATTTAGAAGTGGGCGACCAGCTAGGGAAAAGTGACCATAAATCAATATATTTTCTATAGAATTAAATTATAAACCAAAGGAAAATAAGGTTCTTGTCCCTGACTTTATAAAGGCAAATTTTAGGGGATTAAAAAGGTCACTCAGGATTAAAGGTGAGGCAGGTCAAGTAAGCGTATTAGTTCCAGCAGAACAGAGATGTCAGGGCCAGGTGGGTCACACAGCTGAGATAGTTAGACAACCAACTGAAAATGTAAATAATGTGTATAATCAGTTCATCTCTGCCTTACAGAGCGAACAAGATAACCATATATATATTATATATACCATAAAGAAAATTTAGATCACATACAAACCAACCAAAATGGATGACAAATAAATTATTAGATCTTGTAGGTAGAAAGAGTGTATACAGAAAAATACAGAAAGGCGAAATCCACCTTATAGGATATCACCATAACATGTCGAGGCAGGTAAAGAAAGAAATTAGGAAGGAAAAAAGAAACTACGAGATCAAGGTAGCAAATGAAACTAAAAACAATCCTAAAGCATTTTATCAATTGTATAAATCTAAGGTAAAGGATACAGTAGGGCCCCTTAAGAATGTGATAGGTGAGATTAAAGATGATGAGTTAAAAATGTGCAATACTTTAAAGAGCCATTTCCTTTCTGTTTTTACAAACGAAAATTTAGATCAAGTTCCAGTAGTCAACCAAGTTTTTAATGGTAGTATAGACGAAATATTAAGCACAGTGCAGGTCACTAGTGACGAAGTAATTATGGAAATAGATAGACTAAAACCTCAGAAATCTCCAGGTCCAGATGAGATGTATGCTAGGGCATTAAAAGAATGCAAGGACGAATTAAGTTACCCATTAACTCACCTATTTAATAATTCACTAGCTTTAGGCTTAGTTCCTGATTCATGGAAGCTCGCAAATATAATTCCGATATTTAAAAAAGGTGATAAGTCCATAGCATCAAATTACCGTCCTATTAGTCTCACATCAATTATAGGGAAATTGCTAGAATCAATTATTGCCAGGAAAATTAGAAATCACTTAGAAGTGTTCAAATTAATAAAACCCTCTCAACATGGTGTCACTCCAGGACGATCCTGCCTAACAAATTTACTCTGCTTTTTCTCCGAGGTTTATGAAGCGGTAGATAACGACGTCATATGATATAGTTTACTTAGACTTCAGTAAGGCCTTTGATAAAGTTCCACATGAAAGGCTGTTAAGGAAGATAGAAGGACATGGTATTGGGGGATGCTACTCAAGTGGATTAAGTCATGGCTGATTGGTAGGAAGCAGAGAGTTAGTATAAATGGTGTAAAATCGGACTGGGGAGTAGTTAAGAGTGGGGTCCCCCAAGGGTCGGTTTTGGGGCCCCTTCTGTTCATTATCTACATAAATTATCTTGACTCAGGCATAAAGAGTAGGATCAGTAAATTTGCTGATGATACTAAAATAGGTAGGATAATAGAGTCAGCTAGCGACAGGGAATGTCTTCAAAATGATCTCGATCATTTGCACGAGTGGTCCATAAATTGGCAGATGAGTTTCAATGTAGACAAATGTAAGGTATTAAGGATTGGAAATCGTAATTTAGGTGCGAAATACAAACTAGACAATGTAGAATTGGATAACTCAGAGTGTGAGAAGGATCTGGGGGTGCTCGTTAGTAATGATCTGAAACCCAAAAAACAATGTCTAATTGTTAGGAACAGGGCAAATAGAATTCTAGGATTCATATCTAGGAGTGTTAGCAACAGGACTGCTGAAGTTTTCTTAAAACTATACTTAGCGCTAGTAAGATCCCATTTAGACTATGCTGTTCAATTTTGGTGCCATTATTACAGAATGGATATCGACCCTTTAGAGGCAGTCCAAAAAAGAATGACGAAAAAGATACATAATATTAGAAATTTGTCGTATGAGGAGAGGTTGAAAGTCTTAGGCTTGCACTCACTAGAAAGACGAAGGTGTAGGGGAGACATGATAGAGGTATTTAAATGGAAAAAAGGTTTAAATAAGGGCGACATAGATGAGGTATTGAAGCTAAAGAACGGCGACATAACCCGCTCAAATGGTTTCAAGTTAGATAAGTTTAGATTTAGGAAAGATATAGGAAAGCACTGGTTTGGGAATAGAGTTGTTAACATGTGGAATGCACTGCCCAGAACAGTGGTTATCTCAGAAATAGTTGAAAGCTTTAAGCATAAGTTGGATTCCCATATGGGTGATGTGGGCTGGGTGTGAATGGGAGCTGCCTCATGTGGGCTGCATGGCCATATGCAGTTTCCCGCGACCTTATGACCTAATGTTCTTGTGTAATTGGGGTTGGGTGTCCCAGGGATCTGCCTTGTGTGGGCCGATCGGCTTTTTGCAGACTCCCATTTTCTTATGTTCTTATATATATATATATATATATATATATATATATATATATATATATATATATAATTATATATATATCGTCATCTTATAATAATCAACGAGTCCAAATCTATATATTCTCCGCTTTAACATTGACCTAATTGAATGGAAACAGACGCCCTAAAATATTGTAGAGACAGTTCTGTATAGATCAAGCTAGTCTAGGCCTCATATATAACAGATAGTGGCTTGTAATAATTTATCAAGATAAAATACATAAATATATAGCTGTATTATATGCTTGCCATTTAATATAGCTAAATAGCTATAATAGCATATACAATCATACAACTACCTCTGTAAAAGCTATCTCTGTTGGCGGTGTTGTTGTTGTTTTGTCTTGTGTATAAAGGAGACAAAAGGCAAAGCTGCCTGTACCAAATGTCACTCAAAATAGAAGGGATTATAAAGAGTCAACAATTAAAGGTGCGTTACAGTCAAAACGTTTGGATATACGGAGCTTAATGCATTCTAAGTCATAGGATGAGGGAATGATAGATTGAGGGAGAGTTCCAGAATGTTGTAGGCTAAAGACAAAAATCCACTTGCGACAAGACATAATACTCGAACTAGATCTCCTATGTTTTGAAATGTATATAAACAAATGTCAACACATATTTGGAATCGGCTTCCTAAACTACAGTAATATGGTGATTTGTGCAAGCGTTATAAAACAAAACTTGAAAGTATTTCCAATGTCCAATCTAATACTCCTAAGGTTTTGACTAAGAAATAATACATAATACTCACATCTAGAATTATTCGCCTAAACTATTGCAAACGTGAATTTAGTAATGCATATTTTAGACTGAAAAAACAACAAAAAATGCACAAGTTTGAAACAATTAATAAGTTTTAATATATATTTCTTCAGTCTCGTCAAAGTTCATGATTAAAATTCAACACAGGGCTTCTGGATATAGTGCCATGGTCTCTCTCTCTCTCTCTCTCTCTCTCTCTCTCTCTCTCTCTCTCTCTCTCTCTCTCTCTCTCTCTCTCTCTCTCAAACACACACACACACACACACGCACGCATATCACGCAAACATTCAACAAAAATGTACACATTAATCTGTCTTCTCTCATTTCATTTCATCTCTCTCTCTTGCTTTCAAACACACACACAAACACACACACACACACACACCCACACACACAAACACACACACACAATTACACTCTCTCTCTCTCTCTCCCCCTGACTGGAACCTTTAACAGTCTACCCGCCACATCAGTAATTCACCGCCGCCGATTGAGCCAAATTTCGGAATGGGAACGGTCGACGACTGTATTAGCTACGAGCGAGAGAGAGAGAGAGGGAGAGATGTGTTTGTGTGAGATAATTAAAGAATGGGAGAGACTGGGGGTTGGAGGGAAGAGTAGAGTAGAACCTGAAAAGACAAGCACACAAGATACAAATAGATAGATAAATAGATAGATAGATAGATAGATAGAGATAGAGAGGGAGAGAGAGAGAGAGCAGAGTGAGATAATGAAGCCATTTAGCCACGTCGGAACCAAAGTATCGGAAATATAAAGTTGGAGTCACACAGGAAGATTTAGTTACGGATATTATTTTAGAGAAAGTTTGGTGGATTTTCTGGACCCCGTTCTCCCTTAAGTTTAGCCCTATTGGGTTTGATAATTTACGATGTTCGCCCCATTAGTCTGGTGATTATAAGGCCCCATTGTGTTGTCAATATTAAGACCCTTCGTGCCATAGTCTTTATCCAATGCATCTCACTTTCACTATCACTTTCTCTCTCTCTAACACCTTATATTTGCACCTTCATAATCTAACATACTCTTTTCTCACTCTCTCACACACATACACACACACACACACACACACACACAGACACACAATTTGCACCTTCATATTTCTACATGTGGACCGGAAACTCGCAGATATATATTGTTTTTTTCCTTGGGGGTTAAAATACTTGATATCTTGAACTTGTGCTCCGCCAGGGACAAGGTGGGGTTCAGATTAAGTGTGTGTGTGTGTGTGTGTGCAAAGAAACAATACAATATTTATCATATCTTTATCGATACAATATATATATATATATATATATATATATATATATATATATATTTTAGGGTACCGTATTTTTAAGAGAAACAGGAGGATAAGGGCAACGACCGTATTCATCTTGGTAGCTTTATTCAATATTTCGGACTATCTTGGTCCATCATCAGGCTTGGATACCGGTCCTAAAAATAAAATACTTTATTAAGAAACTAATATAAGTTAAATCGTGGACCACAAATGTATTAAAAACACTACGAAATAAGAAAATGTCCTAATATAGCTAAAACGTATACAATGTTATGCTATTAACAAGTATATAGTACTTACACATCTAAGGGGTCAGGCGCGGGTGCGATCCTAATACAGAATGAAAACCTATGTTACCAGGGCACATAATTATATAATATAGAGGGGGTTACCTAATAGTAAACCTATGTTACCAGGGCACATAATTATATAATATAGGGGGGTTACCTAATAGTAAACCTATGTTACCAGGGCACATAATTATATAATATAGAGGGGGTTACCTAATAGTAAACCTATGTTACCAGGGCACATAATTATATAATATAGAGGGGGTTACCTAATAGTAAACCTATGTTACCAGGGCACATAATTATATAATATAGAGGGGGTTACCTAATAGTAAACCTATGTTACCAGGGCACATATATAATATAGAGGGGGTTACCTAATAGTAAACCTATGTTACCAGGGCACATATAGAGGGGGTTACCTAATAGTAAAACCTATGTTACCAGGGCACATATATAATATAGAGGGGGTTACCTAATAGTAAACCTATGTTACCAGGGCACATATATAATATAGAGGGGGTTACCTAATAGTAAATAATTATTGAAACAATACGACTAAAGAATAAACTTCATATACTTAGGAGCAAACGAAATTAATTGAAACTAAAAATGCGAATTATGAAAACAATACTCTTATGGCACTAAACGAATTTAACAGAAATATTATATAATGAAAGGGATATACATTGAACGAAAATAAAAGAAATACGATGTTACTGACGCTAAATGAAAACAATTAATCCTAGCATAATATAATTTACATGCATGTGTTCAACCCAGGTTTAATCTTATTTATATAATATTTCTCACCGATAAGGGTCTCTGTTCTGTTAGAAAATCTACCTATGATTTCAAAATCTTTTTCACCGAAGGTGTGATCACATTCATGAGAGTGATCCCGAATTGCCGAAAATTGTTGCTTGACAAGGATCTGTCCCGTACGAACACTCCTTCCAACATGTTCCAATATTCTAGATCGAAATGCTCGGGTAGAGCATCCGACATACCTCATAGGACAATGAGGACACGTGAACTTATAAACAATGTTGGAAGTCATGTAGTCAGGGATCAGATCTTTGATTTTAAAAAATTATTTAACCCTACAAATGTTTGTGAAAATAATTCTGAAATTGACAGCCGGAAATTTAGTGCGAAATTTGTATATATATATATATATATATATATATATATATATATATATATATAGAGAGAGAGAGAGAGAGAAAGAGAGAGGGAGAGGGAGCAAAGAAGAAAATTAACCCTTCCAAGATCAGATTAGTTATTTATTGTCTGTTTTCTGGCTAACAGTAGACGATTTTATTCAGATTATGAAGGGTTGACAGTCAGAGGGTTAATTGAGATATGCTTTACCCTTTTAAGTCCCACACATTCTGCCTAAGTTGTATAATATTGGCAAATAATAGGCCTTATAAATTGTCAAAATGCGTCATGATCCTCAAAGGGTTAAATGAAAGCCCTAAACTCGGTTACGTAAAAGAAAGACACGGGAATTAGTTTAGTAATAAAATATCCAATTCATATTATCACCAACCCACCAATTAACTTACAAATAAATCTAATAACGATATCCTAATACTAATAGGAAATAAATAATAAACAATAATAATAATAATAATAATAATAATAATAATAATAATAATAAACATAATAATAATAGGTCATAAATAATAATATATAATAATAATAGGAGATCATAAGAAATAATGACATAAGAGATCGAAGGAAGCAAGGAATGTTCAGCAGTAAGAATTAAACGGTAGGAGGGGAGAGGATGAGATAGTTAGACACACACACACACACAGGCAAACGCACACACACACACGCACACACACACACACAGGCAAACACACAGGCAAACACACACTAACACACACACACACACAGGCAAACGCACACACACACACGCACACACACACACACAGGCAAACACACACACACACACACACACACACAGATATATATAAATATAGACAGTTTATTGACAACAGCTTACATTTGTACATAAATATGTAATACAAGCAGACACCCCCACACACACATACATGCACGCAGATAATTAGAAGGACGGACACACACACGCACACATACACACACACACACAGATACACACACACACACACACACACACACACACAGATAAACAGATGGACACACGCACACACACACACATATAGATACAAACAACGGGGACATAAGGAAATAGTTGATAATAACGGGAATGGCATACTGTGATTAGAGAAGGAGAGACCAGATAATAGAAGAACATAGAAGAGGGGAGATGAAGGAAGAGAGGAGGGGAGAGAAGAGATGACAGAAGAGAGGAGAGAAGAAAGAAGAGACGAGAGGAGAGAGCAAATAAGAGAGGAGAGAAGGTAGAAGAGGACGGAGGAGAACAGAGAGGATATGAAGGAAAGGGGGGGGGGAGTAGAGTTGAAAAGAGAGTAGGGGAAAGTATTAGAGGAGAGAGAGAGAGAGCGAGAACTCGAGTGCAGGCAGGGGAAGGAGAAACTAGCTTAAAAAGAGAAAATAAGAGGGATACTATAAAATAAGGATTAGAAGATAAATATTAATAAAAGGAGACACATACGACAATGGAGGAAGGGGCAACATGGGAATAAACAAGGAAAAGAGAGAAATAATAGGAAGAACAAGTTTAATAAGAAAAGAGAGAATAAAGTATAAACACGGACGAATCAAAATGAAGAAAGTCGAGAAAATAAAATGAGAAGCAGAAAAAAGAGCATAACAAATCAGAGTAAACAAAATAAAAAAATAATTGCCATAGAAAAAATACAATAAATGCCATAGACAAAATACAATAAATGCAATAGAATACAAAATAAAAAATGCAACAGAAAAATAATACAATGGTAAAACAATCAAAATAGTAAATAAAAGTAAAACAAAAAAAAACAAAAATGCCATACAAAAAATACAACACATGCAATAGAATACAAAACAAAACCAAAATGTAACAGAAAACTAATACAATACAGAACAAAGACACATGAAACCACAAAGCCGCAAAATCCAATGAAAATAGAGGCATGAAACCCCAAAATATAATTATATAACATAACACCGTAACAAACAAAAACTAAAGCAAAGAAGATAACCAGAACAACAAATAAACAAAGGAACATGCAAACAGAAGAAACTATTGAAGACCCGGACGTGGAAGAGGAACCTGGAGACATTGGAGGAAGGACGAAAAATACAAAAGTGGAAATAAAACAACACACAAAATAATGCAAAATATCAATAGAAGTTAAATTAAATGTAGAAAAATACAAGTAAAAATAATAAAACAGCACAAAATAATGCAAAATTTCTATGGAAGCAAAATTTAATGCAGAAAAATACAAAGGGAATAAAACACAGGAGAATGCGAAATATCAATGGAAGCTTAATTAAATTTAAAAATATACAACAGTGGAAATAAAACACACAAGAGAATGCAAAATAACGATGGAAGCTAAATTAAATGAAGAAAATACAATGGAAACAAAACAACACACAAAAATGCAAAATAACAAGGAAATTACGTCTTTTTATTTATATTTTCCTCCCTATATATACTGTAGATCCTATTATTCTACTGCACTACAAAGAGCAAATCATCAAACCCACACCTTCATTTTAAGGCACATTATATCATGAAAGTTATTTACACTTTCTGGATCTCAACCAAGAAAATGTTTGTTGAAGAAGGTTGCATTTTAATATATGTGTGTGTGTGTGTGTGTGTATTTACCTATTTATAGTATACAGGAGTTGAGTTTTTTAGGCACGTATTGTCCCGCTTCCTGTGAGTTACAATTATCTAACTTTGCCTTAAAAATATGAATGTTTTTTGCACACACCACTTCCTCTTCTGACTGATTCCATTTACCTATACTTCTGTAAGGGAAACTATACTTTCTCACATCTCCTTTGCATCTTCCTTTCAATAGCTTATATTTATGCCCCCTAGTTCTACCATTATCTCTCACAATATAACCCTTCTTGTCCACCTTCTCGAGTCCTCTCACACATTTGTACATCATAATCATATCGCCTCTCTCCCTCCTATCCATTAGAGATGGTAAATCTAATTTCTTTAATCTCTCCTCATATGGTAATTCTCTCAGTTCTGGTATCATCCTAGTTGCAGCTCTCTGAACCTTTTCCAGCTTCTTTATATGCTTTTTTAGATGTGGTGCCCACACCACTGCCGCATACTCCAGTCTTGGTCTCACCAATGTTTTTATTATTTTCTCCAGCATCTCTTCGTTTATATAGTTAAAGGCTATTTTTATTCTGTTTAGCAGTCCATATGTTTCTCCCACTATCTTATTAATAAGATGTGTGTGTGTGTGTGTGTGTGTGTGTGTGTGAAAAAGAGAGCGACAACAAGAGAGGAACCACAGCAAAGTAATGGTGACAAACTGAGAGAGAGAGAGAGAGAGAGAGAGAGAGTTGAGTTAAGTTTACAATACGATGTAGGTGATTGACTGATTGGTAGGGATGGCCTTTTGAGTGATGACATTGCTGCGGTTGTCTAAATAAGTTAATTGTAACAAAGTTAGTGGATATGATCTGGTTGATGATGTTTGGGCCAGTGGGGGTGATAATGAGATGATAGTGACAGTGATAATGGATTGATGGTGATAACATTAAAGGTGAATATAGTGATTAGGGTGATAATGTGATATGATGTTGATAAATGTGATATGATGGTGATATATGTTATATGATGGTGATAATGTGATGTGATGATATAGTGATGATGGTGATAATAGTGATGATGATGATGATGATATACTGATGATGGTGATAATAGTGATGATGATGGTGATCATATTAGTGATGATGGTTGGTGATAATAGCGATGATGATATAAGCTAGTGATGATGGTGATAATAGTGATGATATGGTGGTGATGAAGGTCAGGAAGACTTGATATTTGCATAATTCTACCGTTACTCCACTTTCCACTTGGCCATATAAACCCACACACACGTCCACTTACACAGTCTTGAATACGACCATGTATACACACGTCCTCACACACACCCAAACATACACAGACATACGTGCCTGAGTACACACACACAAACACGGATATACTGTACACTCACACCCAATCAAAAGTACACATACTGTACATGTCCACACACACACACACACACACAATATATATATAAATATTCACAATTGGTATACTCATAACTAACAAAATATGTCCGGTAGCAGTTATAATTGTTGGAAAGTGTACGTTTTTACAATGTTTCTATATTGTTGCTTAGTGTACTCTCTCTCTCTCTCTCTCTCTCTCTATGCCTCCTCCTCCTCTGTGCCAGTACTGATACACCCAGCGTGCCACAGATAATGCCGACATCTGGCAGACAGACAAACAACCCATTACACACACATATATATATATATATACCAGGACTAGGGAGAAATTGGACAAGATGCAGAGTAGAACAACATGATGGAGAAACAGGAAGTATGAAATATGAAACAAGTATATTAGACATTGTTTATGAACTTTATTTCAAAAGGTTTCTTTCGAACATGAATCAAATTAAATGATGGAAATATTATTAGTCAACCCCGTAAATCATGTAAGTGAAAATAACATTATAGATTCCATAGAATTTATCAACACATATATTTGCAGCTGTATACAGAAAATGTGTATTGTATGAGTGAAAAAGGTAAATTACTTATACCCAAGGATCAGTCCTTGATAAGTTAATAACCGTAAAGGGGATGTATTTCTATTTTCTGCACCCCTTCTTCCTCAAGTTTAGCCCCATTAAATATGATATTTCAGGACGATCGTCCCATTAGTTGGCATTTTGAAGACCTTTTGCCCTTTTTCTTAGTCAATATTAAGACTTTTCTTTGCCATTTAGGTGTCGATTTTTTTTCCTGGCGAGCGATAGCGAGCCTGTAATTTAGTAGGGGCCAGAATATACATCTACCCCCCCAAAACTACAAATACATATCAAAGGGGGGTTTTGGCTGTGCCTTTAACCTGCAACACTAAATAAATCAATAATCAAATGAATAGATAAATAAGAATTATATAAACCAAAAATCTCCCCTCCAATCAATTATGCCAAACAATCGGTGCCTGAATAATTTAGTAACCGTTACAAAAAGAAGAAGGGAATAGAAAAAAAAAAAAAACCCAGATACAAGTTTATTAGTTCTTTTCCGAGGTATAAAAGTTGGTTCGTCCGAGCATCTACATTTTTTAGCAAGGGTAAGAGAGAGAGAGAGTGAGAGAGAGGGGGTATTTGTTTTGATTCTGTTACGTATTTGTGCTTGAAGTCATATACGTGTGTGGGTGTGTGGGTGTGTGTGTGGGTGGGTGTGTGTGGGTGTGGGTGTGTGTGTGTGTGTGTGTGTGTGTGTGTGTGTTAAAAACAAAACAATCACGATCATCATCCGAGAATACAATGTATACCTAAATATATACCTGAACAAATTAACAAATATCAAAATACCTAAATAAATAAATATATGTACAAACCTCTCTCCCTCTCTTTCCATCATTCCGGCACAACTCGGCCCAGTGAGAGGATTAATATTTGTCCCGGGAATAATAATGTGTGGTTGGCGCCAGTGAGTGTGAAGGAGAGAAGGCCCTATAATAGTAACAACGCAGATCTGGCCAACCTCAGCCATCTTGGAGTGCTGCACTACTGGCCTGGGTTCGAACCCTGGATGGGTCATGTCACACAAATATTACATTTACACTTGAATATCTCCATACCCACCTTAAGGGGAGGTTTGTAAAAATGCAAAAGAAAATCCCCCAAAGATCCCCCATCGATATAATTTGTTTTTTCTCAGAGGAATATTGTCCTGGCCGAAGCCCGTTTCTTCCTAAAATGCAGGATCGATATCGCGCACCAGGAAAATTCGACATTTAAATTGCACGAAAGGTCTTACAACTGACAAAGACTGCCAACAGATCTTAAATTCGCCAAGCTAATGTGGCGAACATCTTACAATTTCAAAATTAATGGGGCTAAATATGAGGGAGAAGGGAGTCGAGAAAAACAATCAAACATCCCGTTAAACGTTCGGGAATGCTGGTACGAGATATATAGCTTGGTCTTTGGCTATACATTCTACATCAACAATAGAATACATCCTCGTTCCTGGAAAAATAATCATCTAATTAATAAATTTAACTCCCAACACCAAACACCTCCCAATGAAATTAATGAAAACATGTGGTTCTCCCGGGATTCGAACCTGGGATACCACATACAGATCTTAAACACTCTAACCATTACACCACTAAGAGGCACCAAAATGACGGCCAGAGAAAATGGTGTCCACTTTCTCCGTACGGAATCCCTAGTGTGAAGGTATTGACTGGCCGCGGCTCACGCTGAATAAGGCGCCCAATAACGTGGGAAGGGAAACAGCTGTTGTAAAATGTCCCGCCTAAATCAGCCTGCCAACCCGCCAAACCCGCGCGTGCTTTTTGTGTCTAGACTTCTCGCTACCTGACCACATCGCTATGCTAAGAGAAATAGGAAAATTCGTTAAGGGGGCCCACCTCGCTTTTTTTGTTATCTCCCTCTCTCTTTGGCTTGTATCCAATCGGCTCCATTCAGCTTACTGTTTTAAGACGTTTACCCCCATCCAGGTGTCAATATTTTCCTGGCGAGCGGTAGCGAGCCAGCATATATATATTTTTGTTTTGACAGCAAGCTAAATTTGTACATTTTTCGATAAAAAACAATTCTCCGGCAAAGCCGGATTTCTCCATACAATGCTGGTTTGCTATCGCTCGACAGGAAGAAATTGACACCTGGATGGGGATAAACGTCTTAAAACAGTTGGCTGAATGGGACCGAATGTATACAAGCCAGAGAAAGAGAGAAAAGGAGAGAAAGATAAAACAAAAAAAACAGGTGATCCCCCTTTAGGAACCTAATTTGCCGTACACGACTAACTCAAGAAAGATTAGCATAGGTTGTTGTTGTTGTTGTTCCCTAAGCTGCCTGGCCGAACAGCCCCGAGTCCCTGAGGAAGGCCATGGCCACGATCGGGCTTTCCCACAGAGCTCTCATTGAGTGTAGGTTGTGTTGTTGGCGTAAGTGGTTGTGTGAAATGCAGTCTTCGATGATGTGTTTAATGGTATGGGGTGCTGTGTTACATCCCGGGCAGGCGTCGACAACGGAGTCATCCAGTCTCTTCTGATAGCTCAGGAGAGCTGGATGGTGTCCGCATCTCAGCCTGGCCAGGTGGACTCTGTCCTCGCGAGGGAGGGAGGATTCGGAATGATGGATTTCGGGAGGTCGTGCATGCAGCTGCGTGTTGTCTGTGAGTGAGTGGATGGATTGGCGAGAGATATGAGTATGGATGTGCTTCTGGAAGTTGGTTCGGGGTGGGCAGGGAGGGAGAGAGGACAATAATTGTGTGTGATACCGTGTGCTGGGTGTTGTTTTGATATTTCTTGGTGTCTGTGGGTGTGTTGCCATGTAGTTTAGTGGGTGGTCTTGGTTCGTGGAGGCTGCTGCCAGGAATTGAGTGCCTCTCATGTCCAGATGGTCTTTGACTTTGAGGATTTTGGTTTCTTGATGTAGATGATCTGTGGGTGCAGTAGCTGTGCAGCCTGTAATGATCTTCAGGGCTTTGTTTTGAATAGTCTGTAAGGTCTTATGATGTGTTTCAGCTAGGTTAGAAGCCCAGGCTGGGCTTGCGTATTCCATTACTGATCTTATGTATTGTTTATATACTGTGGTGGTAGTTTCTTTGTTGTGTCCAAATTTTGTGTGAGCAAGTGACCTGAGGGCGTTAAGTCTGGGTGTCAGTTTCTTTTTAATGTTTGTGGTGTGCTGTTTGAATGTCATATGAGTATCATATGTTACTCCTAGGATTTTGGGTGTGTGTGTATGTGTTAGGGGTGTGTTGTTTATGGTGAGTTGAGGGATGTATTCGTGTTCACCTGTCCAGCTTGTGAGCAGGGTTGCGGTGGATTTGGCTGGGGCTAGATTAAGTCTGTTTGTAGTGCACCAGCCATGTAGTGTGTTGAGATAGGGTTGAAGGAGATCTGTTGCTTTTTTTGGGTCATGGTGTGTGCATGTGAGTGTTATGTCATCTGCATAGGAGGCTAAGTTTATTTGGGGAGTATTGGGTGTAGTTATATCGTGCATGTACAGATTGAAGAGTGCGGGCGATAGGACGGATCCTTGTGGGACTCCGTTTGGAAAGTTTCTGATTTTAGATGACTGACCGGCAAAAGATACGTGTGCACATCTGCCTGCTAGGAAGTTGGCCAGCCACCTTTTTGTGTTGTTGTGCATGTTTGTGTTGTAGATTTTGTTTGTTAGGTTGTGGCGGGGGATGGCATCGAAGGCTTTACTAATGTCGAGTGTGGCTAATAGTGATCTGTGTGGTGGTCTAGCTGAGTTGATGCCGTCGAAAGCTCTTTGTGTAAGGTCTGTGAGAAGAGTGTTTGTGGAGTGCAGTGGCCTAAAGCCATGTTGTGTTGGAGCTAGGGGTAGGTCGGGTGTAATTAGTTGTAATACTAGGCGTTCCATGACTTTGGAGGGGGAGCAAAGGAGTGTGATGGGGCGGTGCGAGGAGGGTAGCGTGGGGTCTTTGTTGGGTTTGGGGAATGTGATGATGATACCATGCTTCCAAATGTCTGGTATTGTGTTGTGTGAATAGCTGTAGTTTGATATGTTAGTGAGTGTTTGTATGCCTTGTGGTCCCAGGTGTCTGAGGTGTATGTTGCTTATGTTGTCTAGGCCACAGGCGGGTGAGTGCTTGAGATTGTTGATGATATGCTTTGTCTGGTGATTGGTGAAGGGTGTATAGTCAGGGTCTGTGGGGAATTGTCTCTTACGTCGGATGACACGTCGGTCGTCTTTGTGAGGTTTTAGGTGGCTGACATGTGAGAAGTGATTGATGAGAGTGTTTGCTTGTTTACATGAAGGAGTAGAGTCTGTTGTTGTGATTGCAGCATGTGATTGTGTTGTGTTGCTGTTGGAAAGTGTGATGCTGTTTAGTGTTTTGTAGAGTTTTTTGGGGTTTGTTTTGTGATCAAGTGTTTGTAGGAAGTTATTCCAATTTAGTTTTTGTTGTTCTTGTATTTTGTTGTTAGTTTGGGTGTTTGAGTGCTTGAATTTGTTGTGTGATGTCCTGTGTGTGGGGTGCTGGGGAGTGTTTCAATGTGTCGCGTTGTCTGATGAGGTTTTGAATTTCTGGTGTGAAGTTGGGGTTGTGTCTTTTTCTGTTACCTCTTGGAATGTGTTTCTTGTCAGCGTTTTGGATAGTTTTATTGAGTATGTGTACAGCATTGTTGATGTTAGTGATGGGTGTACTGTTTAGAGTTGTGAAGTGTTGTTCTGTCTCATTTGTAAATGCTTCCCAGTTAGCTCTTTTATAATTGGTGTATGTGTGTTTGTGGCTAGCTGGGGTGAGTCTGGTTTTGGTGGTGATAATGATCGGGAGGTGGTCAGAGCCTAAGGTTCTGACCACCCTCCAGGATGTTGTGGGGGCGAGTTCTGGGGAGCAAAAGGTGATGTCTGGAGATGATGGGTTATAGAGGGCTTGGTGAGGAATATGGGTATGTTGATGGATGTCGTTAAGGATGATGAGGTTATCTGTTTGGTTTTGTAGTACCAGCCCTCTGTCTGTGTCGGGGTTGTCGACAAACCAGGCCGACGTCTTGGCGTTGAAGTCACCACCCAGGATGTGTGGGGTGTTTGTGATGTGTTGTAAGTGTGGTCTGTATTCATTTGGTACTGTAGGGGATGTTTGGGGAGGGATGTATGTGTTTATGATGGTTATGTTGGATTTGTTGCCAGTGCGTATTTTAATTGATTGTATTTCTGTTGTGTTATCATTTGGGGGGAGGAGGGATTTGGTTTGTACACTGGTTACTATGTATGATATTTCATTGTGTACCAGGGTGATGAGTCCACCGCCCCCGCCGACGGCCCGGTCTTGTCTGATGGTGGTGAAATTATGAAATGTGGGTGTTTTTTGTGATGTGCGGAGTTTTGTTTCTTGTAAGATGGCAATGTGTATGTTGTGTTGTTTGATGAAGTGTGAGAGTTCGTGTTTCTTTGTGTTAATGCCATCTATGTTCAATTGGAGAATGTTAATGTTACGTGCACGATGTATGTTGGGCGCTGCTGCACGAGGATGGGGTGGGGGTGAGGGTGGGGGTGAGGGAGGGGCTGGAGGTTGGGATGGGTGAGGGTGGGGTGGGGATTGGGGAGCAGGAGATGGGGGTTGGAATGGATTAGGATGGGGTGTGGGATTAGCATAGGTTATGATTTATTGTCTTCATCATTTTGTTTTTCTTTTCTTTTTTTCACCTGGCGAATTACACTTGCACGCTTTTTCCAAGAGCACTCTATTTCCAGCTGATTGGCTGATGGTACTGTGTAATATATTTCTTGTATTTATTTTAGCAACCTAAAGATGTTATTCGGACACAGTTCCATCAATCAATCAGATCAAAGTAGAATTATCATGCCCAGAGCGACCAAGTGCATATTCGCCAGGCTAATACAAATAGACTATGGCAGGTTAGTTGAGTTGTTACAGTCATTAAGATTTTTAAGGAATTGTAATTCTGGGTAGCGAGGTCGTCATGTAGCGAATCGTCTTCCGGCATCCACGATTTCTCCTCCGCTTCCTCCTTCTCCCTTGCTTCCTAATATTGCGGGCCCAAGTATCATATGACCGGGCTCGTACACTGGAGGGGGGTAATGAAGATGGACCCCTCATGATTAACCACGGGGGCCCAAGCTTATTAGGCACAGATGGGGCCCTAAATCACGGAGTTAAGGGGAGATGGTTCACTTTTTGGGCGATTTTTGCATGTATTCATTATTTTGTTTTTAGTTTCCTCCCTAGACCTCCATCAAATTTAAAAAAAAACATCCATTAGATCCCCCTTCTAGATTAATTTGCACATTTGTCGGTAGAAAAATGTCCCGGCCGAAGGCCGTTTCTTCCAACATTATAGGTTCACTATCGTTCGCCAGGGAAAACATCGACACCTAAATAGCACGAAAGGCCTAATATTGACGAAGAAATGGGGCGAAAGGTCTTAAAATCGACTAACTAATGGGGCAAGCATCTTAACATCTGAAAACTAATGGGGCTAAACATGAGGGAGAAAGTGGTCCCGAAAAACGGTCTGCCTCCCCTCAAATAATGAGGACAACACATTATCCGCCGCTGTGGGGCATCCAAACCGCCCTAACTTCTGGAGAGACTGTTGTAACGGAGATCAGGGGCCAGATACTCAAAACACATACGGTGCCTTATCTCCCTACAACAGTCATAGCCAAAACACATACGGTGCCTTATCTCCCTACAACAGTCATAGCCAAAACACATACGGTGCCTTATCTCCCTACGACAGTCATATCCAAAATACATACGGTGCCTTATCTCCCTACGACAGTCATAGCCAAAATGCATACGGTGCCTTATCTCCCTATGACAGTCATATCCAAAATACATACGGTGCCTTTTCTCCCTACGACAGTCATAGCCAAAATACAAACGGTGCCTTATCTCTCTACGACAGTCATATCCAAAATACATACGGTGCCTTATCTCCCTACGACAGTCATAGCCAAAATACATACGGTGCCTTATCTCCCTACGACAGTCATAGCCAAAATACAAACGGTGCTTATCTCTCTACGACAGTCATAGCCAAAATACATACGGTGCCTTATCTCCCTACGACAGTCATAGCCAAAATACATACGGTGCCTTATCTCTCTACGACAGTCATAGCCAAAATACATACGGTGCCTTATCTCTCTACGACAGTCATAGCCAAAATACATACGGTGCCTTATCTCCCTACGATAGTCATAGCCAAAATACATACGGTGCCTTATCTCCCTACGACAGTCATAGCCAAAATACATACGGTGCCTTATCTCTCTACGACGGTCATAGCCAAAATACATACGGTGCCTTATCTCTCTACGACAGTCATATCCAAAATACATACGGTGCCTTATCTCCCTACGACAGTCATATCCAAAATACATACGGTGCCTTATCTCTCTATGACAGTCATATCCCAAACACTTACGGTGCCTTATCTCCCTATGACAGTCATATCCCAAACACTTACGGTGCCTTATCTCTCTATGACAGTCATAGCCAAAATACAAACGGTGCCTTATCTCTCTACGACAGTCATATCCAAAATACATACGGTGCCTTATCTCCCTACGACAGTCATAGCCAAAATACATACGGTGCCTTATCTCCCTACGACAGTCATAGCCAAAATACAAACGGTGCCTTATCTCTCTACGACAGTCATAGCCAAAATACATACGGTGCCTTATCTCTCTACGACAGTCATAGCCAAAATGCATACGGTGCCTTATCTCCCTACGACAGTCATAGCCAAAACACATACGGTGCCTTATCTCCCTACAACAGTCATAGCCAAAACACATACGGTGCCTTATCTCCCTACAACAGTCATAGCCAAAACACATACGGTGCTTATCTCTCTACGACAGTCATAGCCAAAATACATACGGTGCCTTATCTCCCTACGACAGTCATATCCAAAATGTGGAGGTAGTTATTCTAGCGCCATTATTACTACAACACAAGTCATAACTAGATATTATAATATATGATCGGTATTATATCATATGATATTGACAAAGAAATGGATCGAAAGGTCTTAAAATCGACAAACTAATGGGGCTTGTGTATTAAAATTCCAAAACTAATGGGGTTAACATGAGAGAGAATGAGGTCGACTAGAGACACTTTTAAAGACTTAACATTAAACAAATGCCAACAAATATTCATGGGTACATATGAACTCAAAGCCTCTAGTATACACTAAACCATCTCCGCTCACACACACACACACACACACACGCAAAAACACACACACAAACATATACACAAACTCAAACGCAAACAAACACACACACACATACACACACACACACAAGGTCACGGTGGCCTAGCGCGCTTAGTACACTGTATTGGGAGCGCTAGCTCTGGTGTCGGGGGTTTGATCTCACTCACCGACAGGGGAAGTTCTCTCAAAATCATTCCCTGGCCGTGAAGGCAAGGCAAAGTCTCCTGCCCACTTCCTACTCCTTCGGGGGTATGTAGGCGCTCTCATTAGCAGCCAGGATCAATCTGTTCATCCCTTAGGATAAGATCTAGGTTATGTCTGTGTAGTTTCAGCCCCATTGGCTGCCGGCTTGAAATAAACCTATTATTATTATTATTATTATTATCATTATTACACCCACAAACACATACACACACAAACACACACACACACAAACAAACACACACACACACACACACACACGGTCACGATGCATTCACCCATCATTAAATACAATTATGCACCACGCTTGCTGATCCCAAACACTCTATCAAGGTTACACACACATACATAATTCAACTCCCCCCTTTCCCCCCAACACACTCACACACACGATTCCCCCCCCCCCCTTTTTTTTATATAAAATTAATTTAACCAGACCACTGCGTTCCACAAAATAAGTCTCATAGAGCTGGCCTGAAGGATATGATCAAGATAAACAACTAATCAAGTCAAGATAGATAGGGAAGGGCAGGAGGGGAACAAATCGAAGAAGGTGAAGACACTCAGACATTTCTTGCCATTTCACCAGTTCAGCCGGAGCTCATGAGCTCCACAGCAGAGCTCTTATAGAGCAGGACCGAAGGATGAGGCAAGAACTGCTAAACCGCAGCACCAACCAAGAAGTGATCAGGGCGAAGAATGAGAGATCAGGTCGAAGGTAGAAAAAAATCACAACGAGATGTAAACAAAAATGCACTACTGAGGGGAATTGAGTCAGCGACTGAAGAGACAAATCAGGTCAGGAGCCTACCACCTACCCAGGCCAGGGAGGCATGTGATATACGCTGCCCGAGGACAACCGAATAAGAATAGAAGGGGAAAAACATAGAAAGAGGTAAGAAAAACTACTCAAATTTAGTCAAGCAGACGACGAAAGCTCGACGGGAGAGGAAGAGAAAGTACCACAACCATCCCCCCCCCCCCCCCCCGAAGCCCCCCAACCGCGACAAGGAGAGTAGTACCAGGGGAGTCATCCCCCCCCCCACCCACACATGATTAATATAGCGACCTTCAAAATAACTTACATACCGGTACATATTTACAGTCGAATGAAGTCATCAGTTTTACCACACACAGAGCAATCATGCCACGTACGTGTTAATCACAAACATTCATCACACCCATACACACACACGCACAGTTCTCAGTATATTATATTGTTACACAGACAGATCGTTCACCGTACTGTGCGGACGTATCAGCCTGGCGCTCCTGGCAGCCTAGACCAGCTGTTGGTCTTCACCTTTTTTTCTTCATTTCCTCCTCTACTACTGACACAGAAGCTCAACATGGAGCTATAATGTCTTGGACTACTAAATCCTTCAATATGCTGCATAAATTACTACTGTTGGTCGCTGTTGCCGTTAGTGGTTTGTCAGTGTGCTGCCTACGGACCACGCCCTCGCCCTCGTCTTACCAGCTTGAGTGGAGTGAAGCACCGAACTCCTGGACCCGCCACCGAGTCACTATGCCCCGACTAAAATACACCAGGAAAGTCCTATTTCTACTGAAAAAAGGTAACAGATACCCTGCACCCTGTATGCTAGAAAAACTTAAACATTTGAAAATATTTCACGCCCGTGGCAATAAAAGGGGGCGAAATTTTCCTCGTAATATAAGTGTTGTGAAGACAAAAAGAAAAATGAATAAACCAGTGACTATAAAACCGTACAGACATTTTGAAATACCCAGGATTTGGTATAGTCTTCCTTCCCTCCTGTTATCCAATGTTACTTCACTAGCAAATAAAATGGATGAACTTACAACAGTGATAAATAATTGCTCACCCGGCATCGTGGCCATTACTGAAGCCTGGCAAATAATACCAGAAACTATCCACATTGAAAACTACCGCCTTTTCTGTCACCTGCAAACTGAAAAACGTGGTGGTGGTGTTGCCCTATTCTGCCGCAGTGAACTTTGCCCATTTCCCCTACCCATTAATGTACCGAACGAAGTGGAAGCATTATGGATCCGAATCACTCCCTCCTTACACCCCAGACATGTTGCATATATTATTTGTTGTGTTGTTTATCACCCCCCAAGACACCATACACGTGATTTACTTCTACAACATATTTCTGATACGTCTGACCTTTTAAAATTACTGTACTCATCATCTAAATTTATTATATGTGGTGATTTTAATTAAATAGACACGTCTGACCTTCAAGCACACCTTCAGCTAACCCAAGTAGTAAATTTCCCTACACACCATAATAATATTTTAGATATAATCCTAACAGATATGTCAAACCTTTATGAAACCCCGATTCCAATGTCTGCATTTGGACGAAGCAATCACACCTCTGTTTTCTGGACTCCCAACCCTACTTTCGCTCACACAAATAAGAGCAAAACACACACATACAGACCTATAACCGACTCGGCAATTCGACTCTTCGTTGATTGGATTGTTCGATACCCTTGGGTTGAGGTGTTCACTGTTGAAGATGTTTATCGCAAATGGGAAAATTATCTCAATACTATTAATATAGCCTACCAACATTTCTTCCCTGAAAAAACTGTAGTCACTCACCAGTCTGACCTCCCTTGGATTAATTGCCGTATTAAAAGCCTTATGCAACAACGTGACAATGCCTTTAAAGCCAACAACACCACCCTTTTCAAATCACTTTGAAACAACGTTATTAGAGAAATTTAAATGGCAAAAAAGACTCTCTATCCCAACAAAATACAACTCTTGTAACACACAAACATTAGTGAATGGTTTAGCCGAATTCAGGAATTTTGTGGCCTTAAGAACCGACCCTCTACCTTCCCGTGTGTCAACCATCTCACCAGTAATGAAGCAGCCAAGACAATAAATAATCATTTTGGCTCTATATGTCAACAACTTCCCAAGCTCTCTCGTGACCAGCTCCCAGCATACCTCCCTGCCCCCTCCCCCCCACCTATCGTATTAGAGTACGAAGTTTGCCGTCGTTTACAGATTCTCAAACCTAAACGCTCCTCCACTCCACTCGATCTTCCTGTCCGCTTATACAAAGAATTTGCTCCTGAACTTTCCTGAACGGAAATAACATGTCAACAAAGGAAGATAATCACACACACTCACACATACACACTTACTCTCGCTCTAACGGGCCAATTAGAAGCGCCACGGGCAAGCTTCTTTTGGTGACCACCAGATGGAGAATGGTCATATAGCCGCAGGGCATAGGACACGCGGTAATAAACTAGGCAACTCAACAATATATCCAGCTTTATTTAAAAGACACTACATTCACAAATGGTGTTTTTTTGGTAATAACATATATATTTATGCACACACAATTAATATATGTATCAACTATAACCCTATAATCATTACACATGGCGAAACAAAAAATATATGAGAATCCACAAATTGCTTGCAAAGTATGAATGTTAACTTGCTAAGCACCAAATCCTTATAGAAATAGTTTATATAATAAGCACATGTTATAGTAGAATTGTTTACAGTGGAATAAGCTACTGTCAGTAAGTTAAACTATCGTTAAAACTCACTAAACGTATGGACGCGTATTTATACGAGGATATGGCAGGAGGGAGGCCATGGAGGCTGTCCTTGGCCCCGCCCCTCAAATGTACAGTCACGAGCGTAAATAATAATAATAATAATAATAATATTTATTCAGTTAGCAATGTACAGAGTTGGTACCACATAGTATGTTACAAATATGACATGTACCAGCCTTGCATAATTCCAACTAAGGATAGCCCAATAAGGCCGTTAGGCGTATTTCCATTGGGGTCCTTGTGGGATTAGGTTCGCTGGGGAAATGGGAAGGATAAAGAAATAGATACTTTAGAGAAAGTATTTCTAGGGGGTTATTTTAAGATACCTTACATCCTATAGTAAATATCAGTAATCCGTGATCAGTAATCATTTCAGTTTGGTTTGTCTATCTCTTATGTCGTATTTAGTAGTACAGCTGTCTAGTCTGTTAGTTAGTCGCAGCTGTCCGGTTCAGGTGTTCCTTCAGGCTACGTCTGAAGGAATACAGTGTTCTCTTTTCACGGACTGACTGGGGTATGTCGTTCCAGTCTTTGATGGCAGTGAAGAAGAATGTTTGCTTACCCTGTCCTTGGATTCTCGGGACCTTAAAATTAAACATCCTGTTTCTTATATTATGTCCACTTCTCTCATTTGCTTTAACAAAATCATTCTTTAGATACTCTGGAGCTCTGTCATAGAACATTTTGAAGGCCTCAGTGAGCCTGATTTGTTTGGCCCTGTCAGATACATTGAGCATACCTAGTGTTACAACCCGGAAGTTATGAGGAGTTTTAATTAGGCCTGGTAAGCACTACGGGTATGGTAACTCCCAAATTGTCACACTAGACTGAATAGATTAGAAGTGAATTCAGTGAGGAGAGTAATAGTCTGTTTAACAGACTTATGCCAAGACTCCCTAGTCTATTTTAGAGATGGTAGTTATAGCATATATAGCTGTTTATTTATGTAAGTTATTATATCATAAGCCACTTTGATCTTATAAACTTGACCACACCACTAACCCCTTTGTACCAAACTAATGCACATAATATAATGGTTAAGAAAAATAAAGATAATTTTAATATATATATATATATATATATATAATTAATTATAAAAGAAAAGAGTTTATATTATATAAAGAATTGCAAGTATTATTACAGATTAAAAAAGAAAATAATATATTTATATGAATATTAATATATAAATTATAATAATTGATCTCTATGAACAAACAAACAAAATAAAAGGAAAAAAAGAAAAGAACCTTATATACTAATGTAAACTAATGACACGTAATAATAGGAATGAGGCTATGACAGACAAGACACTACTCCCTGGTTATCAGCACAGCTAGCGGTATTTAGTAGCACACAATACAGGATAACACCTCCACACAAATCTCCAGGAGCCGATATATCCAAGACGCTGGTTGAGTATATACTGATTGCATATGAATTCAAGAGGAATTACAACACCCTCCGTCACAGCCTGAACCCCTTATACACGTACAGAAAGGCAACTAGAAAACAGAAGATTGGCAAGTACAGCGCCATCTATTATTAAGAACATTAAATAATATACAAAATTAATCAATTGACGCACTCAACTGAGACGTCATAGTCGACCCTGGCTGGCACAACAAAACAACTCAGAGTGCCGAGCTATAGAGAGTCGAAAGGGGTCGAGCACAGCAGAAACTCTCGAAGCTTCACAGTGGCGAGGGATGTGACACTAGTAACTGAAGTTGTTCCTGGCCAACATGTGATCTGGGTCCTAGGTTCAGCATTAACCTAACCATTTTATTTTGAGTGACCTGAAGTTTGTGCTGTGCTGATTTAGATGATGCAGAGTACCACGATGACACAGAATAGTCAAAATGACATTGAACAAGCGCTTGGCAGAGGGTCTTTTTGGTCTCCGCGGGCAAGCATCCCACCTGTCTATACAGATATTTTGTACGTGCTCTACACTTACTCAGGATAGATTCCAAAATTGTTTCACCTGACAAACTCGCGTCCAGTTTTAGTCCGAGATATTTAACTTGTGACACTGTTGTTATAGGAATATCATTACAGTTGACCGAGAAGCCCACAATGTCTTTCAGTTTGCGTTTTGTTCCACATAAGATGGCTTCCGTCTTGCCCAGGTGAAGAGATAGTCTATTGTCCACTAGCCATTCACTACATGATTCTAGTGCTTTGGAAAGTGAAGCGGCAATACTTATTGGGTCTTTTCCTGAAACCAGAAGCACGCTGTCGTCTGCATACAGTAATAATTTACAGGAGACGCTCAGTTCCATGTCGTTCACATAACAGAGAAAGAGTAAGGGACCAAGGATGCTTCCCTGCGGGACCCCACAGTTAATTGGCATAGGATCAGATATATTATCATCAATTTTGACTCGTTGGGTTCTACCACTAAGATAAGATTTAAACCAGTTCACAGACCCGATGCCCATTGCTTGTAGTTTATTACATAGGATATCATGGTCTACTGTGTCAAACGCTTTTTGTAGATCAAGAAGAACCATACCGGTGTAGTTATCTTTAGACATTTCTTTACGAATGTGATCCGTTAAGTGGATGAGACAGGAGTCTGTCGAGTACATGCATCTGAAACCTGATTGAAACTAATAGAATAGATCATTTTGTTTGAGGTAGTGTTTAATTTGGGTGTATACGCCATCTTGCTGCAACAACAACCAGATAACGTCAACTCCTTCATCACGAGAGGTTTATATTGAGCTGAATAAAGTCGTCTGACGGTAGCTAGAATGAAATAAAGAAATCATTGTGAGTTTGAATATAAAGTTTAGCAATACCTTTGGAGACGAAAGGGCGAACATAATCTGGTTGGTGTCACAGTATTTATGTTCGTGACTGTACAACTATTATATTAGATTAGATTAGATTAACCTAACCAAACCCTAAAATATAACAAAAATACCGTATTTTTCGGCTTATAAGGCGCTTTTTTTCCCCAAAATTAGGCGTCTAAAATCAACCTGCGTCTTACTAAACAAAGGTTGACATTTTTCCAACCCCAAAAGCTCCGAAATCAGGTATCGAGTCTACACACACTCAGATGTAGCATTTAAACTAAACAATATGGTACACAATGCTAATATAATTGCCCAATAATGAATATAATGCTTTTTGTTTGGCATTATGAGCCATTTTCATGTTTACGTTTTGGCCTGACGCTACGGTACAACGGTCCGGTACACTGAACTTTCGGTACAGTAACAATATCGTCACCTTTTCGTTTTTTTCTATTTCGTAGGCTACACATTTGCATCCACATAATATATTATGGTATTATTGTAATAAATAAAACACACTTTAATATTGCTTTATATTTATCCCATAAAATATTACGAACTATGAATACTTTGGTAGTATCCAAAATAGTATGCTACAGTATTGCGTACCAAAATAGACGCTGCACCGTATTGTTTGACTGAACAGGGACGGCAAAATGTAAACAAAGTGCAAGTGGCTCTTCATAATTACGAGGTTGGTGTTATGGCTTTATACTTGTTTTGGTCAATATACAGGAGACGCAACAATATAGGTAGCAAACTTGTAATGGTAGTTTTGGTTTCCTATCATCATATGCTTCATTTCTATATACTTTTTATCCCCGGGAAAAAAGAAAAAAAAATCTTGGGTTTTTTAGTTTTTTCTTGGATTTTTTTTTTTTTTTTTTATTAACCTAACCAAAAAACCTAACCTAACCTAACCTAAATGTATTTGGGGGCTATTAGGTTAGGTTAAGTTAGGTTTTTTGGTTAGGTTAATAACCAAAACTAAAAATCCCAAGAAAAAAAATGAAAAATCACAAGATTTTTTTTTTTTCCCCGGGGATAAAAAGTATATAGAAATTAAGCATATGATGATAGGAACCCAAAACTACCATTACAAGTTTGCTACCTATATTGTAGCCTCTCCTGTATATTGACCCTTTTTTCCAAATTCTACTTGTATAATTTAGGGTGCCTAAATTATACAAGTAGAATTTGGAAAAAAGGGTCAATATACAGGAGACGCTACAATATAGGTAGCAAACTTGTAATGATAGTTTTGGGTTCCTATCATCATATGCTTCATTTCTATATACTTTTTATCCCCCGGGAAAAGAAAACAAAAATATTGGGATTTTTCATTTTTTTCCTATAAGCCGAAAAATACGGGTAACCAAAATAAAAAAATATAACAAAATAAAAAATATATAATACACTTAATTCGAGTGGGATCGAACACTGGTTTTCCCAGTGGTAAGCGGGAACCATGTCGACTATGCTACGGAGAAATCTAGGAGGAACGGTTTGAAGGGTATATTTAAACGCGGGGCGGGCCAATATTCTCACGCATGCCGTCTTATTTTATGGACTATTATAATATTCTACTCTACGTGAGGTTTAAGCGCTATATAATGTCAAACACTTCTAAGAAACTTACATTGGATGAATTATTTACTTCATAAACCTCTGAATAGAGGAACTGAAGCGATAATATATTTTGTACAAATGTTTGAGACATTCAGAGAAATAAATTTTATATTTACAAAGAGCAAATATGCTACAAATTAAACACACGACAACTGCTTCAAAAATCATACTAATAGCTAATAATAGTATATAACGCATAATCTTGGTATATTAAATTTTCTTTTTGACCTAAAAAATATTATGGTTCGTCCCCAAAGCGACCATTCTCCATCTGGTGGCCACCCCAAGAAGCGTCTCCGTGGAGCGTCTAATTCATTCTTCACACATGCCTTGACACAGAGCCAATCACCTTACACGATAAACACACACAAACACACACACACACATACACACACATTCATATACCATTATTATATATTTGTTTTCCATTTCAGCCTCTTTCTCTCTCTCTCTCTCTCATTCTCTTATTCCCTCCCTCCCATTCTATCTCTCTCTCTCTTTCTCTCTGTCCTTCTACCCTCTCTCTCTCTCTCTCTCTGTCTCTCTCTCCCCAGCCTTAAGCGCCGACTCACACCGGCGGTAAACACGGCCGCCAATTAGATCGGCTCTCTTGCGGTTAATTGATGCTCAAATTCCGACAGGTGCATAGACCACCGGGGCTTGGAGGGGGCTTGGGTTGGCGTGGGGGCTTGAGAGGGGTTTTGTGGGGTTCGTTTGTGTGTGTGTTGTAGTTGTGTGTGTGTGGGGGGGGGTTGCAGGTGAATGGAGCTTCCTTTGGCTTGACGTGGGTAGGGGCTTGAGAGGGGCTTTGTGGAGCTTGTTTGTGTGTGTTGTAGTTGTGTGTGTGTGGAGAGTGGGAGGAGGAAGGAGCTTGTCATGGCTTGACGTGGGTGGAGGCTTGAGAGGGGCTTAGTGGAGCTACCTGGGGCTTGTTTGTCGTGCGTGTGTGTGTGTATGTGTGTGTGTTTCTGGGAGATCTAGAGAGCTTTGTTTTATGCTTGTGGGATTAGCTTGGTATTGAGTCGGAGGAGTGGTTTGGAGACTGGCTTGAAAGAGGTTGGAAGGGGGAGGGGATTGTCTTGGGCTTGACAGGGTGGGTTGGGAGAGAGGGGAGGGGGGCTTTGTGGAGTAATCTTGGGCTTGACAGGGTGGGTTGGGAGAGAGGGGAGGGGGGCTTTGTGGAGTAATCTTGGACTTGTAGGGGAGGGTTGGGAGGTGGGGGGATCTGTGGAGTAATCTTGGGCTTGTAGGGGTGGGTTGGGAGGAAGGGGAGTAATCTTGGGTCTGTAGGGGAGGGTTGGGGTGGAGTTAATGAGGACGAATTTGTGGGGGTGGGTTCGAGTTGACGAGAGAGAGAGAGAGACCAAATGATTCGTGATCCCCAAGAATTGTTGATCCTTGAGCTGCCTTGTTATTGATTACTGAAAGATTTGCATAGATGAGTGAGAGAGTCTGTGTGTGAGAGAGAGAGAGTCCAAATGATTCGTGATCCCCAAGAATTGTTGATCCTTGAGCTTGATTGATTACTATTGTTATTGATTACTGAGAGATTTACATAGATGAGTGAGAGAGTCTGTGTGTGTGTGTGTGTGAGAGAGAGAGAGAGATTTACATAGAACAGAACTTACGATCCCTGCAAGGTGGCCAGGACTTAATCCTAGAAGAGATAGCAACCGTAAGAGTAAGGGGACAAAACATGAGGGAGAAGGGAATCCAGATAAAAACACAGCTGAACGAAAAATCTCCCCTTAAAAAAAAAAAAAAAAAAAAAAAAAAAAAAAAAAAAAAAAAAAAAAAAAACAAAAAAAAACAAAAAAAAAACATTCCAAGGCCGCAAGTTACGCCAGAGAGATGAAGCAGTCTTTATTTGCAATCAGGGTGACATGAATTGCCTCAGTTTTCAACGCAATGTATCGTTTGTGTGTGTGTGTGTGTGTGTGTGTGTGTGTGTGTGTGTTCAACCCCCACCCCTCCACACACACACACACACATACACACGATCATGGCGACCGAATGCGCTAAATCACTGTTGTTGTAGGGTTGGCTCTGGCGGTGGGGGGTTCGAATCCACGCACCCACCAGTAAGAGAGTAAGCCGATAATTATTATTAGTATTATCATTCTTCTTATTCATATTATTAGAAGTATTAGTATTACACACATACACACACACACACACGGTTCGGGAATTTAAAGCTCTTCAATCCCTATTCCAGTCCCAATCCTTAGCCTGTCTTCCCTAATCCCTTCCACAATCCCAATCCCTTTCCCAATCCATGTCCTTCAAAAAACAGACGAATAAGGGCCAGTACCGGTAGGTCTCTTGCTAAGCGGTGTCACACGAGCGCACATTTGAGCATTTTTTAGGGCAATAATGGTCTGGCAACTTCAAAAAGTAAGTTTTACCATAATTCAGCCACCTAGCGTAGTCTAACCTCCGTTTAGTTCCAGATACCAATGAAATAGAACTCAGAGCAATTGCGAAAAAACTTGCTTATCGATAAATGCCGGAAAAAACCCGCTCGTGTGACATCGCCTTAAGGGGGGAAGGTTCACTTTTTGGTCATATTAATAAGTGTTCTAGTTTCCTCCCTAGCCCTCCATCAAACTTAAAAAAAAAAAAAAAAAAAACACACACACACACACACACACATCCATTAGATCCCCTTTGTAGATTAATTTGTATATTTTTCGGTAGAGAAAATGTCCCGGCCGAAGACCAGTCCTTCCAAAATTACAGGCTCACTAACGTTCGGCAGGAAAAGAATCGACACCTAAATACCACGAAAGGTCTTAATATTGACAAGGAAATGGGGCGGAAGGTCTAAAAAACCAACAAACTAATGGGGCAAACATCTTAAATTCTGAAAAAACTATTGGGGCGAAACATAAAGGAGAAGGGGATCTAGAAAAACGGCCCATCTCCCCTTAAGCCATAATTGTATTCTCTCTCACACACAACCATCTTAATACTGACCACTAACATTCACAAAGACTGGAATCAAACAGTATGGCTGGTTAAGGGGAGACAGACCGTTTTTCTGGACCCCTTTCTCCCCAATGTTTAGCCCAACTAGTTTTGAGATTTTAAGACGTTGGTTCCATTAGTTTGGGGATCTTATGACCTTTCACTTCATTTCTTTGTCAATATTAGAACCCTTCGTGCCATTTAGATGTCGATATTTTTCTGGCGAGCGATAGCGAGCCTGTATTTTTAGGGGGAATCGGCCTTTGGCCGGGACATTTTTCTACCGAAAAATTTACAAATCTATCTTGAAGGGGGTCTAGGGGGTGTTTTTCTAAGCTTGATGGAGGTCTAGGGAGGAAACTAAACAACATATATGAATACATGAATTAATAGACCAAACAAACAGCCACTGTCCCCTTAATTCATAGGAGGCAATCCTTTACTATTCATTAAGGGGAGGTTTATAATTAATAGTTTATCCATTTATTTATTTATCACTTGTTGTTGTCCTCCCTAGACTTCCATCAAAATTGACACCTATATGCCACGAAAGGTCTTAAAATCGCCAAACTAAAGGAGCCACTGTTATAAAATATCAAACCTAATTGGGGTAAACATATGGGAGAAGACGGTCCAGAACACCCCCTTCTCCCCTTAACCCATTCAGTACCGGTGACGTCCTTTTTATCATATTCTGCCAACAATTGAACGATTGTATTTAGCTTAGAAACGACGTCTAGCAATTAAAAGGCTGCAGACTATTTCAATTAATCCTTTTAACTACCAAATATCCTTCCCAAACTTCATAAAATCCTCTAAATGTAGCAAAAATAAAAATAAAAAGACGTCGCAAACAGAAGGGGTTAATATCTGTCATCCTATCCTAGCAAATAAACGGCCATAAATCCTTGACTATCTATTTTAGGAAGTGATGGGATATTACATCATATATCAGTTCTGGCAGTATGTCATCCTCGGTATTTTAGGAAGTGATGGGATATTACATCATATATCAGTTCTGGCAGTATGTCATCCTCGGTATTTTAGGAAGTGATGGGATATTACATCATATATCAGTTCTGGCAGTATGTCATCCTCGGTATTTTAGGAAGTGATGGGATATTACATCATATATCAGTTCTGGCAGTATGTCACCCTCGGTATGGCCTATATAATAATTGTGGCTAGGGGGTGACACTGATGGGGACACAAAGAGGTGGAGAAGTGGTGGTGATGGTGGAGGATTGGTGGGGATGGAGGAAATGATTGTGGAGGATTGGTGGTGATGGTGGAGGAATGATGAAGGTGGTGAAGGTAGAGGATTGGTGGTGATGGAGCATACATATAAACAATAAGAATATACATTCATAATTCTGGCTAGGGGTGACACTGATGAGGACACAAAGAGGTGGAGAATTGGTGGTGGTGGGTGTGGCTGATTGGTGGTGAACTGGTGATGGTGGAGGTGGATTGGTGGTGATGGTGGAGGATTGGTGGTGATGGTGGAGCGGGTGGTGAAGGATTGATGGAGGATTAGTGGGGATGATGGTGGTGGAGAACTGATGTGGTGATGAAGGATTGGTGAGAGAAGCATGAAGATGAACTGATGTGGTTGATGATGGTATGCCACAAATAATGATCATATTGTATTGTCCACGAATTATTGAATTAACTTGACTATAGATAATAAGCAACTGAACTAATCACATTCATTAATGTTGGGTTGGTGAGTTTACATTAACACATGTCAACGTGATTAATGTATCGTGGTCAACACTGGATGAATTATTAAGGTGGAATTAATTGGATGGACAGATACTTAGTGAATATAGAATGGATATATATTGTACATACTGTGTGTATATATATATATATATATATAATAATTTAACTTATATATAATAAATTAACTTTAGTAAGCCCCAGTATTCATAATGGAACCAAAGTAAAACAAATATATTATTAAATATATAATAGAAATAAGTTAAATATAAAGTTAAACAATAAAACTTTAGTAACAACCCCAATAAAGTAGCACAAAGTCAGCCCGGTATTCATAATGGAACCAAAGTGGCCCCGTGCCTAATATTCTATTCTTTCCTAACAATGTTTTTTGTCCGGGGGTCCTTCAGTTCCCCCTGGAGTCCATATTACCGGGCCGGAAAGTTCCTCAACAAAGCCTTTTTAGACCAAACTTCTGCTGGTACCCTCCCCTTGCCTCACCCGATGCTACCAACACGGGTCTCTATATATACAACACACATATATATTCTACATAGTCACTCTACATACACTACATATACTCCAAATAGTAATTCGACATACTCCAATCACTCTACTCTACATATACTCCACATAGCCACTCCACATAGTCACCCAACGCTACCAACCCGATCTCCAACATATACTACACATATCCTCCACAGTCACTCAACATAAACTCCACATACTCCACATAGTCATTCTATATACTCCACATAGTCCAAACAATTGAGAGCTGGGCCGAGAGGGGTCCATTTCTTATCACGCATTTAATCACTAGTTTCCTTTTATCCTTACAAATTTCGCATCTATATATTTTCTGTGTACTTCTTCTTTATTGCGGCTCACACTCACTCACACACACACACACACTCTCTCTCTCATGTATTTTCTTCATAACTATTCTTTATTGCGTCTCTCTCTCTCTCTCTCTCTCTCTCTCTCTCTCTGCTGAGAGAAATGATATAAAAATAATATCCATAAATGCCTGCTCAATAAGAAACAAAATAGACGAACTCAAATGTCTGTTATTAAATGAGAAAGTTGAAGTTATTTGTATAACGGAAACACATCTGAACCTTAAAAATAAAGATCTACTTCATGAATATCACATAAAGCCATATACATTTTTTCATAAAGACCGTAACAATGGAAAACAAAGAGGGGTGGTTGCAATGTACGTTGCAACCTACTTAAACCCAGTTGAGGTGACTCTCCCCGAAAGTAATGCAGAAATAGTGTGCGTCAAAATAAATACAAAAAACATGAACTTAAATATCACTACACCGTACAGACCACCGAGACTAACTGTTGCCGATGATACAATTGTTTATGAAATACTAGAGAAAACCCTTAATTCCGACGAAACAGTTTTACTAGGTGACTAGAACCTCCCCCTAATTGACTGGAATACCCTGACCGGAAAATATGCGGAGTCACGCCTAATGACAAGCTTCATCCAGGACAATTTTTTGACTCAACACGTAAAACAGCCGACGCGAGACAGGAATATATTAGACCTCGTAATCACTACCCAAGAAAATCTATTATCAAACCTGGATGTAGGTGAACATCTGGCAACGTCCGATCATAAAATCTTAAGAATCAACGTTATAAGCAAATATTCCACGGTAAAAACAACAGGAATGGTTTCGGACTTTAAACACGCAAATTATGACGGACTTAAGGAATCGCTATCAAACATACACTCAACCCTCATAAATATAAACGAAGTAAATTAACTATGGGGACATTTTAAGTCTACAATTACAGAAGTGCATAAACAATTTGTACCCATGAAACCAAAACGTAATACGAAATCAAGTATGCCCCCTTGGTACAGTAGAGACATTGGCAAGGCAATAAGGAAAAGGAATCAACTCCACAAACTTGTAAAAAATAACACAAACACTGAAGTAATTAAAAACTTGTACAAAAATAGTAGAAGGGAAGTGAACAAAATAATTAGGGCGAACAAACAAAATTACGGAATGACTATTGCCAGAGAGAGTGCCACAAACATCCAAAAATTCTACAGTTACGTAAATAAAAATAAACAGATCAAAAGCGGAATCGGACCGCTAATAGAAGATGGCCAGACAATAACAGGTGACACAAACACGGCAAATATGCTCAACAAATATTTGGGCTCAGTTTTCACAGAAGTTATCGATCATACCCCTGAAAATAACACCTCAACTTATGTGATAGGAGATTTCACCATCAGTGTTAGCGAAGTACAAAGCAAATTGAGTAATTTAAATGTAAATAAGACCCCGGGACCCGACATGCTCCACCCGAAAATAATTAAGCATGTTAAGGACGAAATAGCAAAACCCCTGACACAACTATTTAACTTATCATTACTACAGGGGATTGTACCGAGTGATTGGAAAGATGCGAACATTACGGCGATATACAAGAAGGGTAGCAAGGCCAAAGCGAGTAATTACAGACCAATTAGTCTAACTTCAATTGTAGGAAAAATCATGGAAACAATCCTTAAGAGATAAGATACTAGATTACCTCGAATCAAACAACCTAATCAAAAATAGTCAACACGGCTTTAGATCAAATAAGTTATGCCTAACAAATTTGATTGAATTTTATAACAAACTATTCACATATAACGACATGACGAAATCACTAGATATAATCTTCTTGGACTTTCAAAAAGCTTTCGACAAGGTGCCTCACCGAAAACTATTGGCTAAACTGGAGAGGATAGGTATCAAAGGTGAAATTCATTCTTGGATAACAAATTGGCTTACAGACAGAAGACAGAGAGTGGTGATAAATGGAGTGGAATCGGAGTGGGAGCCTGTCACTAGTAGAGTTCCACAGGGTTCAGTCCTTGGACCGGTCCTGTTTCTCATTTACATTAACGATATTGATGTAGGGGTAAACAACACCATTTCCAAATTCGCCGATGATACAAAAATAGGAAATACAGTCCTGAACGAAGATGATAGAAATGCGTTGCAATCTGATTTAAACAAGATATCAGAGTGGTCGAAAAAATGGCAGATGCCCTTCAATGTCAATAAATGTTAGGTGCTGCAGGTTGGTAGCAGAAATATGAAATACAAATACGAAATGAATGGCAAACAAATAAAAACCGCAACGGTAGTAAAAGACCTAGGGGTACTAATATCTGAAAACCTAAACACTTCCGACCAATGTATAGCAGCTGCAAATAAGGCAAACATAGCATTGGGCTTTATTAAACGAAAATTTACATATAAACATGAGAACCTAATAGTGCCACTGTTCAAAAGTAAGGTGAGGCCCCACCTTGAATATGGTGTGCAATTCTGGTCACCTTTTCTGATCAAGGACATTGTAAGACTCGAGTCAGTACACCGTAGAGCGACGAAGATGATACCCTCATTAAGAAATAAATCATATGAAGAAAGACTTAAACGATTGAACCTGTTCTCATTAAAAAAGAGGAGGTTGAGGAGTCAGCTTATTGAGTGCTTTAAGATACTAAAAGGTTTCGACAAAGTCGATGTAAATTCACTATTCACATTAAACAATACTAATCAAACTCGCGGAAATGGAATGAAATTAAAAACCAAAAAGGCAAACCTAGATGTCACAAAGAGTTTCTTCACCTACAGTGTGGCGACAGAGTGGAATAAACTACTAGCGAGAGTGGTGGAGAGCGACACAATAAACGCTTTCAAGGGAAGGCTTGACCTCTATCTACAGAGGACTGGGGTGATATAAAAAAAAAAAAAATTATGTATGTATGTGTATGTGTGTGCACTGTACAGTATGTATATATATGTATATGTATACTGTATATATATGTATGTATGTATGTATATATGTGTGTATATGTGTATATATATATATATATATATATATATATATATATATATATATATATATATATATATATATATATACATATATATATATATATATATATATATAGTTTGTAAGGCCAGACTGCCTAGTAAGGACCTTGAGGTCTATGTGGTTTGTGTATCTATGTAGCTCTCTCTCTCTCTCTCATGATATAGCTAGCAAGGCGTGGTGGTGGTGGGTGGTGGTGGGGATAAAGGGTCCTTGTGTTTTATTGTATTACCCTGTATGCTGTATTACTGCCATACTGGGAAATATGATGCCTAGGAAATGGCTAAATGTGTGTGTGTGTGTGTGTGTGTGTGTGTGTGTGTGTGTGCCCGCGTAAGCAGAGTGGCATCGAGCACGCAGATCCCGCCCATATACCGTGCACCCCCCCCCCCCTCGCTTTACATTAGACCGTACACAAATAAGAGAGACACAATACAATGATTTTTTTGTTTTAATATAAACACCATATGAGGAGGAGCACTTTATTGACAACGTTTCGCATATAGCTTCATCAGACCCAATTCAGATAACAGACTCAATTTTAGCTACTTATTGACTCGGATACTGTGACTCCGATACCTCCTCTGCCGCTAAAGTGTTCGTGTGACGCCGATATATATTAGGGGGGAGTGCCTAAATACTGGATGATAGGATTAATTATTACACTAACGGCTGGCAATATTGGGAGCTAGTATCTACAATGTAATCTCTCTCTCTCTCTCTCTCTCTCTCTCTCTCTCTCTCTCTCATCTCATCAGATGTTCTAAGCAATATCACCGTTACAGAGAGAAGTATTGAATGGTTTAGATAAACTCAAGGTAAATAAAACGCCTGGACCTGATACAATCTCGCCTAGAGTTCTAAAGGAAGCTAAGGATGAGCTCTCCAAACCACTGACATTACTATTCAATAAATCCTTGCAGTCTGGAACTATGCCTGATCAGTGGAAGATAGCCAACGTAACACTGATATTCAAAAAAGGCAGCAAATCCCTACCCAGTAACTATCCTCCAATTAGCTTAACCTCAGTTGTATGTAAAATGCTAGAAACGGTCATAAGAGACAGACTCGTAAATCACTTAGAGGAAAATAACATACTTAACACCTTACGAGCGGCCTATGCGGTTTATTTATGTGTACCGCACAGCGGGGTGTTTTTAGCCAAAATAGGGCTGTTTAAGTGATCATTTTCATGCCTAAATAAGACCCAGAACGTAAAACAAGTACCTATCCCTGAAAGGGCATAAACAGAGCTTTCGAATGACACCATAACGATCCTTGTATGATGGATAGTTTTCTTGCAATAACCGTGCAACGCGAGTGCAAAAAGCAGGTAATTCGGTACTTTCAGTACATAATTGAGTATGTAGCGAGTGAGAGAGGGAGGAGGGAGCTGAGATTTGTGTCAGTAGGTTCGCCGCGGTGGTCTGGAGCAGTCATACGCTCGCTAGTCTCCTGCCACCACTTGTCTCTCTCTCTCAGCCACATTACGTGCTGAAATTGCCACTCGAGTTATGTCGAGCGCCGCCACATAGTCCAGCTTTATTTAACTCGACTTATGTTGCTCGCCGCTAAATAAGGGTTAAAGATACTCAACACGGCTTTCGTAAAAAACGTTCCTGTTTAACAAACCTCTTAGACTTCTTCCACGATATCCTCAACCTCTACGATGAGAGTAAAGCTGTAGATATTATATACCTTGATTTTCAAAAGGCCTTTGACAAAGTTCCCCACAAACGTTTACTGATAAAACTAAAAGCGCATGGAATACAAGACGGTGTGTTGAAAGGGATAGAAAATTGGCTCAGCGACAGAAAGCAAAGAGTAGTCATAAACGGTAAGGCATCTAAATGGACCAATGTAAGTAGCGGGGTACCCCAGGGATCGGTACTAGGACCAATTCTCTTTCTAATTTACATCAACGACATAGATGAGGGTCTCACCTGTACAATCTCAAAATTTGCTGACGATACAAAAATTGCAAATAGCGTACTCTCAAAAGATCAAGTTGACGATATGCAACACAATCTAGATAAATTGTCACATTGGGCCCAAATTTGGCAAATGAGTTTCAATGCGGATAAATGAAAAGTACTACATATCGGATACCTAAATGAGAAAGCAAACTATTCGATGAATGGCACTCAGCTTAAGAATGTAAACAGAGAAACCGATCTGGGAGTAACAATATCGAGTAACCTAAAACCGAGTCAACAATGTTCAGAAGTTGTTAAGAAGGCAAACAAAATAATTGGCTTTATAGGCAGATCATTTGAGCATAAATCCAAAGACGTTATCCTAACCCTTTACAATTCCTTAGTCCGCCCTCTTCTGGAATACTGCGTTCAATCCTGGTGCCCTTATTACCAAAAAGACATAAACAAGCTAGAACGAGTTCAACGTAGAGTTACCAAAATGATACCTAGCCTAAAGAACAAACCATACGAATAGCGTCTTAGAGAATTAAATCTATTTCCTTTAACCCAGCGGAGATTAAGAGGTGACTTAATTCAAGTGTTCAAAATCATCAAAGGCATCGACAATATGAACTGTAGTAAGTACTTCACTATCGACCAATCTAATTACACGCGGGGAAACGGTTGCAAAATTATTGGTAAATCTTTTAACTCACACGAATCTAATAATTTCTTCTTCAATCGAGTTGTCAACTTGTGGAATGGGCTTCCCCGAGACGTTATAGACAGCAGCACCGTTGATTCATTTAAATTCCGCCTAGACAAATATCTCGCATCAAACCCGCGACTGACTGCGTTTGTAAATGAATAACTTTATTTTAGCCTCCCCTCAGTTACTAACCCATATGTCCCCTACTAACTTCCTAGTCCTGCCACGGACATTAGTTCCAGGGCAGTAGTTCCCTTTCCAATGTTCCCTTACCCACTCTAAACCACTGTTTGGACACTTGATCCTCAGTGTTTTGGAGGACAAGCAGCCTAGAAGGGTCACTAGATATGTTGTTGCTTGATTTCCTTTGTACTCCTTTGTACACCTTTGTACATTACTTTTTTTTTTTTTTTTACAATTTTGAAGATGTCTTGTGATATTATTTATAGAAATTCCAGTTCCGTTTAAAATAACATATGCAATTTTATGAATACAGCATTTTGGCTGTAGCACTTTTTTATATATTGCAAACATATATATTTTATTTCCACGTATCGCGCTAAGAAGTCATGACTCGATTTTTCTAAGGCTCGGACAAAAGTTCCCAAATCTGGCTACCGCTGGCAACTCTCCACTGCCGGTCAGAGCCCAGTCATTTCCTATTTTATAACTATAGGTCTACGGATATTCCCAATAATTGGCCTACTGACAAAATTAACCTATTTAGGCCTTTTAAATTATATATAATAATGTTGTTGTTTGAATATATATAAGTAAGGTTTGTTTTCAATATCTGTATAGAATAATGAAAGTATTTAATTTCCTGGCGCTATCTAGCATGTTACACTCCCTGGGCCTGCCGCCTGGAGGCCTGTAAAAAATGCAAGTCAGTCACTGCCGGTATATGAGGGAGAGTGTATCTCTTCCGCTCATATATCCACCTTTGTCCTTTACTACATGCCTTTCCATATTTCGTTCCTATATGGGTGTCCCTATGGGCTATTAAATATTTTATAAGTGAAATTTCATCGTCTGTCTATACAAATTACAAGCTTTTCTCGAGTATTCAAGCTTTATCCCAAAATATACTGGAGACCGCTTTGTTTTTTAAGGCAGACTTGTCCCACTTAGAGAATTAAATGTGGAAAAAACAATCTGTTATATGTTTATTTACGTGATTTATTGACACTCATGGGTTGAATATTACTTTTAACGGTTGGTTTTCACTTTATGAGATACTTTTCTCCCAGTATTGTTGGCTTAAAAAGTAATAAAAAGCATTAAGACACTTCCTCCACATTTTAATCCTGAATCTAGTGAGCGAAATACTAAGAGTTTCACATTCTTTCGTTTGGGTTAGTCTCAACTTTCGTATTATTTGGTTTGCTCTCACATAATGAGATAAATATATTGTAACAATACTTATATATCGTGTTTTTGGTATTTTGTCCTTCAATACAGTTCTCCCCGGTGTGTAATATATGAATATAGTAGAGCCTCAATAGTTGCCAGATAGCACTTTCTGAACAAAAGCTACTGGGAATCGAGACATGACTTCTTAGCGCGATTGTACATTGAAGATTTTACGATCTCTCTTCAGAAAGTTTGGTCATATTCAATTTATGGCTTTAAGTTTTTATATTAAGTCTCTGAATGGTGCGAGTGCTAGTGTGTGTGTGTGTGTGTATGTGAGAGAGAGAGAGAGAGAGAGAGAGAGAGAGAGAGAGAGAGAGAGAGAGAGAGACAGAGAGCCAGATGGATGAAAAAAGATAGATGCAAAGAAAAAATAAAGTTAGTGAGATAGAGAAAGAGAGCGAAAGCAAGCGGTTTCGCGATTGCTTACACAAGAAACTAACATATTTATAACAAGTAGATAAACGAGATATAGAACATACAGACACTGGAAAACAGATAAAATAGATATAGGTAGATCAATATATAGAAACAGAAAAATCGGGAGAAAGCGAGCGAGTACAAACGATAGAGGAAAAAAACAAATGTACACATGGAATTAACATAAATAAAACAAGTAAATAAAACACTACCAATAGATAGATAATATAGGTAAGATAGAGAAAATAGATACCATAGATATACGTGGATAAATATATAGAAACAGAGAGATCGAGAGACAAAGGGCAAGAGCAAGCAATAGAGAATAAAGTAAGTTAGGAATTAGTTATAGCGATTGGATGCATACGGAAATAATATATTGTAAGAATCTAGCTAAACTAGATAGATTATAGTTAAGCTATAGAAAGTAGACAAGACAGATGAATGTAGATAAATACAATATATACTAACAAAAGAGCGAGTGAGAGAAAGAGCACCAGTAAAATATAGAGAAAAAGAAAGTTAACAGTTAGGACATCGTTTTTACAACTGGTTACACAAGAACTAACCCTCATATATACAGGTAGATAGATAAAATAGGTAATATGTAGAAAATTGATAAGATAGATATAGGTACTGTTCATAACTACGTAAAAATAGAGAGAGAGAGAGAGTGTGTGTGAGTGAGAGTGAGCATGAGTGAGAGAGAGGGAGAGCAAGCAAACGATAGAGAGAAAACAAAATTAGGCGGTAGGAATTAGTTGTTTGGCTCGAGGGACACACTGGGAATTAACGCTTGTGTTTGCCTGTGCGTTCGTTCGTGCGATTGAATTATCCGGACCTGGGGAACCAAAGGCCGGGGTTCGAATCCGGTTCTTTCACTCGATTCCTGCCTGTCTGTCAGTCTGTTAGTATTTGTACTTTTGTTTTTGTATGTCTGTTTTCTTTCTATAAACACACACACATATATATATATATATATATATATATATATATATATATATATATATATACCTGTATATATATATATACTGTATAAAGTATATTATACAGTACATTATTTAGGTATCAACTGGCTGTTCTGTGTCTGTTAGATTTTCTGTGTTTGACGGGCTATTTATATCCGTTTGTCTGTATGTTATATTAGTATCGAACCTGTATGTGTCTGTCTATCTCATTATCTATCATGCACCTTAATCGAGTGTATATTGATCTTTCCTATACAGTCACATAGTTATATATAGTCTAGCTATCTTGCCTGGCCCCTGTGTTTACCTTTCTCTCTCTCTCTCTCTCTCTCTCTCTCTCTCTGACTTACCTAAACAGCCCTTCACGTCACCACCAACAGGTTTCACACCTCCTTCAATTACTATGGCCACCAACTCTCATTAATAATTACCTCACCCCCGATCCTTACACACACACACAACATCTCTTTCTCTCTCTCTCTCTCTCTCTCTCTCTCTCTCTGACTTACCTAAACAGCCCTTCACGTCACCACCAACAGGTTTCACACCCCCTTCAATTACTATGGCCACCAACTCTCATTAATAATTACCTCATCCCCGATCCTTACACAAACACAACACCTCTCTCTCTCTCTCTCTCTCTCTGCTTACCTAAACAGCCCTTCACGTTACCACCAACAGGTTTCACACACCCTTCAATTACTATGGCCCCAACTCTCATTAATAATTACCTCACCCCCGATCCTTACATACACACAACACCTCTCTCTCTCTCTCTCTCTCTCTCTCATCCTGAAATATGGGTCACAGCTCTAAATATTAATTACTTCACATGATCCTTAGATACTACCACGTTCCAGAGGTGATCACTATAATATATATATATATATATATATATATATATATATATATGTGTTAGTAAAGCCAGGTAATACATTTTCTTTAATACATACGAGGTTGAAAGAAATGGCAATTTCTGCGTTGGAAATTTTATTATTCAAAGTTTCCAGGTCTCTGATGAGTTTTCGCTGGGTGGCAGGAAGTAGATGAATGAGATGAGCAAAATTCATGGTGGTACAGGGTTACATAAATGTACATGATGATACAGGATATACGACGCGTTTCATTGGACAACCAGCATTATCAAGTAAGGGTAGAATGATATAAAAGGTAAACAGGAAGGGTATATATAGAGGGTGGAGGATCAGAGGAGGCGAAAATCAGGGGGCAAAAGTCTCCTATTGGTGGAGGGGTATTCTAGGAGTGCAAAAGGGGGAACCGCTTCACGCAGGCGCACTGGATGCGGGATGGTGTTGGTCGGTTGGCGGGGTCAAAGCTGATTGGCTGCGTGTCGAGGGGCGTGGCCTAAGTTGCGTGGTACGTGTGGCGCCGGCAGAAGACGAAGCTGAAGGAGGTAGGGCGGGGGGCTGCGTCAAGGGCACCGGGGGGCGAGGGGGGGCGTTAGGTCCTGTACGGTAGTGCCTTTTGGCAGAAGGAAGGATCTAAAGGTCCAGAGTTTGGTTGTTGATGTTAGGATGTAAGGCTTGGATATATAACGCTTCGAGTATAGGTAATCTCCTTGGGTCACTTTCTTTATCGAGTATGGTGGTGTGTTTCTCTAACTCGTTGCGTGTGAGGTGGGGGTGGTTGGGGGTGAGATAGTGGTCTTTGATGACTCCAGCCTGAAGGTGAAGAGTTAACCGACGTGAAAGACGAGTCTGCGTCATGCCAATATAGGAATGAGGTCCACAGTCCTCATAATTACAGGTATGTTGGTAAATGACGTGATCGTCGGTCATCGGGCTCTTTATCTTGGTGGAAGCTGGTTTGTTGCGGAGAACGAGGTTGGAGGTCTTGGGGGATTTGTAATAAATTATTAATTTGATTTTGTTTTCCGGGTTGGTTGGGTGGACATGCTTGGAGATTATTTATTTTAAGACGGCCTCGTCATTTTTGTGTTCAGAGGACATGTAATTGCAGTAGAAGATTTTAATTTCATTGGGGGGGTCAATGTTGGGAGGGCTTTGGGTGTACCATTTTTCAAGATGGTGGTTGATGGTGCTGGAGATGTCGGAGTTGGAGTATCCATTATTCACTAAAACTTGGGATAGTCTTTCTAGTTCCTGGTGGGAGATGGAGGATAGAAGATAACGGCGGGGGCATTCACTATCGCCATTGAGGCATTGTCCTGTGTTAGTTGGTTTAGTGTAGACGGTGGTTTTGAACTCATGGTCGTTCAGAGCTACGAGGATGTCGAGGAAGGGGAGTTGTCCATTGTTTGATTTTTCAAAGGTGAAGTTAAGTCCGGAGGAGGTCATGAAGCGACGCTGGAGTTCCTGTAGTTCGTGGAGGTCCTTGATTTGCACGAAGATGTCATCCACGTATCTACAGTAGACGGCGTGTCGTTGGGCAGCTAGGAGCTCTTCCTCGATGGTACCCATAAAAAAGTTCGCAAAAATAACTCCTAGGGGGCTGCCCATCGCCACACCGTCTATCTGCTTGTACATGTTGCCCCAGGGGCAAAGGAAGGGGGCTTCCTTGGTACATAGCTCCAGTAGTGTTTTCAGGGCCTTCTCCGGGATGTCCAGTGTTGGTGTATCAGGGCAATGGTAAATTCGACGTAGAATCATGTCAATGGTCCTATCCACTGGCACGTTGGTGAACAGGCTTTCTACGTCGAGGGAGGCAATTGTGTGGTTGTTGTTCCGGGGGGCGTCTCGTAAAATGTCCAAGAAATCGTGAGCTGAGTTAAGGTTGTATTGGCTGGGCACGTAGGGGGTGAGGAGGTTGTTCAGGGCCTTGGCGATCTGGTAGGTGGCAGTGGGGATCTGGTAGATGATGGGTTAGAGAAACACACCACCATACTCGATAAAGAAAGTGACCCAAGGAGATTACCTATACTCGAAGTGTTATATATCCAAGCCTTACATCCTAACATCAACAACCAAACTCTGGACCTTCAGATCCTTCCTTCTGCCAAAAGGCACTACCCTACAGGACCTAACGCCCCCCCTCGCCCCCCGGTGCCCTTGACGCAGCCCCCCGTGCTACCTCCTTCAGCTTCGTCTTCTGCCGGCGCCACACGTACCACGCAACTTAGGCCAGGCCCTTTGACACGCAGCCAATCAGCTTTGACCTCGCCAACCGACCAACACCATCCCGCATCCAGTGCGCCTGCGTGAAGCGGTTCCCCCTTTGGCACTCCTAGAATACCCCTCCACCAATAGGAGACTTTTGCCCCCTGATTTTCGCCTCCTCTGATCCTCCACCCTCTATATATACCCTTCCTGTATACCTTTTATACCATTCTATCCTTACTTGATAATGCTGGTTGTCCAGTGAAACGCGTCGTATATCCTGTATAATCATGTACATTTATGTAACCCTGTACCACCATGAATTTTGCTCATCTCATTCATCTACTTCCTGCCACCCAGCGAAAACTCATCAGAGACCTGGAAACTTTGAATAATAAAATTTCCAACGCAGAAATTGCCATTTCTTTCAACCTCGTATGTATTAAAGAAAAAAAAAAAAAAAAAAAAATATATATATATATATAGAGAGAGAGAGAGAGAGAGAGAGAGAGAGAGAGAGAGAGAGAGAGAGAGAGAGAGATGCCGAACACCAATATAACTCCACTAACCTTCCACTCCTCCAAGTTGATGGATGGCCAAGAACACACAATTCCATTTAAGGTTTTTGGAAACAAATATTTTCGATTCTGGGCGAATGGCTGGGCGAAAATGAAATCTACGACCACCTCTAGAAGCAGCTCGGCAAGAAAAAAGGAATGGCACCAGTTAGAATTATCTAGGACGTATAGTTTGGGCTACAGAAGAGTTTTAAAGTCCAAAAAAAGGGTCCCCTGGGCCCTTCAGGAAGGCCAAGTCAAAATTGAAATCCTAAACTAATGGTCCGATTTTAATTTTGTTTGCACCATTTGATTTAGCTTGCCAAAGTGTTCTTATGGTATAAATTAAAACAAAATCCGTAAATAAATAACTCGTCTATGGAGTTTTTAAACTTTAAAATAGGCCTATTAATTGGGCCTAAAAATGGGTCAAAATTAAACAAATAATTATACCGTTGAAACTGCAACGGCGAGACGAATTCAAATATGTGAATAATATTGACAAGTCAAAATTCGACCAAAATCAAGGATTTGCCTGGGCTTAAACCCAAGGTTTTTGGAAACAAATATTTTCGATTCTGGGCGAATGGCTGGGCGAAAATAAAATCTACGACCACGTCTAGAAGCAGCTCGGCGAGAAAAAGCGAATGGCACCAGTTAGAATTCTCTAGGTCTTATAGTTTGGGCTACAGAGGACTTTTAAAGTCCAAAACAAACAAAACAATCCCCTGGGCCCTCCAGGAGGGCCAAGTTGTTACGGTTTGGGGTTGAATCCATAACACTAAGGACTTATCTCTAGAATTTAGGTTAACTTGTCCTTAAACTATTAATTCTTAAAGTTAGTTATGAAGTAAAAATTAAAGTATATAAATAAAGTATAACTGATAAAAGTAATAATTTAAATATCAAATATCAAATATCCCCAGTTCTTAATTTATAATTAGTAAACCCCACTCACGAATCAGTCACTGGTTTGTATGGTTAAGCCATAGTAAAGTAATTAAGTTTTCAAATAAATTATGATATTCATATCTTCTTTGGGCTTCTATCAAGGTCTCTACATCTGTGATAATGTTACTCACTTCTTTTAATCCTTTGTCATCATTAAATAATTTATCCAAATTAAGGTTGTCATCATGGGTAGCATTGGCTTTCCCTTGGTCATGAAAAACTTTGGAGTTATTACCGATTTCATTTTTTGACACATTACTCATACTCCTGGTAACTGCACAAACAGGAAACAAACTGGGAAATTTCTCTTCTAAATCTGTAGTATTATTTACTTCTAAGGGCACAGTATTTACTACAGGATCTGGCACCACCTCACCAGCCAAATCGTTACCCAACAGAAGATCAATTCCATCAATAGGCATAGTATCCTTCATCCCCACAGTAAAATATCCATCCACTAGAGAAGACTGTACGTATACCTTGGCCAAAGGAACTGTCTCTAAACCTCCTACACCTTGAATGATTATACTACTGTTTAATGAACAGTCCTCCCAATCGGGCAAAACACTCTTGAGAAGCAGTGAATGAGCAGAGCCAGTGTCTCTGAGAATTTCAACAGGGGAAGTATCAGAAAATCCACTGCGTGCTACAATGCCTCGAGAAACAAAGGGCAAGAAGGACTTGCACATAGAAATCCCCTCAGGGTTAATGGAAGGTGCCGTACTCATCACAGGTATAGGGGTAACTGAAGAAGAGCTAGAAACACCTGAGCTAGGAGGGGATGATGGACTGCTAACCAACACTGGAGCAGGTTGAATTCTTGTTGCAGAATTATCATTATCCTTTTTATTCCTAAGCTTATGACAGTTGTTTACCGAGTGACCAAACTTTTTGCAATAACTGCAGTTTAATGAAGAGTTGTACCATCTAGCAGTGGATTCAGACTTACCAAAACTACCTTTACCTGGGCTACGAGTCTGATTCTTGGGTTTCGGTACAATACTACTCCCGCCTGTCTGTTGAGTGCCACCCACAGTGTGACGAGAACCATTAACTCCATTACTAGGTCTCTCCTCCCCCCTCGACCTGGATCTGAAAGAACATTCGCCATGAATCAATCTGTAATTCTCAGCTAATTTGGCCGTCTGAAATAATGTCTTAGGTTCTCGCTCTTGTAAATGTAACCTGAGTGGAGGCAGAACCTTGCGGAGAAACTCCTCAACAAGCAATAACTGGCAGAGATCATCATAGGTACTAACCTGACTTGACCTTACCCAATTTTTGAAGTTTTTGTCAAGTTGGTAAGCAAACTCAACATATGTCTGCTTGTCCCCTCTACTTGCACTCCTAAATTTTAGTCTGTGAGTCTCTGGGATCACATCATAAATATCAAGGATAGTCTTTTTGAAAACATCATAGGCAAGACTTTCATCGGGTAACAAAATATATGTATTTTTTGCCCTTCCAACTAAAGCAGTCTGAGCCAGGAAAGTCCACTGACTCTCAGGCCAGTTAAGCTGTTTAGCAGTTCTCTCAAAAAAAAAAAAAAAAAATCGTCAGGATTAGATTCATTAAACTTAGGCACTAAATAAATAAGCCTTGCCCAAATGTATAGGTTTCCCTTGAGAATGTTCACCACCAGATTGGTCGGACCTTCTGTCACTCATCATTTTATTATGTTCCATTTCTTTTAACTTCACCTCCATCTCTTGTTATCGTACTTCACTCATGACTCTCTCGTGTTCTCTCTGTGCTTGAGCTTCCCTTTCCTCATGTTCTCTTTGTTCATGAGCCTCTCTGGTTTCATGTTCTCTTTGAGCCTTCTTATCCTCAAATTGAAGTCTAAGTAATTAATTTGACATTACTTCAGGACACAGAGAATAAGCAGCCTCAGAGAGTATGTTCTTATTGACTAATTCGGTAATAACTAGTTTCCTGATCCCCGCCTTTGTCATACTAGACTTATGAGGAACTGCATAATGTTCTGCCAATTTTAACCAGTCATCTTTCTTGATTCTAGACGTATTAAGAACACTTAAACTAGGAGCTTCAATAAATGTATCTAGGTCAAAATCCATGGCGGAGCAAACAAAGAAAACAAAGCTGAATATATACTTTCAACCTACTCTATATTACTCCCTCAAACACGAGAACACGAGCATGGTGAATAGTATTATACATTTGAAAAGCAAATGAATTTGGCATTAGTAACCAAAACCACAAACCAGCAACCGAATCCCGGTCACGGCACCATTTAATGTTACGGTTTGGGGTTGAATCCATAACACTAAGGACGTATCTCTAGAATTAAGGTTAACTTGTCCTTAAACTATTAATTCTTAAAGTTAGTTATGAAGTAAAAATTAAAGTATATAAATAAAGTATAACTGATAAAAGTAATAATTTAAATATCAAATATCAAATATCCCAAGTTCTTAATTTATAATTAGTAAACCCCACTCACGAATCAGTCACTGGTTTGTATGGTTAAGCCATAGTAAAGTAATTAAGTTTTCAAATAAATTATGATATTCATATTAATATCAATTATTTATGAAGGGGGTAGTTATTTTAGTTTACGCAATAAAGACATAAATGGTAAAGTTCAAAGGCTCTGGTAAAATTATATGAACATTTATTTGCACTATAAACACAAACAACAATGAATCTGAAGTAACATAATTTAGATATGATCTGATATGTTAAGAGATCCAAAAATAGTTATTCAAAAATAGTTAATCAACATCTATAAATAATAATTCTCAACAGAAATAGTGAGGACAAATAAATCCGACCAATCTTTACACTGTCGGAACACAAGACAAACCCAACTAACACACAATTCCTAATAGCCTAACTAAAGATGGCCAAAATATAAACAAAACTTAGCTGAGAAATACAGAGGTCATGGCGAAAACTATATATAAATCCAGGCAGAAGGTAGTGGTAGATCCTGTCTCGTCACACTGTATGTAACAACTGCCTACTCTTCCAATATCCTGGTACCTCGTCACCTTGTAATGGTTAACAAACATACAAACACACACACTGGGACGGCCCACAGTCATACAAGAAAAAAAGGAAACTCACACAACCAGAAAGGAAACTCACACAACCAGAAAGGAAACTCACACAACCAGAAAGGAAACTCACACAACCAGAAAGGAAACTCACACAACCAGAAAGGAAACTCACACAACCAGAAAGGAAACTCACACAACCAGAAAGGAAACTCACACAACCAGAAAGGAAACTCACACAACCAGAAAGGAAACTCACACAACCAGAAAGGAAACTCACACAACCAGAAAGGAAACTCACACAACCAGAAAGGAAACTCACACAACCAGAAAGGAAACTCACACAACCAGAAAGGAAACGCCACGAACCTCAGTGAACCACTAGGAACAAAACCATGAATGAGAAAACAAAACTTACTGAACCAGCTCTAAAGTTCTCAACTAGCTTTCATGAATACAGTATTATACACTAAACAACCCAATGAACCCGAACACAATGAACATGGGTGAGATTCACAAATAAAAATCTTTCCAGTAACATATACAGTTGGACCCCAAAATACGAGTACATAATAAAGTCAAAATCGAAATCCTAAACTAATGGTCCGATTTAAATTATGTGTGCACCATTCGATTCAGCTTGCCAAAGTGTACTTATGGTATAAATTTTAACAAAATCCGTACTTAAATAACTCGTCTATGGAGTTTTTAAACTTTAAAATAGGCCTATTGGACCTAAAAAAAATCAAAATTAAAAAATAATTATATCGTTGAAACCGCAACGGCGAGACGAATCCAAATATGTAATAATATTGACAAGTCATAATTCGACCAAAATCAAGGGTTTTTGGAAACAAATAATTTCGATTCCGGGCGAATGGCTGGGCGATAATGAAATCTATTACCACGTCTAGAAGCAGCTCGGCGTAAAAAAACGAATGGCACCAGTTAAAATTATCTAGGACTTACAGTTTGGGCTACAGAGAACTTTTAAAGTAAAACAAAAAAGGGTCCCCTGGGCCCTCCAGGAAGGTCAAGTCAAAATTGAAATCCTAAACTAATGGTCCGATTTTAATTATGTTTGCGTCATACGATTCAGCTTGCCAAAGTGTACTTACGGTATAAATTTAAACAGAATCCGTACATAAATAACTCGTCTATGGAGTTTTTAAACTTTAAAATAGGCCTAGTGGGACTAAAAATTGGTCAAAATTAATAACAAATAATTATACCGTTGAAACCGCAACGGCGAGACGAATCCAAATATGTAATAATATTGACAAGCTAAAATTCGACACAAATCAAGGATTTTCCTGGGCTTTTATTAAAACCCAAGGTTTTGGGAAACACATATTTTCGATTCTGGGCGAATGGCTGGGCGAAAAGGAAATCTACGACCACGTCTAGAAGCAGCTCGGCGAGAAAAAACGAATGGCACCAGTTATAATTATCTAGAACTTATACTTTGGGCTACAGAGGACTTTTAATGTCCAAGAAACGGTCCCCTGGGCCCTCCAGGAAGGCCAAGTCAAAATCGAAATCCTAAACTAATGGTCCGATTTTAATTCTGTTTTGCGCCATTCGATTCAGCTTGCCAAAGTGTACTTATGGTATAAATTTAAACAAAATCTGTACATAAATAACTCGTCTATGGAGTTTGTAAACTTTAAAATAGGCCTATTGGGCCTGAAAATTGGTCAAAATAAAAATATAATTATACCGTTGAAACCGCAACGGCGAGACGAATCCAAATATGTAATAATATTGACCAGTTAAAATTAGACCAAAATCATGGATTTTGGAAACAAATATGTTTGATTTTGGGCGAATGGCTGGGCAAAAATTAAATCTACGACCACGTCTACAGTAGAAGCAGCTCGGCGAGAAAAAAAGAATGGCATCAAATTATAATTCTCTAGGACTTATAGTTTGGGTTACAGAGGACTTTTAAAGTCCAAAAAAGGGTCCCCTGGGCCCTCCAGGAAGGCCAAGTCAAAATCGAAATCCTAAACTAATGGTCCGATTTTAATTCTGTTTGCGCCATTCGATTCAGCTTGCCAAAGTGTGCATATTGTATAAATTTAAACAAAATCAGTACAAAAATAACTCGTCTATGGATTTTTTAAACTATAAAATAGGCCTATTGGGCCTAAAAATGGGTCAACTTTTAATAAATAATTATACCGTTGAAACCACAACAGCGGGACGAATCCAAATATGTAATAATATTGAGAAGTCAAAATTCGACCAAAATCAAGGATTTGCCAGGGCTTTTATTAAAAACCCAAGGCTTTTGGAAACCAATATTTTCGATTCTGGGCGAATGGCTGGGCGAAAATAAAATCTACGGCCACGCCTAGAAGCAGCTCGGCGAGAAAAAACGAATGGCACCAGTTATAATTCTGTAGAACTTATAGTTTGGGCTACAGAGGAATTTTAAAGTCCAAAAAACGGTCCCCTGGGCCCTCCAGGAAGGCCAAGTCAAAATCGAAATCCTAACCTAATGGTTCGATTTTAATTATGTTTGCGCCATTCGATTCAGCTTGCCAAAGTGTACTTATGGTATAAATTTAAACAAAATCCGCACATAAATACCTCGTCTATGGAGTTTTTAAACTTTAAAATAGGCCTATTGGGCCTAAAAATTGGTCAAAATTAAAAAATAATTATACCGTTGAAACCGCAACGACGAGACGAATCCAAGTATTTAATAATATTGACAAGTCAAAATTCGACCAAATTCAAGGATTTGCCTGGACTTAAACCCAAGGTTTTTAGAAACAAATATTTTCGATTCTCGGCGAATATGAAATCTACGACCACGTCTAGAAGCAGCTCGGCGTGAAAAAAACGAATGGCACCAGTTATAACTCTCTAGAACTTATAGTTTGGGCTACAGAGGACTTTTAAAGTCCAAAAAACGGTCCCCTGGGCCCTCCAGGAAGGCCAAGTCAAAATCCAAATCCTAAACTAATGGTTCGATTTTAATTATGTTTGCGCCATTAGATTCAGCTTGCCAAAGTGTACTTATGGTATAAATTTAATCAAAATTCGTACATAAATAACTTTAAATAAACTTTAAAATAGGCCTATTGGGCCTACAAATTGGTCAAAATTTAAAAAAAAATTATACCGTTGAAACCGCAACGGCGAGACGAATCCAAATATGTAATAATATTGACAAGTCAAAATTCGACAAAAATCAAGGATTTGCCTGGCTCTCCTTTTCTCTCTTTCCCTGGCTTGTATCCATTCGGGCCCATTCAGTCAACTGTTTTAAGACGTTTATCCCAATCCAGGTGTCTATTTCTTGTATGGAGAAATCCGGCTTCGCCGGAGAAATTTTTCTATCGAAAAATGTACAAATTTAGCTTGCTGTCAAAACAAAAATATAATTATGCTGGCTCGCTACCGCTCGCCAGGAAAATATTGACACCTGGATGGGGGCAAACGTCTTAAATCAGTAGGCTGAATGGGGCCGAATGGATACAAGACAAAGAGAGAGGGACAGAAAGAGAAAGAAACGCGAGGTGGGCTCCCTTAATTTCGTTCGTGTTTGTCGGTGTCCTGCCTTTTAACAGTCTGTCTCGCTAACCCCCAGCACCACATACTTAACCCTCTTTGGTCTCAGGTGAGTCTTTGTTTCGCTCCATTACTTTGGAGATTTGAAGACTTTTCACGCCATTAGTTTGGCGATAATAAGACGTTTCACCAAAATCAGGTGTTCATGTGTTGTGGGCGAGAGAGAGCGAGCCCGTAACTAAGACATTTATCTAACGAAAAATTTACAAACTTATCTTAAACAGGGTGTTGGTGGGCATAAATTTAGTTTGAAATAAGGCTGGGAAAATGTGCTTGTTAGCCTAGGGGACAAAATAAAATATATTGCTCGAAAATGGTAAAAATAGGCAAAATCTTCCATTATAATTTATAATTGTTCGAAGTCCAGGGAACACTTAATCCTCTAATTATACCCCTTTATTACACTTAATATTCGCCAGTTTCCTTTCTTAGCGACAATACCCACCCCAGCCACCACGCCACACCAGAACTCCTCACCATTTAAGGGGGTTAAGCTGGTTTTTCTGGCCCCCTTCTCCTTCGTGTGTAACCCCATTGTTTTTTAGATTTTAAGACGTTCGGCCTATTAGTTTGGCGATTTTAAGACTTTACCCCCCATTTCTTTATCAATATTAAGACCTTTTGTGCTATTTTGATATCGATTTTTTCCTGGCGAGCAAATGCGAGCCTGTAATTTTAAGTGTAACCGGCCTTCGGCCGAGAAATTGTCTACCGAAAAATTTACAAATTAATTTTGAAGGGGGGGTCTAGGGGGTGATTTTTACAGGTTGATGGAGGTTTAGGGAGGACACAAAAGCATAATATATAGATAATACAATTAGCAAATAAAGACGGCCACCTCCCCTTAAACTTGTACTGCGGTGGCATGTAGTTTTTGGGAAACTCTTGGGAGGCAGCACATAACATTTCACACACGTCAAGGAACATGTATCATTGGGCTCGACTAACATTCTCTAGATTGAAAAATTTCTGGAATACAAGCGACTGTCAGGGAATGAAAGATATAAATTAGGACACAGGTATACGCGTTCAACAAGTGTCTCTGTCTCTCCCCCCTCCCATCTCTCTCTCTCTCTCTCTCTCTCTCTCTCTCTCTCTCTCTCTCTCTCTCTCTCTCTCTCTCTCTCTCCCTCTCTAATAGATAGCTAGATAGATAGCTAGATACCGGAACTATTGGGTACTATTAATAGATAGATAGATAGATAGAGTGTGAGTGAAAGTGAAAGTGAGAGAGAGTAAGAGAGAGTGAGAGTAAGAGAGAGTGTGAGAGTGAGCTTGTGTATGTGTCTGATCTCTCCTTATATCAGCTTGCTCGCTACCGCCAGACGCTGCAGACGCTCTGTCAACGCTCTCACGATATCGATCATAATTTGAGTATTAACTACTCATCCTCTTCATTCTTGTGCATGAAAGGTGGTTAAGAGCACGTTTAAATATCCTGTAGCTTAGTAATTACATTTCGCTGTGTATTAACTGACAAACTTTGTGTTTATCACAAGACTCCTGCTCGGACAGGGCGCCACTAGCGCCATCTATTGTTTTGTTTTTGTTTTGTAAACAAACGCTCTCTTACTATTGTATATCAAATCGTAGCCCCTAACTTTACCCATTACCTACTTTAGTAAGTATCTATTTAACTGCCTTGTATGTTAGTAAAGCTTTGCATATTAATTTGCTAATAAACAATATTGTTTACTAACTAACCTGCCTACAGGGACTAACGCCGACGCCATTTTGTAAACAAACTGTTTGGGGGGATTATACATATTAATTCCAGCCAATTTTGTACAAAATTTAAGTGCATTCATTTATCTTTTCCCCCTAGATATATTCTTGACTTTTTTTCCTCAGACTGATTTTATTTTAAGCTAAGGGTGGTATTTGTACAAACTAACCTACCCTAATCCAACCTGCCAAGCTTTGAACATAACCCAAACCTAGCTTAACCTATAGCCAGCCAATCTGTTTTTATTATTAACTCTTGTAGATATTGTATTTAGTATCCTACTGTAGCTATATATATCTGTAATTTTAGTTGTTGCTTGCACGATCTTGTAGTAACCTTTGACTGATACACTTTTTTATCTAAAAAGAGTAGACTACTACTTTACTAGGCTACAGCGACACCAGGGACATCTGTTGACACAGTATACTAACCCCTTGTGTGCAGTCACATTTGATTTTTATATAATCTCTATTTGGTGAATTGTATATTTAGTTACATATTCTGTTATATATATATATTCGTTTAAGGTTAGGCTGTCACACCTGGTAGCCTATTTCTGCGTATTTCAATTTTATTATTTTCGGGTAGGCTATTCAACGCTGGTAGCCTATTGTTGCGTATTTCAATTTAAAAAGAAAAAAACTTTTGGTTAGGCTATCGCTCCTGGAAGCCTAATTCTGCGTATCTCAACATTTTTGTTTTCGGTTAGGCTATCACCCCTGATAACCTATATTCTGCGTATTTCAACATATTTGTTTTCGGTTGAAGTGATTGAAGTGTTTTTAAAGTGAGTGAAATGTTTTATAGTGAGTGAAGTGTTTTTTAAGTGAGTGAAGTAATCTGAAGAAAGTGACTGTCACCATGCCTCGCGCCTGTACGAACTGCGCCGGTAGGTTTGGTGAGTCCATGTTTGCTACTGTCGATCTTCAACTCTGCCAGCATCGAGAGAATTTTACAGTGAAATTAGATGAAGCCTACAATAAGATCAACATCCTCACCATGAAGCTGGAATCACTCCAAGAGTTTGTAACACTCAACGTTGGAGTACCACAAACTTCAATTGTCACCGCAACTCCAGCAGCCACCAACGCCCCAACGTCAACTGCCAACAATTCAACGCCTGCAGTAGCCATTTCAACTGATGGTTCCGATACTCAAGAAATAGTGACTTTCTTCCCCCTCAAGACAACTTCCGTGTCGTGAGGAACAACGTTTGCCCCAAGACCAGGAAACTCATACCGATTACCGAGTGTCAAAACCGTTTCCAGATACTCACAGACTCAGACGACGAAGAGGAAATAGAAGAAGTCCGGCTCGTGGGAGACTCGATGATACGTGGTCAGCTCACAGAGTTTTGCACCAGGGCACCTAAGACCAAGAAGCATTTTTGTATCCCTGGTGGTGGTGTGGACGACGTAGTTGCTGCAGTTGACGAAGTATCAAAGCTGGCCCCTGCTAATACAATGTACGTCATCCACGTTGGATCCAACGATGTACAGCGAACCCGGTCGGAAGATTTGCTTTTAAAGTACCAGCAGCTGATCACATCGTTTAAGGAGAAGTCATCAAGGATCATCGTCTCAGGAATCGTCCCCCGGCTCGGTGTAGAGAGCCGATTTTACAACATAGCCAGCAGCACAAATCGTTGTCTAGCAAACCTCTGCAGTAAGGAGAACGTGGGATTCGTCGACACCTGGGACAATTTCTACTACAATGACTATTTGTTTTCGGACGATGGAGTTCATCTGAACCAGGTGGGAGCAGCACGTTTTGGGCGTCTTCTCAACGATGCGGTGAAGGATTTTCGGAGAAGAAATCGACTCAGCACTGGACAACCAGGAAGGAGATCCGAAGACAGCGAGGACGGCAACCTGCAAAGGAATTAAATGCTAATCCGTCAAGAACCGCGAATTTGGATAAAGCGCCACCAACACGACCCAAATTCAAAACCACCAGGGATAACGACCTAGGACCGAGGACAGCCATGAATGTAAATGTAGATCCGACCAGAACCAAATATTCGATTAAAGAACGTTCTGTGAGTTCTAAAACCGCAACTTTAAAGGTTTTCTATGCTCGTAGCATACGCAATAAATTTTCAGATTTAGAGTAACTAGTGTTTACAGAAAATTATGATGTGATTGGCATAACAGAATCTTGGCTCAATACAGAAGATAGAGACTTTTTAGCAGAGTATTCACTTCCCGGTTATGTAATGTTTGAATACAGCCGAATAAATAAAAATGGAGATGGTGTTTTATTTTATATCAAAGAAAGTCTTAACCCGACCCTCTTGTCAAAACCTCAAATTGTGAACGTCGACACATCTTTTGTGCTAATAAAGAATAATAAAGGTACAAAAATAATACTTGCATTAATATACAGACATCCAGCTCAATCAGTGCAAACTGACCGAGAAATTTATGAACAAATTGCAGATGTAAGTAACTCACAAGATACCGTATTTTTTGGCGACTTTAATTTACCTGTGACCAAGTGGGGCGACACTCTTACTTCACACTCCGAACATGACTTGTATGCGAACTTGCAAGAGAGTTCACTCTATCAATTTGTTCGATAGCCGACCCGTGGTAATAACGTTCTTGACCTTGTACTTGCAACAAAAGAAGAATTAATAGAGAATTTGAATGTTGGTGATGAATTCAGTAACAGCGACCATCGTACAATAACTTTCACTTTAAAGTTTACTAGTAACAAACCAAATAGCAGCATCGCAAAAGTCCCTAATTTCAAGAAAGCAAACTTTCATAAACTTAGAACTATGTTTAAAGAAACTGTCTGGAGCTTTTTAATTAACAATAACGACATAAATACATCTTGGGAATTATTCGAAACCACTTACCTAAAAGCAGTGCAGGACTGCATACCATCGAAAATACGGCGTGCAGGCCATAATAATAAGCCCAAATGGTGGAATAAAGATATTTCAAACTGTCTGCTTGCTAAAATGTTTGCTAATGATAGATTATAATCCTTACAAAATTTCGAAGAACGGGTGAAATTTGTAGAGCTACGACGCAAAGCCAAAAAGTTAATTAAGCAAAGTAAAAAGACCCTAGAGTTACATGTTGCGAATCAAAGTAAAACAAACCCGAAAGAATTCTATAGTTATATCAGAAAGAAAAAAATAGTTACTTCAACTGTTGGACCGTTAGTCGATGAAAATGGAGAATACACCAAAGACGAAGTACAAATGAGTAATGCCCTCAATACCTTCCTTGCATCAGTTTTTACAACGGAAGACCGCAGTGATATCCCTACACCATCGCCGATTCAGATTGATAATTCAGATGTTCTAAGCAATATCACCGTTACAGAGAAAGAAGTATTGAATTGTTTAGATAAACTCAAGGTAAATAAAACGCCTGGACCTGATACAATCTCACCTAGAGTCCTAAAGGAAGCTAAGGATGAGCTCTCTAAACCACTGACATTGCTATTCAATAAATCTTTGCAGTCTGGAACTATGCCTGATCAGTGGAAGCTAGCCAACGTAACACCGATATTCAAAAAAGGCAGCAAATCCCTACCCAGTAACTATCGTCCAATTAGCTTAACCTCAGTTTTATGTAAAATGCTAGAAACGGTCATAAGAGACAGACTCGTAAATCACTTACAGGAAAATAACATACTTAAAGATACTCAACACGGCTTTCGTGGCAAACGTTCCTGTTTAACAAATCTCTTAGACTTCTTCCACGATATCCTCAACCTCTACGATGAGAGTAAAGCTGTAGATTTTCAAAAGGCCTTTGACAAAGTTCCCCACAAACGTTTACTGATAAAACTAAAAGCGCATGGAATACAAGACGGTGTGTTGAAAGGGATAGAAAATTGGCTCAGCGACAGAAAGCAAAGAGTAGTCATAAACGGTAAGGCATCTAAATGGACCAATGTAAGTAGCGGGGTACCCCAAGGATCGGTACTAGGACCAATTATCTTTCTAATTTACATCAACGACATAGATGAGGGTCTCACCTGTACAATCTCAAAATTTGCTGACGATACAAAAATTGCAAATAGCGTACTCTCAAAAGAACAAGTTGACGATATGCAACACAATCTAGATAAGTTGTCATGTTGGGCCCAAATTTGGCAAATGAGTTTCAATGCGGATAAATGTAAAGTACTACATATCGGATACCAAAATGAGAAAGCAAACTATTTGATGAATGGCACTCAGCTTAAGAATGTAAACAGAGAAACCGATCTGGGAGTAACAATATCGAGTAACCTAAAAACGAGTCAACAATGTTCAGAAGTTGTTAAGAAGGCAAACAAAATAATTGGCTTTATAGGCAGGTCATTTGAGCATAAATCAAAAGACGTTATCCTAACCCTTTACAATTCCTTAGTCCGCCCTCTTCTGGAATACTGCGTTCAATCCTGGTGCCCTTATTACCAAAAAGATATAGACAAGCTAGAATGAGTTCAACGTAGAGTTACCAAAATTATACCTAGCCTAAAGAACAAACCATACGAGGAGCGTCTTAGAGAATTAAATCTATTTCTTTTAACCCAGCGCAGATTAAGAGGCGACTGAATTCAAGTGTTCAAAATCATCAAAGGCATCGACAATATGAACTGTAGTAAGTACTTCACTATCCACCAATTTAATTACACGCGGGGAAACGGGTGCAAAATTATTGGTAAATCTTTTAACTCGCACGAAGCTAAAAATTTCTTCTTCAATGGAGTTGTCAATTATGGAATGGGCTTCCCCAAGATGTTATAGACTGCAGCACCGTTGATTCATTTAAACTTCGCCTAGACAAATATCTCGCATCAAACCCGCGACTGACTGCGTTTGTAAATGAATAACTTTGTTTTATCCTCCCCTCAGTTACTAACCCATCTGTCCCCTACTAACTTCGTAATCCTGCCACGGACATTAGTTCCAGGGCAGTAGTTCCCTTCCCAATGTTCCCTTACCCACTCTAAACCACTGTTTGGACACTTGATCCTCAATGTTTTGGAGGACAAGCAGCCTAGAAGGGTCACTAGACATGTTGTTGCTTGATTTCCTTTGTACTCCTTTGTACTCCTTTGTACTCTCTCTCTCTCTCTCACCTTATATTGGCTCCATCGGCTTCCCTTCTCACGTAAACACAATTCGTCTCGCTGGTAATTTCCTGTCGACACCCCTTATAAGACCCCTTTGTCTTCACAGGACAGTCTTCACAAGATTAATAAAAATCGCTTGGTGGTAGTTGGAATATAAATAATGGCATTGAACTCATAGCTAATTGAGGAGTTTTCTACGGGAGAGTATTATGATTTATATATTTATTAATTTATATATTTGTATTTTATTTTATTTTATTTTATTTTTTATTTTAGGTTTCCTCCTTAGATCTCCATCAAGTATTAAAAATTATGCCCAAAGGAGGAGACGGCCAGGAAATATTGCTACCGAAAAATGTACAAATTCATCTCGAAGGGTGGATGTGACTAGTAATCCTTTGTCGACAACCCATCTAGGAAAGACAACCTTAAAAATAATCCGAGTGGATGGGACTCATCAGCCTTGGTCGGCAACCCATTTAGGGGAAACAATGTGTGTGTGTTGGTGTGTGTGTGTGTGTGTGTGTGTATAAGTGTGTGTGTGTTTGTGTCAGAGTGTGTGTGTGTAGTGTGTGTGTGTGTGTGTGTATGTGAGTTATGGAGTCAGGGGAGAGTCATCAATGCTTCCCCTCACTGAGTTATAGCCTTCACTAACTATACTACACCTCTCTCTCTCTCTCTCTCTCTCTCTCTCTCTCTCCTTTCTAACAAACGGATGCTATATGAACTAATTACCCCCGGGGCAGGACGTGTTGTAAGGCTGAATGATTCCCGTCGATAGGATAGTTAGGTGGGTTACTAACTATTCTATTATCTCTCTCTATCTATCTATCTATCTATCTATCTATCTATCTATCTATTATTTATCTATCTAGCTATCTATCTATATATATATCTATCTATCTATCTCCCTACCTAACAAACAGCTACTATATAAACTCATTAGCCCCGGAGCAGGACTTGTAAGGCTGAAGGGTTCCCCGCTGATAGGATGGGCCCTTAGGATACCAAAGGAGGGATGCATTTGGCTCCACCTTGTCTATATACTCAGTTAAAGGGTGGGGGTGGGAGGGGCAGTAGGGTCTATGTATTTGTATATACTGTATATGTATGTATTTATCTATTATTGTTATATTAGTTTCCTCCATAATCTCCCTCAAGCTTAAATATATATATATATATATACTGTATATATATATATATATATATATATATATATATATATATATATATATATATCCCCTAGACCCCCCCCCCCCTCTTCAATTCATATTATATTTTATTTTTTAGGGTAAGTTAGGTTAGGAACTTAAAGTTGGCTCACACACACACGCTCTCTAACAGAGAGAGAGAGAGAGAGAGGTGTAATATAGTTAGTGAAGGTTATAACTCAGTGAGGGAAGCATTGATGACTCTCCACTGACTCCATAACTCACATACACACACTCAACTACTCACACACACACACGCGCACGCGCACACACACTCTCACTATCTCTCTCTCTCTCTCGCTCGTGTTGTTATGCCCAGAATTATACATTTTACGGATCAAAGTCAACAAGCATCCTTTGACGATTGTACACATTTTATCGGCGAACAGAAATTCTTAATGATAATACGATAGATATAACAACAACAACAATAATACTAATAATAATGATAATAATAATCATCGTCATAATAATAATAATAGTAATAGTAATAATAATAGAAATAATAAAATTAATAAATAGGGTGATGCTATGCACACATACAATATTCAAATCATTATTTGTTCTATTTTCTTATTTTTGTCGATTTTATGTTTTGCAAGGCTTCTTATAACTTTTATATTTTTTGTTTAATTATTGT
>CM064505.1:16773219-16853020 GCA_032716605.1 Paralithodes platypus
GTGACCCCAACGTCTGCTTTTCTCTCAGGGTGTGCTCCCCTAGCATTTGTCTTACTAGACTAAACCACAAGGCAGTGGGTGTGTGCGGTTGTTGGTAGATGACAAGGATGCACATCATACCTCTGGGGGCCACCGCATGCCCCGAGATCCCCTATAGATTTAGCCTGGGGTCGCAAGACACCCAGTTACCGTGTGTGGCCCCGGGGAGGCACAATAGGAGTCTTGGTGATGGAGAGGCTATGTACTGGCAGAGGGAGACTTACGCACTCGGCTCCCCTTTTCACCACAAGGGTTAGCCAGCGGCAGCAGCTGAAAGCGAGAATTGCATGCAAGCAAGCAGCACTACACCAACATACCAACATGCTACTGCACTAGTCGCATCACATCACCCTGTGTGATAACACTCACACACACACACAAACACACACACAGTTTCCCTTCCTCGCTTTATACAGGGAAACCGAATTTCGCTGTCGCACAATACACACACATTTACATTATCTCTCACTCTCTTTCTCTTCTTCCTCTCTTCTTTCTCTCTCTCTCTCTCTCACAAACCCTTACAAACACACACACCTACTTTTACACAAACACACACACACACACACACACTCACTCTGTCTCTCTAACACACACACCTACACAAACCCCCCCCCCCCCCCCCCACCGACACACACACAGAACCCCTCCCCCCCCCACCACACACACACAAACACCCACCCACCCCCAAACACACACACACACACACACACAAACAAACAACCCTACACACACACATACCTACACAACCCCCCCCCCCATCACCACACACACACACATACCTACACACGGGAAACAAACACTATAGCCGCTATCCTTTTATTGTTCCTTTCAATATCGACAGTCCAGCCAATACTGACCCTCCCTCTAACCCCAAGCCTATTTCCTAACTTGTTTTTGTTCTATCCTGTTGGGGCAGTAGAGAGAGGGAAGGAGGGAGGGGGAGAGAAAGAGAGTGTACGTATGTGTATGTGTAAGTATGTGTGTACGTATGTTACCACCAGTCCTCTGATTGACTTGCTACACACATAGTACCCACTCCTAGTACCACAATAATTTTAAGTGTTGCATTTAGATACATACAGGATAAGTTGAAATAATAGGGGTTTAATGTAAGAAGCTAGTCTAGTAGGTGGTGCATGGTTCGAGCTCTAGAGTGTATATGGTTCGAGCCCTAAAGAGAGTCCTCACCCGGTGGGATAAAAATGTTGGCATCCCGAGCCAACTAACGTATAGAGGTGCCAGTGCCTAAGAGACCCCCACCCCCCTTTCCTGGCACTGGTAAGGGGGCGAGGGGGGGGGGGGTTGGCAGATGGATATAGGGACAAGTTGCAGGTGGGCGGAATGGAAGGCAGGGGCGGGAAAATATTGGAGGTTGTTTGCAGGTGTGTGTGTGTGTGTGTGTGTAAAAAGGAGAGTATTTGCAGGTGTAAGGGTACAGCACACGTGTTGGAAATAATGTTAACAGTGTGGCTTTATATTTTAACCCTGCCACTATACACCCTTGGGGATAAAGGGGCCCCCTCACAGTTAGTAGGGGGAGAAAAATCTGCTTCACACCTTTCGTACAAGGCAACTAAACAGGAGGGAGGAGGGAGATTGCTAAACTTCAGTTCAACAGTCATCCTATACACTAAAGTCTTGTTGTGGGATTTTTGAGGGTGGTGGGTGCAGATACTGAAGGTGCAAGTGCTACAGGGGGACTTTGTTGAGTGTTGCTGAGTCACTGATGGCATTATACCATCATCCACACTGATAACATGATGGAACAGTATTATGGAAGGACCATATTGTATACTACACTCCAACTGTTGGAAGACAATCCTGTCTAAGCGGTTACAAAGTACTAGCAAATAGCATCAAACCATTACAATTATGTATGCACGTATGTATGTATGTATGTATACCATGATGCACTCTCTATTTGTTCAGGCTATTACTAGACCAAGTTATTAAGCTAAGGAACGATCTGTGGTAGTCAAAGGCTTAATTCATATGAAAAAGAAACAAATAATCATTCATAACCTGCATAAAATTGATTAGTGTTAGTATATACTGTATACACTGGAAAAAACATCATGCAGGACTTACACATGATATCGAAAGTTGCATGGCACGATGGTGTAATATTACTTAAATTACCGAACTATTACCAGGCAAATATCGAATATAGAGTTGTTGTTGTTGTTGTTCCCCAGGCTGCCTGGCCGAACAGCCCCAAGGTCCCGAGCAAGGCCAAGTCCATAGAGCGCCCCCACAAAACCCTCCCTGCTTACCACTAACAAAACCCAGGTGACCGAAGCCACTCTTAGGCAGGGAGCTGAGGAGGGCGCGGAAACGCCTGGGAAACCAAAGCCCCACCCAAGGCCCTGTGCCCCTCAGCAATTATGAAGGGAAAGTTGAGGGGCAAGGGAAAAATGTGACGCTTTGGCTCCCAATCTGCCAACTTTTAGGTTGGCAGTAGGGAGGTCGATCCACGGAAAAGACGCCGTCACTTGAGATCTAGAAGATATATAAGAAAAAGGAACAGTCAGAGTAAGCTATGGGTATGGCAGAGATCGCTCAGCTCTCACTCTGATAGACCAGCCCATCACCACTCGAATATAGAGTTGTGTGCAATTGCAAAGTAGTGCCCACTTCTCACACTTCCCTTTGTGTGTAGTATTTTTATAAATGTTGTTGTTGACATTGCTCGCGACACACTAATACTAATAATGGGATTCAGTAGTTAATGTTCCCCGTCTTGTCTTTACCATTAAAAGGTGTTCAATTATTTATGACCCAAACTGAACAGCAGAGCGAAAGAAAATTGAATAAAGATAGTGAATTACATTATATTCTTAGAAGAGTATCTAAGTTCTAGTATATACCTTTATAAGTCCATATTATAATGGACACTTTAATTACTATTTCCATCTCTTCTTAAACCCCAAAACAATTAAGTGCTCGTGTGTAATTGGAATATATTTGGTGGTTTTAAAGTGTGTGTGTGTGTGTGTGTGTGTGTGTGTGTGTGTGTGTGTGTGTAGTGTATTTCGACAGATTGACAGTATTTTGACAGTTTAACAATGTAGGTGTGATGGACTGTCAATATGGAGAGAGAGAGAGAGAGAGAGAAAGAAAGAGAGAGAGAGAGTGTCTCTCTCTCTCTCTCTCCTAATAAGTGTTCATAAGTAGTGCCACAAATAAAGATAATACCGTGTGTGTATATACTGTGTGTATATACATTTATATATATATATATATATATATATATATATATATATATATATATATATATATATATATATATATATATATATATGTGTAACCCATGCTCCTGTTATCGAACGACCTATTATATATTTTGTGTATTGAAAGATAACTGAAGGAGAAATTATGAAAGGTGTCCCTATCTTTCAAACGTGCGTGTGTGTGTACCATCCTCCAACAGAAAACGAGGGAACCAGCAGTGACTAATGTAGGCCTCGGACTCAAGGGCCTGTCATACATTCACGTTCTTTGTGGGCCTACTGGTAGTCTTAAGTGGGGGGGGGGGGAAGGTTGAGGGTCAGGGAGTTGGTGATGGAGGGGGGGGGGGGTTGATTTAATGTTTATAGCTGAGTAAGGGCAAGGGGAGAGGGAGGACGTAACATATATACAAACACATTTATAGTATAAACCGGTGAAAATAATGGGAGAGGATATGAACATACATACATAAATATATTTTGTAAGGTATGTAAGATATTATATAATGCATAGAGGGTAGGAAGCTTAGAGAGTAAACATATAGGGCGGACATAGAATGTAAACATATAGGGCGGACATAGAATGTAAACATATAGGGCGGACATAGAATGTAAACATATAGGGCGGACATAGAATGTAAACATATAGGGCGGGCATAGAATGTAAACATATAGGGCGGACATAGAATGTAAACATATAGGGCGGACATAGAATGTAAACATATAGGGCGGACATAGAATGTAAACATATAGGGCGGACATAGAATGTAAACATATAGGGCGGACATAGAATGTAAACATATAGGGCGGACATAGAATGTAAACATATAGGGCGGACATAGAATGTATACAAATGCATTTCATGGTGGAGCACTTTCTTTATAACTGTTCGCCGATATCAAATTAAATCTTCCGTCTCTGCTACTGCCAAGTGATGTTATGACAGCTTAGGAAGGATCTCAATGAATCAAAGGGTTAAAAAATAGGTTATATTTTAGTTCATCAGAAGGTACAAGTGGGACAGGAAATTGTTTGTGGCAAGCATAGACCTAAACTATAAAATAAATATACTATACAGAAATAGCTACAAAACAGGAAGTATAAAACAAAGAAACAAAGACTAAAAAGATAAAACATAACTAACAGAAGAACAAGAAATAGTACTTTATATTATATAACAAGAAATAGTACTTTATATTATATAACAAGAAATAGTACTTTATATTATATAACAAGAAATAGTACTTTATATTATATAACAAGAAATAGTACTTTATATTATATAACAAGAAATAGTACTTTATATTATATAACAAGAAATAGTACTTTATATTATATAACAAGAAATAGTACTTTATATTATATAACAAGAAATACTACTTTATATTATATAACAAGAAATACTACTTTATATTATATAACAATATAATACAAAACAAAATATAGAGAAAGGGGAAACGAAGGAAATCTGGTGGAGAAGTGAGACGAAATTAACATAAATACATATAATAAACTAATGATAAAACAAATAACAATGCAAAAAGCAGTGACCCCCTCTAAAGCAATCTCAGGTGGATATCGGAAACGGTAAAGGTACAAAGCCTCTAATTACACACACACACACACACACAGTAAAAGCTTAGTGTGAAGTTAGCCGATAGGAAAGAGAATGGAAGTGTGTTAATATCGGCTAAGAGAGAGAGAGAGAGTTAGAGTTAGGAAGTTAGGTATGTATTTCACCTGGAAACCCCAACAATAGCAAGGACCTGTGTTGCTGTATATATAAAAAAAAAAAAAAAAAAATCAAATATATAACACTCTCTTTCTCTACACCCCTTACTTACCCTTCCGTTCTAGACGTGTTTTTCTCCGGGTTTGTTTGTGATTGGGTTAAGTTCAGGTTTATATGTATGTGTTTTGGCAGTATTACCGTGTACGTGTGTGTGTGTGTGTGTGTGTGGGTAAGAGTCACCTGGTTGACGGGAGGAAGAGGTTTTGGGGGGATGGCCTAATGAAATTGTATAAACTCCCAGCCGGACTCGAACCTCCGACATTCAGAACGAGTGCCTAATAAACATTTGTTTGCTCACGTGTATTTGTGAGATATACTGTACGTACTCGATATTAACCATTTCACGCATTTATGACGCAGAGGTTGCCAGATTAGCAATAAGATATAGAGTTATCTCTCTTATAATTACCTCTCCAAAATTAGTTTTCTGCCCACAGCTAACTCAAAGACAACTGCAGAGGTTGAAGTAACTAAACTAAAGGTTTCTAAATACCCCTGATTAACAAAGGCTTTAAAGTATCCCCAATAGGCTCAAAATCGCGTCATATGTCGGAGAGGGTTAATGACTCGTGTTTGGCTGGGCGAGAATTAAAATTAAATCTTTATAACCCGAGTTGCGTGGGTAATGTTGTAAAAATCTCTGTTTGGCATCCTGGAATATGGATCCGGCGACTTGTGCATGAATTGAAATACGGTACATTTTCCAAGTAGGAGTTTTCCTTCTCTTTAATATACTGTATATAGGAAAAGGTTAAGATTCCTTTATCACGCCGTGGTGTAGTGGATTAAAAGCTTGGCTAGGAGAAAGAGAGAGAGAGAGAGAGAGAGCGAGAGCACTGCACCCCAGTAAGTTGATGTGAGCCTGGCTTTAACACTCACTTAAACTAGCCAATAAACAATTTTACGTTGTCACAACGTCCTCTAAAAGTCTTCTGGAAACCTCACAACGATGTAAAAAATACGTAATATTCACGTAAGAACTTGAACAGCTGCTTACGTTATTGGCACGTATAATTAGGTGTAATATTACGTCAATAACTTGTAGGAGAGACGTCATATTATTGCTTAAAATTACGTATTTAATACGTTACAAATACATCAAACCATAAGATCTATTACACGTTAATAAGACTAGAAAGACGTCATTATGGCGTTGTAAAAATTATGTGATATATACGTAAGAACGTGAACAGCTGCTTACGTCATTGGCACGTATAATTAATTGTAATATTACGTCAATAGCTCGTACGAGATGTGTCACATTATAGCTTAAAATTACGTACATATTACGTTTCCAATTGGTCAAGATATGAGGTCTATTACACGTTAATAAGACTGCAAAATGACGTCATTTGCAAGTCATTATAACGTTGTAAAATGTACGTGAAATTCACGTAAAAACGTGAACAGCTGCTTATGTCATTGGCACGTAGAATTAGTTGTAATATTAGGTTAATAGCTCGTACGACAGGCGTCAAATTATAGCTTAAAATTACGTATTTATTACGTTTTAAATACGTCAAGCCATAAGGTCTATTACACTTTAATAAGACTGTAGAAAGACATCAATATGGCGTTGTAACAATTACGTAATATATACGAAAAAGCGTGAACAGCTGCTTACATCATTGGCACGTATAATTAGTTGTAATATTACGTCAATAGCTCGTACGAGATAAGTCATATTATAGCTTAAAATTTCGTGCATATTACGTTTTAAATACGTCAAGCCCTAAGGTCTATTACACGTCAATATTACTGTAAATTGACGTCATTTGCAAGTCATTATAACGTTGTAAAATGTACGTGATATTCACGTAAAAACGTGAACAGCTGCTTACGTCATTGGCACGTATACTTAGTTGTAATATTACGTCAATAGCTTGTACAAGATGCGTCATATTATAGCTTAAAATTAGGTATTTATTACGTTTCAATTACATCAAGCCATAAGGTCTATTACACGTTAATAAGACTGCAAAAGACGTAATTTGCAAGTCATTATGGCTTAAAAATTACGTCATATTTACGTAAAAACGTGAACATTTGCTTACGTCATTGGCTCGTATAATTAGTTGTAAAATTACGTCAATAGCTCGTAGGAGATACGTTACATTATAGCTTAACAGTACGTATTTATTACGTTTCCAATAAGTCAAGATATGAGGTTTAATACACGTTAATAAGACTGCAAAAAGACGTCTTTTCAAGTAATTATGGAGGTGTACAAATTACCTGATATTCACGTAAAAACATGAACAGCTGCTTACCTCATTGCACGTATAATTAGTTGTAATATTCCGTCAATACCTTGTAGGAGATGCGTCGTATTATAGCTTAAGATTACATATTTATTACATTTGAAATACGTCAAACTATATGGCCTCTTACATGTTAATAAGACTGCAGAAAAGCGTTATTTGAAAGACGTTAAGGCGTTGTAAAAAAACATATATATCTTAAAAACGTGAACAGCTACTTACGTTATTGGCACGTGTAATATTTTCAAAGTACGTCAATAGCCTGTCAAAGATACGTCATATTATATGTCAAGCCATAACATAACATATATTATACTGTAGGTTAGCAGTGAATTAGAAAAACGTTATTTGAAAGCCATTACGATGTTGAAAAAGTATGAAATATTCACATAAAAAGTAGACAGCTGCTTACGTCATTGTGCCAGCATGTATTATTTGTCAATAATATATCTAAAATATGTCAAACTATAACGTGTTCACTATGTGTCATTCACAAAGATATAACTTCTATTTTACGTTAATAGGACAGCACACACACATTTTGTGTAAACCCTGGCGTTAAAACTACGTAGTATTCACGAAGAAACGTGAACAGCTGCTAACATTAAATTAATAATAATTCTGAATTCAGAATTATTTTTAATTTAGCAGCTGTTCATGTTTACACGTGACCAGTGGGCACAGATAATACAAATTTTAACTTCGAACTTCATATGAAAATTGTATAGTTACACTAAAATAATTATCGGAGAAGTTAATTGCCCAGATATCGGAAGTTAACGATAATTGGTCTGTTCATCGTTTTCATGATTTAGGTAACTTTATCTTATTAAAATCCGATAATTCGACCTATTTTGATCATGATCCCCACTCTCGATAAAAATGTTCAGTGATTGATGCTATGAATGATATAATACAAGGAATAATAAGAGAAAATGGGGAATTCGTGTGTATACTAGATTAAGGTTAAACATGCATTTTTTACGTTTTTCATTTCGTCTGGAAATATATAAGCTTATACACATTTGATGAACACAATTGATCTTACTATATATATATTTTTTTTTCCAGCTGATGGTAAATTCACTAAATTGAATCCCTTAGCATCTGATATATCGATTCTTAACGGAAAACAAAAATGATACTGCTATGTCTCTACGTCATATTATTGCCATGTTTTCATAATTAACATATTTCGCTACTAAATATTGGTAATGGCCGAGTAATCAGGATGACGAGATAGTAGTTTAGCATCAGCTGGCAAAAAATAGACTATAGTAACGAACTCACTGTGAAAACAATACATTGACCTGTCAGACTATTATTACGGCGGAAACTGAAAGTCATGTGCAAGATGTAAGTGCATTTATTAAATCAATCAAGTACAGGTATAGTTACTGAATAAACGCCAGTAAATGGTACATTACATTAAAGAGCATACAATCTAAATCACTGTAACCATCATCAATATTACTGTCATAGTAGTTACAGTAGCAGTACGTCTATATATACTTCGAAACTTGGTGTCAGTGAACTTGGCATTAATGTTGAGATCTAGCCGTTTTGTAACTTAAAAGGGGCTTGAACAAACTATAGTGACAGAATTGTTTTTAATTTTGAAAGTGTCACTATAATCATTACTTTACTACAACTATCACTATCATCACTACATGATCACCAGATACACTATTATCGCTACAATTAGCAACATTATATAATACAAACCAAACTAGTGAATAAATTAATAATGTATAACAATTTGAGTAAATATCTGTAATGGGAGACCCATGCTGTGATTGAGTGAACCAAACCTTACTGTCAGAGAGGAACCTGGTCGAGTCATCATCATCTCTGCTCCTTTTTCGGCCTCTCCTGTTAAAAAGTGCAAACTAGAACATCAATTAGTTGCTTCAACATATGTAATCAATGTGGGGGATTCTTTCGCGTCCACCCCATTTCTGGAATTGCGGCTTATATAATGATCTTGGCTAGTGACGTCCTGGTTGCTAGAACTTTAATGATCCGAGCCTCCAATACAGACAAGTCACGCCAACTTGCTTGCCTGAGACAGAAGCGATCTCTCTCTGCCCTGAACAGCTTGTTCTTCCATGGTATGATGGCTTAATTAAGATTCACCGAGATCCTGGAAAAAAACAAGGTTAGTCAGCCAGTAGCAAGAAACATAGGAAAGGAAGGATATGAGACATAACATTGAAAAAGAAAACAGAAAAGGAAACACAGTCGTGGATAATAAAGCTGTACAATGCACTACCAAAACTGTTTTGGGCTGCAGTAGTATTTGCATTTCGAAAGTTCGCTTGATCAGTTTGAGTCTTTGTAAGTGACCATCTCTTAACATTGACTAATTATTTCTTCAGGTAATTGAGCTAGGTTACTGTACAACCCAAATAGCCTATCGTAGGCAGTGCTAATGAGGGCAATATCTGTCGAACATGGTAAAAAAGAGTGACATTTAGGCCCAATTTCAGAACAGTGGTATAAACCTCCTCGCAGGTTTAGAACCAAGATTGAAACGCAATCCAGGACAATCAGTATTCAGAATAATATTTTGAGCAGCTTATCCAGTCAATCCGCAGATTACTCGATCCACGGTTTAAACCAGCTGGAGGGTAGGTTTGATGTTAGATCTAAGTTATACAAATCTCAAATTACTTGTTAGCTTACACCAATCCATAATGAACCCATAACACAAAATAACAAAGACTGTCACTGATTATTTGGAGTCTTTGGAAGCATTCTAGCAAGGATATATAGTAATAATGGACGACAAGTGGAAGAATGCAGCTCAGGCAGTCAATCCCAGGTTTAAACCAGTAGGAAACTGAGTTCATGTTATTGTAAAAAACGGCAACAGTTTTTACATTGCGTTGGAAATTGTCTAAGCATACTAATACTCAAATAATAGGTGTCAAGCGAATGAAGCACTGTCGTAGCCTAATCACTGATGTAGTTGAGTTTAAAGTTATTCTATACAAAATGTAAATTTCTTGATAATCAGAGATGCTTCTAAGCTGAATAAAATACATATAATTAATGTCCACGAACATATATTACATATGATACAAATGTATTAGTTAACTATAGAAACGAAGGTATTAGTCCATTATATGTCGCACAGCAAATACCTATATTTACTGTATCCATGCAGAATTAAAAGATATATACTTATCTATATAAAGGAATCACAAGTGAACCATTATTTTCAAATGCATTTTAAGTAAGATGAAAGTTAGAGATATGAGATTTTGTTTGTCAATAGCCTAGTTGTTGTTGTTGTTGTTGTTCCCCAAGCTGCCTGGCCGAACAGCCCCAAGGCCTCGAGCAATTCCAAGGCCATAACCGAGCGCCCCCACAGAACCCTCCCTGCCGACCACAATAAAGCCTGGGTGACCGAAGCCACTCCATGGCGGGGAGCTGAGGAGGGTGCGGAAACGCCCTGGAAACCAAAGCCCCACCCAGGGCCCTGTGCCCCTCAGCAATTATGAAGAGAAAGTTGAGGGGCAAGGGAAAAATGTGACGCTTTGGCTTCCACTCTTGGTAGATTGGGAGGTCAATCCACGGAAAAGACGCCGTCACTTGAGATCTAGAAAATATATAAGTTAAAGGAACAGTCAGAGTAAGCTATGGGTATGGCAGAGATCGCTCAGTTCTCACTCTGATAGACCAGCCCATCACCACATGACTAGAACCCAATCTTCTCAGCATCAGCTAGGAAAGGCCCTAGAAAGCCGCCTTTGGCGGGGGGATAGCTCCCCTATTTCAACCTCTTTCGGGGTCGGGCACCCGCCTCAATAGCCTAGTAGGTTGTAATGCTGAATAGTTAATGTAACTAGTCACATTGGTAACTATTTTCGCCTACATAGTTAATGTTTACAAAGTATTTCAGTTGAGCTATTTAAGCTATAATATATAACTGTCCATTTGAGTGGGTATAAATAGCGGTGAGCATACGGTAGATGCAGAAACTTGGCCTGCTGTACCTAATGTAGCCTACAGTACCGGTATTTGGTTTAGCGTTTTAGTCAGCATTATTACTATTCTATCTATCTATCTATTGCCTGACGCCGTGATCCCCGAAGGGGTGGCCACGAACGAACCGCCCCCATGCACCTCTGTCCCCAGTCAGTCGACGCCCCTCCCCCCAACCAGCACCGCCCTCGTTCATGTACTTCCTCACTGCATCCTTCCACCTCATATTCGGTCTACCTCTCCCCTTCTGTCCCTCCACCTCGCTCTCGTACACCCTCTTAGTCATTCTCTCGCTTTCCATACGTTCCATATGGCCGAACCATCTCAAGTTCTATTAATAATTATTACTATTAATATTGTTAATTCAGTAGCTTGTAAGTGAAACCGAGGATTTCTAAGTAGTTTTGCATTAATACTATACATAATACAATATTTCGAACTGTAGCCTATCTAACTACAATGAGAGTGCTTTCTTTTTTTATGATTAGCTTTGTCTTTATATACGTATAATTTAAGAATATTGTTGCCATGCAATTAATTTAGATACATGAAGCAGTTGATATCCGTACATGTAAAAAACAAGGAACATTTATTTGTTGATAATTGATCACAAAACAAAAATAACAGGTTGCAGTTTATCGCAATAGGCTACTAATGGAGTTCGGCAAAGCTCGATTGATTGTATCTTTCCTCTGTATACCGGCCAATATCCTACTGTATCTTTCATGACATACACATACGTATATATATTTTTGTTTGTTCTATGTGAGTGAGGGAGACAAAAGGCAGAACTGCCTGTAGCGAGTGCCTTCCCCATAGTTGAGAGTGACAGGGCCAAAATCAAGGGACGTTCGAGCCAATATGCCTGGACACACAGAGTTTGACGCAAGTTAAGTCATAGGAGGAGGGAAATACTGATTCTGGGAGAGTTCCAGAGCTCAGCTGTTGAATAGAAGAAAGACCGAGAGAAACGTTTCACTCTTGGTTTGGAGAATTGCACAGAGTAGGCATGGGATTGTGTTGCAAGACGGGTACCACGTACCCTACGTAGAGGAGGTGGTATACACTGGGAGAGCTCTGAGGAGCACTCATTATTGTAGTAGCGATAGAATAGCGAAAGAGATGCAACATTGCGGCGAAGAGAGAGATTGCAGAGAGTTGGTTAGTGGGCGGGAATTAATAATACGAAAAGCCTTCCTTTCTACTTTGTCTAGAAGTTCGGTGTGAGAGGATCCTCCCCACACATGTGAACAATACTCAATACAAGGATGCACTGTGTCCCTGTACAGAGCAAGAAGCAGTGCAGGGATAAAGAACCACTGCACACTAGTACCCCTGCACACTGCATACCAGTATAATACAGTATATTATTATGGCCGATATAATTGTCATCATCTATAAGCCAATGTTCAAATACATTTTAAAACTTTCGAAACTCTCAGAAACTTGAAGTAACGGAAGTATAAAGGAGGAGAGTAGTAGCGATATGTCAGTAGTAGGCTACTCTTATCAATATACCTTGTACCTATCATCCCTAATATATAATTATGTCTTAGCATATGTGTACTCTCTCGATAACACATTTTAAATTAGCATAGCGCTGTTGGTAACTATAAGAGACAAACATTAGGAGATAAATATAGATAAAATTGCCCATTCGTGTTCTTCCTGAGTAACTCTGCATTTCGTACGACACTGTGATTGGCTGTTGCCAACCTTCACCTTAATCAGAGTTTTAAGCTGGGGATTGCTCGATCTCGATCTTATGACCGCATTCCAAAACAGAATTGTAGGGATCCCTACAAAACACCTGGAATGGGGCCCCAAAATATATCCTATTCAGAGTCGCAAATGCGGGGTGTGATGGGATTGGTAAGATTGACGTTGTGGGAATGAAGAGGTTGGCAGCATTGGCCCTGCTTCATTTCTTCCAATGTAAATTTATCTAGCTTCAAATTAACACTCCCCCAGACATATTATGTTCCAGTAAGTCCGAGGAGGCGGGAGCCCCAGGATCATTGCCACTGCCTCGCACTATACTCACAACAACACTGCGGCCATGAATTATCGCAGGAGGCTGAGGTTGCCACCAACGGTTTTATCGTATGGTAACTTCTCGGACTTACTGAGCTCATATGACGCAAAATTGCGTCATAAACTTATTGGAGAGGTATAGAGATAAGTCCATATGACGCGATCGCGTCATATGAGTTTTTGGTGGACTTATTCATATGACGCGATCGCGTCATATATGTCGCAAGGAGTTAAGCTTATAATCATTAAATAGTAAAATTACAATTAATACGATAAATTATGTGGCAAATGTCAATGTATATAGCCTACTTCCGACGTGTTATCGAGGTGAAAACTGTAGGTACAGTAATAAATGACACTGTTCTGTCTGGAATAATCCATTATAGGCCTATAGTAATTAATCGGACAACAAGAATTTCAACTGAATTACTGTACCGAAATCTAATAACAATTATATACCCAACACAAATATTATTCGGGAATCAAAAATGGACAAACTACTGCATGCTTTCCACTAGCTGACATTAAAGTTGACGAAATAAGTACCGTTACTATTATGAATCAAACCTATTAATAATGTTAGTGCTACAAAATATTCAAATTGTGTATAGTGATATCCGTAACATGAACAAGATGAAAGTTGGCAAAAACAAGTTGTGTACGTCGCCTTATTTCTGACAACACTCAGGCTAATGTAACAGTCTGTAAACTATTTACCAGTTTCAAGTGAAAACACCAATAGAATGGGCCCTCCGAAAACACGCCAGTCACTAATAAGTTGTGGGAACATCACATGAGAAAATTAGCGTGGACCTATTAATTTTAAGTTGAAACTGCAAGTAAGTGTTTACTTTCCTCACATAAATTTTACATCGAACCTGAGTTTTTCTAGTGGTATTTGGTGCAATTTTTTATATTTTCACCTTCATATTTTCGAAAAGCCCGCTATTCTAGCCTAGGTCTATTATAACTTATATGTTATAAAAAACCTACAGTAAGGTTGATGTGCGACCAGCTGCGCATGAGTAGAAATGGGTGTAGAACACGAAACTATAGTAATAATATATATATTTAGTTTCATGGAAGTCCTAAAGCCTGTAAGAGCTTGTCGAAACCAGGCAATAGGCTAATATGACCATAGCCTATGTATGCAATAGCCTTTCCTAATTATGATAATGTTTACAAGTGTTCTCTAAACGTTTTTTAATTATATATACCGGTATATATATATATATATATATATATATATATATATATATACTGTACATATATTGTATTTATATATATTTATTTATTAATATTGTGTAGGTTATTTCAATATATTGGCTTTATAATTGGAAAGTCTTGGGGAGATGTCCGCGCCCTATTTATGGTTCACAGATATACATTTGCATCAGATATTATATATATATATATATATATGAGAATGAATGTGGGGTGTCCGGAGAGCCCTACAATTGTTCCAATAATACTATTTGAGGTTTGTTCTGGGATCCCAAATATATTTACGAATACCAGGTTCCTTTGGGATGCGATTCGGGACCCCAATTATTTGTTTAGAAATACGCCTATTAATCCCGTGTTCTGAATACGGATAAACCTCTGTGTTTGATCCAGGATCGACTAATCTCAATCTCGGGTTTAAACCTGCCCCGAAATCCGAGGTTTAAACCACTGTTCTGAATGTTTGCCTTACTGGTTCAGAATTACACACAGGTAACATTACCGCCTACTATGGGTTTCAGAGGCCGTGTTACATTGTTTTTCGGGAATAACTTATTAACAAACAGTTGGATCAGTATGATATTTTAACACGGGTTTTTTTCACACCGTGCCCTAATTTTCGTGAATATAGTGCATTACCAAAAGTGTAGAATTAATCCACTTGTCCTTGTGTCATGAGGTTAAAGTCACACATTAATGACACAGAAACGAACAAGGCTACCGTGGCTTACCTGTGAGAACCACCAAACCATTATTTCTCCTCCATCAAACACGTAGTTATCACCCACCACCCAACCCTACTATTACCTTTAAATTCAAGTTATCTGTCAATATCAAAATATAAATATACAAAAAACATACTTTTGTATATTTATACTTGATATTGACAGATAACTAGAATTTAAAGACGATAGAGGTATTTACTTAGATCTAAAGGCCAATGTTTACATCTAGCAGCATGAATTCTAGCGATATTCTAGAGACGTGAGCCAAAATAGAGTGATATTCTAGAGAGTGTGGAATTGTTCTAGCTATGTTCGGACTGTATCTACTATCTAGCGGACTTGGCTATGGTAACCCTGCCACCACCCTTGTAGGCAAATGGATATGATCTATCGGAATAAAATTGAGTAGATATGGTGACTATAGTAGTAATAATAGTGGTGGTAATTGTGGTAGTGATACAGATAATGGTGATACAGTGATGATGGTGACAGTCAGTAGTGATGATAGTTATAGTAATAGTTATGATGGTCATAGCACTTGGGATAATAGCATTAGTGGTGGTAATGGATGTGACGGTGATAGTAGATATGGTGACGTTGATAGTAGTGGTAATGATGGAGTGATGATGACAATAAGAGTAGGCCTATTCATAAATGTGACTGTACTAGACTATAGTCTATTCGCTGTAGCCTAAGTAGGCGAAAAATCATGACCTCTATCCTCTGTAACTCAAAAGGTGCTGGAACAAATTGGTTGTAAATTTCCACATCTATTCCTTGACTGACTCTTCCCAAATGGTAGAAATATTAGCTCGATTACTCTAGTCGTTTTTTTAGTTACATAGGTTAGTGGTCATGATTGTTCGTCTTCTTACAGCGAATATACTATAGTAATGATGGTGATATTAGTAGGGATAATAGTGATGATGGTGATAGCAGTAGTGATGATGGTGGCAATATACTATAGTAATGATGGTGATATTAGTAGGGATAATAGTGATGATGGTGATAGCAGTAGTGATGATGGTGGCAATATACTATAGTAATGATGGTGATATTAGTAGGGATAATAGTGATGATGGTGATAGCAGTAGTGATGATGGTGGCAATATACTATAGTAATGATGGTGATATTAGTAGGGATAATAGTGATGATGGTGATAGCAGTAGTGATGATGGTGGCAATAATACAGATGATAGTAATGATGATGATGGTGATCGTAGTACTGATGATATTTTGTGTTCTATGGGAGTTCTAAAAGGCAGAACTGCCTGTATTGAGTGCCTCCCTCAGAATTGAAAGAGTGACAGGGCCAAAATCAAGGGACGTTCGACCAAATTGCCTGGACACACGTGGTTTGAAGCAATTTAAGTCATAGGAAGAGGGAAAGACTAATTCTGGGAGAGAGTTCTAGAGCTCAGCAGTTGAATAGAAGAAAGATTGAGAATAACGTTTCACTCTTAGGTTGGAGAGTTGAACAGAGTAGGGGTGTGATTGTGTTGTAAGACTGGTACTACGTACCTTACGTAGAGGAGGTAGTATACACGGTGAAAGCTCTTGGGAATATTGATTATTATAGTAGCGATAGAATAGCGAAAGAGATGCAACATTCCGGCGAAGAGAGAGATTGCAGGGAATTGGTGAGTGGATGGGAATTAATGATACGAAAGGCCTTCTGTTCTACTTTGTCTAGGAGTGTGATGTGAGAGGATCCTCCCCACACATGTGATAAATACTCAATACAAGGATGCACTGTGCCCCTGTACAGAGCAAGAAGCTGTGCAGAGGTAAAGAACACCTTGAGGTGGTTGAGCAGACCTAGCTTCTGGGAGGATGCCTTAGCAAGACTGGTAATGTGGTCCTTCCAAATGAGAGCAGAAGAAAAAGAGACACCGAGAATATTGAGAGAAGATGAAGGATTGATTTTTTGTATTGTTGAAGTGTAAGGGACAGTCCTCTGCGAGTTCTGAACGGATAGTAAGATTAAGAAATTGGGATTTGAAAGCATTAAAGGCAACATGGTTTTCTCTGTCCCAATTGGAAATAGTAGTTAGATTAGAAGATAAGTGTTGCATGGCTTCATTACGTTTGTTTTGAGGGATTGCTGGCTGGTGCGTTCAGGAAAACTAATTGAATAGTATAAGGTAGAGTCGTCTGCGTAGGAATGGATGGGACTGGAGGTACAGTTGAGAAGAGCATTTTTGAAAATTAGAAAGAGAATGGGAGATAGGACAGAGCCCTGAGGAATACCGGAGTTGGAGGATGAGGAAGTGAGCGATGGCCGTCCACAACCGCAGCTATGGAACAGCCGGAATTAAAGGAAATTAGAGAAAAAGGCACAGATGGAGGGATAAAAACCGAAGGATGGTAGTTTAGAAATATAAGATTTGTGCCAGACTCTATCGAAGGCTTTTGATATGTCTAGTGCAATAGAAAAGGTCTCACCGAAATCCCGAAAGGAGTATGACCAAGAGTTAGTAAGATATGAAAGAAGATCACCAGTAGAGAAACCTGTAAGGAAGCCATACTAGCGATCTGAGAGTAGATTATGAGAAGAGAAATGCTTAAGAAGTTTGGAAGCAAGAATAGTTTAAAAAACATTAGAGGTACAAGAGATGAGAGCAATTGGACAATAGTTGGAGGGATGAGAGGGGTCACCCTTCTTTGGGACAGGTTGAATGAGAGCAAACTTCCAGCAAGAAGGGAAGACATTAGAGGAGAGAGTTGGCCTAGGCAGGGAGTCAGCGCGAAAGCACAGTTTTTGTGTAGAACAGGAGGAACACCGTCCGGACTTTACACCTTCTTAGTATTAAGCCCAGAGAGGGTATAAAATACATCTTTACAAAAGATTAAGATATTAGGCATAAGTAGGAGAGGTGGGGGGGGGGGGGAGGAGAGGGAGGGATAGCACCAGAATCATGCAAGGTGGAGTTTCTAGCTAAAGGTTTGAGCGAAGAGTTCAGCTTTGTCAGAGGAAGAAGTGATGGTGGTGTCATCAGAGTGGAAAAGGGGAGGGAAAGACAAGGAAAAAAAATAGTTGGAGAGGTTTTTGGCTATATGCCAGAGAGCTTGGGAAGAGCTAGAGTTGGATAGTTCAGTGCATTTATTATTGATGAAAGAGTGTTATGCAAGTCGAACAACAGATTTGGCTTGATTCTGAGCGGAAACATAGGAAGTGTGAGACTCTTGAGTTTGAAAGCGACGGTACCGTTTGAATGCTTCCTCCTTGTTGCGGACAGCAGTAGAACAAGCGTGAGTAAACCAAGATTTTTTAGCATTAGACTGAGATAAAGAAAATGGAATGTATGCTTCCATACCCGAGAGGATTCCCTCGGCAATGTGTTCAGCACTCCCCGAGGGTCCCCGGCCTCGGAAGCAATAGTCATTCCATGGGAAATCAAAGAAGTACTGCTGAAGAGCCTCCCAGTCGGCAGCACCAAAGTGCCACAAGAGATTGAGAGAGAGAGAGAGAGTGAGTAAATATGCTAGGTAAAAACAGTTTAATGATGGACACAATTATTGTTACATCTGTAAAACTTTGTTGAACCCTAGTATCATGGGTGGTTCTGGCTAATAATAGACGGTTTTGTACAGTTTAAATATAGTGCCATATGGCCTTACCTACTTGGAGCTAGGAGTGTATTAAAGTTCATTGTTCAGTTGAAATAGGTCATCTTGCAACTGTAATGCTAATACCATCGTAATAAAACTTTATATTTATAACAGATCCTTCATATGCTATAATTATACAATCACCTATACAGTAGAGACGGATTGAGGAATGAAGAGATACGTAGGAGAGTGGGGCAGCAGGAACATTTGTCAGCCAGAGTGGACAGAAGGGTGCTCAGCTGGTATGGTCATGTTGAACGAATGGGAGATGAAAGACTTACAAAGAGAATATGTGAGCAAGGTACAAGGGGAGATAAAAGGGCAGGAAGACCCCCATTGAGATGGAGAGACTGTGTAAGAAAAGCTTTGGATGATAGATGAATGACTATAGATCAGGCAGGGGAAGTGGTGGTGCACAGGAGTGAATGGAGAATGCTTGTGAATAGTTGAGTGAACACATGGTCATTTGGAGGAAGGGGTCGGGCGCAAGTTGGACTAGATAATAGTCCATCAGGCGCCTGGCCCGGGGAGACAATTAATAGACTTAAGACTTAAGACTTAATAAAATAAAAATAACAATGCATAAGATACCTATAAAACCACTCCCAGATTTACCAGCAGAATATGTTACAACTACGTGTTGACACTATATCGTCTAAAATAGCTATTAGATAATATTATGCTAGGGAAGCACATTTTAATGATGGAGAAGATTATAGTTACATCTGTAACGTAATGTATTACAGGACGTCTTGAGTATGTCCTAAAAATGTGTTAATTGTATGTTGTATTATGTTAGAATTAACATAACGTCACTATTATTTTTTGCAGTACGTTTTCTACACATATTTTTGTTACGTGCACATTTCAGTTCTGAAAATACTTCTAATGTTACTAACTATTAACGTTTTCCTTACATTTCATATTGAAGGTTTTAAATTGGTGTCATCTTTACGTGCTAACAACATATAGATTGACGTTGTAGGTATGATATTACATGGCAAAGATCAACATTTATAATATTTGTACTAGCAACGTCATATTTACGTCCTTGCTGTTTGTTCAATACAGGTTACATAATTACATTATTTAATTTCTAATGTGGCACGTCCCATAGACGTAAAAAACGACCAAGTCCGTACATTATAGAACAATATCCGTATTACTAACCAATTACGTAGTAACAACGTTTTCAAATTATATGCACTTAACGTCATTAACTTATGTTATATTACAACCTTAAATAAATATATATGCGACATATTTTTGTAAACGTTTTAACATTACCATACCTGCACTATTTTGAAGTATTTTGTAGCTACCAATAACATTGTGTTAGTTCGTCTCTGAATGGTCGTAACGTAATGATTTAGAGGACTTCTTGAGTGTGTCCTAAAAACGTGTAAAGCCTATGTAGTATGTTAGTATTAACATAACGTCACTATTAACTTTTACCATAAGTCTTCCACACAAATGTGTCTTACGTGTTATTTTAGTACTGAGAAAACGTCTCATGTTACCGACTATTCACGTTTTCCTGACATGTCTTTTTTATGGTTTATAATTAGTATAATCTCTATGTCCTCACAACATAAATATAGACGTTGTAAGTATGTTATCAAATGACAAATGTTACCGTTTCTATCACTTGTACTAACAACGTCTTTTGTACATCCTTGCTGTTCGTCCAATGCAAGTTGCACTCTAACATTACCTAATTTCCGATTTGCCATGTAGTATAGATGTACAAAACAAAATAAGAAATAAAATAAAATAAAAATAACTATGTATAAGATACGTATAACACCACTATCATGTTTACCGGCAGAGTATGTTACAACGACCGTTTTGACACTATATAATAATTTCATAAATCTATTAGATATGCTAGGGAACAACATTTTAATGATGGGTATTATTATGGTTACATTTGTAACGTAATGTATTAGAGGACTTCTTGAGTATGTTCTAAAAACGTGTTAACCCCTTCTGTACCGCACCGTCTTTCTAGTTTTATTCTAGCTATATACACACGATTTTATGCAGCTTAAGAAGGATCTGTGGTGGTAAAAATGGTTAAATGAGATAGTTGGAAGCCTGTTTTTTGCTCAAGGACCTACATAAACTTAATAATATCGTCTAATAGTAGCCAGATTAAAGTTAATAAGATGTCGCCGGTACAGAAGGGGTTAAGTGTGTGTAGTATGTTAGTATTAACTTTTGCAGTACGTTTTCTACACATATTTTTGTTACGTGAAAAATTTAGTTCTGAAAATACGTCTAATATTACTAACTATTAACGTTTTCCTTATGTTTCATATTGAAGGTTTTAAATTAGTGTCATCTTTACGTGCTAACAACATATACATTGACGTTGTAGGTATGTTATCACATGACAAAGATCAAAACATTTATTATTTGTACTAACAACGTCATATTTACGTCTTTGCTGTTTGTTCAATACAGGGTACATAATTACATTATTTATTTCTAATGTGGCACGTCCCATAGCCGTAACAAACGACGTAGTCCGTATATCATATAACAATATCCGTATGTATAATGTGGCACGTCCCATAGATGTAACAAACGATGTAGTCCGTACATTATTGAACAGTATTCGTAATTACTAACCAATTACGTAGTAACAACGTCTTCAAATTATATGCACTTAAGGTCATTAACTTATGTTATATTACAACCTTTAATAAATACATTTGTGACATATTTTTGGAAACGTTTTAACATTACCATACCAGCACTATTTTGACGTATTTTGTAGTTACAAATACCATTGTGTCAGTTCGTCTCTGAATGATCGTAACGTAATGTTTTAGAGACTTCTTGGCTATGTCCTAAAAACGTATTAAGGTATGTAGTATGTTAGTATAAATATACCGTAACTATTCACTTTTGCAGTACGTTTTCTACACATATTTTTGTTACGTGTTATTTCAGTACTCAAAATGCGTCTAATGTTACTAACTATTAACGTTTTCCTTACGTTTCATATTGAAGGTTTTAAATTAGTGTCATCTTTACGTGCTAACAACATATAGATTGACGTTGTAGGTATGTTATTAGATGACAAAGATCAAAATTAATTATATTTGTACTAACGTCATATTTACGTCCTTGCTGTTTGTTCAATACAGGTTACATAATTACATTATTTCATTTCTAATGTGGCACGTCCCATAGACGTGCAAACGATGTAGTCCGTACATTATAGAACAATATTCGTATTTACTAACCAATGACGTAGTAACAACGTTTTCAAACGATATGCACATAAGGTCATTAACTTACATTATATTACAACATTTAATACATATATTTGCGACGTATTTTTGTAAACGTTGTAACATTACCATACTAGCACTATTTTGACATATTTTGTAGGTACCAATAACGTTGCGTTAGTTCGTCTCTGAATGGTCGTAACTTAATGTTTTAGAGGATGTCACGAGTATGTTATAAACACGTAGTACGTAGTATGTTAGTATTAACATAATGTCATTATACACTTTTATATAACGTCTTCTACACAAATGTTTCTTAAGTGTTAATTTAGTACTGAAAAAACGTCTCATGTTTCCCCGGTCCCGACAGGCAGATCGGCTGGATCAACGGAGAACGGATGGGCAATGTAGGCACAACATGTCACATCAGGGAAGTAATGCATCAACTCAGTCTTGAGCAGTGAGAGATGATGGACGATTTCTTGGGAAAATTCATCATTGGGCTCGGTCTCAAGGGTAGTCAGGAGTTCGAACATTCCGTAGCGTTTACTTTCCACATTCTTGATCCAGAGGTCCAACTTCCGGACAAATGTTCCTAGCTTCGAGATGAAGTCTGAGACAGAGCAGTTGGGCCCTTGGAATGACAGGTTTAAGTGGTTGAGGAACCCAAAAATGTCTGAAAGGTAGGCCAACCTTAAGATAAACTCCTCGTCCTCCAGATCTTTTTGAAAATCGTGTTCTTTCTCCATGAAGAATGCGAGGAGTTCATCCCTCAGTTCAAAGAGACGTCTCGTTGTATTCCCGTGGGAGAGCCAGCGAACCTCAGTGTGGTACAGGAGACAGATGTGGTTAGAGCCGAAATCTTCACAGAGCAGTTTGAACAGCCGAGTATTCAGGGCAGATGTTTTGACGAAATTTACGATTTTGATAACTCGGTTCAAGCATGATAACAACTTCGGAGGGAGCACCTTAGCGGAAAGGGCGAATCTGTGTATGAAACAATGGACAATTAAAAATCGCACATCACCCCGAAAATGCTCGCGTATCACCTGGAAGGCCCTTGCGTACCACTAGTGGTACGTGTACCACAGGTTGGGAACCACTGGTCTAAAACCATATTGCCTATCACTGATTAATTTATTATTCTGAAGATGCTTAATTATGTGATTATTTAATATAATTTCAAAGACTTTACCAAGAGTGGAAGTTATAGCTATTGGTCTGTAGTTTGATGGATCTGAAGAGGCACCTTTTTTAGGAACTGGATGGATGTTTGCTTCTTTCCAGGGTACTGGGAAGCATGAGGTATGAGTACACAGACGGAAATATTTTGCCAATACAGGAGCGAGCACCAAGGAGCAATTCTTAAGTACTATTGGAGGAATTTCATCTGGACCAGGAGCCTTATCTATTGAGAGATTCTGCAAAATAGTTTTGACATGTCTGGTGTGGATCTTAAGTGAGGGAATTTCAGGCGAATTAAAATTAAGTACAGGGACATCTTGATTTATTTCATCTAAGGTTGAGTTGGTGGAGAAAATATCCGCAAGAAGGTTAGCTTTACCTCGTGGGTCACTTACAAGATTGCCAGTCGGAAATTTTAATGGTGGAATGGATGAAGCAGTAGTGAAGTTGGATTTAAATGAGTTAAGAGTAGACCAAAATATTTTGTTATCATTTGGATTATTTAGAAGTTTATTTGCCTGCTTGTGGAGAAAGTTTGATTTAGTTAGGTTTAATACAGTTTTGGCATGATTTCTGATGTTTCTAAAGTAATTAAAGGCTTCATGAGTTTTTGATCTTGTGTATGCGTTGTAGGCTATTGTTTTTTGTTCAGTTACTCTAGCACAATTATGGTCAAACCATTTAGGTGAATTAGATCTTTTACTGTACTTTTGATGAGGAATAAAAGTTTCCATTCTAATTTGTACAAAATCTTGTATGTGGCTCAAGGTGGAGTGTGCATCATTAGAAAAGAAAGAGGTCCAGGGAATATCAATAAAGAAACCTTGAAGACCCTCCCAGTCTGCTCTATCGTAATGCCATTTAGTCACCAAAACAGGTTCAGAGTGGGAAGGTGTGGTAGGTGATAGACAGGTGGCCTGTATCAGACAGTGATCAGAAGATCCAAGCGGGGACCTCACTGTAACATCATAATTTTCTGAATTGGTTGTTAAAAATAAGTCCAGCAGGTGGGAATTATGATTAGGATTATCTGGTACACGGGTGAGTTGGTTGACTAGTTGAGTGAGATTAAATGAGTCTGCAAATAGCTCACATTCAAGACCAGCATCATCAGTCCTGGCTGAATGAGTGAGCCATTCAACATTATGGACATTAAAATCACCCAACACAGTGATTTCAGAAGAAGCATTTAAGTTGAGGACACTGAGTTGTGAGGACAGAGAATCAAAAAGACTTTGCTCTGGAGGAGTATTTGGGGAACGGTAGATGCAACATATGTATTTAAATTTACCAGCAGAAATTAATTTGTATATAGAATAATCAAAATGGGGACAATTGAAACTAGTAACCTCCTCCAGGGCAATTTCAGATTTTGCGAAGCAACATACACCTCCTTTAGGTCTGAAATTTTGGAGCAGTTGATAACCTGGAAAATTAAATCTAGACGTGTCAGATGTGGATGTTACTTGAGTCTCTGTCAAAAAAAGGAGAGTAGGGGATTCTGCTTGAAGAAATTGGTGTACAGAATTGATGTTAGAGTGAAGTCCCCTTATATTGCTAAAGAAAAAGCTGCACCGACGAGCAGCTTTGGGACGTTGCAATGCTCTTGACACAGTCGCATGATGACGACCGGGAGGGCCCTGTGTCAATGACCCAACCCTGCCGGGGGTGGATATCCGAGGGACCACCAGGTTTGCTCTTAACAATTGTACTGCCATATTTATTGAGTAAGGTGTATGGTGTTACATGTATGATATGTAGTGGGAAGAGTAGTGTTTTATGGATAGAGGATAGCAATGTAGGGCAATGTCGTGAAGTTGGATGTGTATGTTATATAAAGAGGGTTTTCCTGGTACCCCTGATGTGTGAGGCAGAAAGATATGTATCCAGCTACCAAGGCCTGGGAGAGAAAATGGAATTCAGGCTATACCCTGAGTTTCCCGAAACCTTGACGTAGTTTTGTAAACGTTTTAACATTACCATACCAGCACTATTTTGACGTATTTTGTAGGTACAAATAACAATGTGCTAGTTCGTCTATGAATGATCGTAACGTAATGTTCTAGAGTACTTCTTGAGTATGTCATAAAAACGTATTAAGTGTATGTAGTATGTTAGTATTAACATAACGTCACTATTAACTTTTGCAGTACGTTTTCTACACATATTGTTGTTACGTGCTATTTTAGTATTGAAAATACGTGTAATGTTACTAACTATTAATGTTTTCCTTACGTTTTATGTTAAAGGTTTTAAATTAGTGTCATATTAACGTGCTAACAACATATAGATTGACGTTGTAGGTATATTATCACATGACAAAGATCACCATTTCATATTATTTGTACTAACAACGTCATATTTACGTCTTTGCTGTTTGTTCAATACAGGGTACATAATTACATTATATTATTTCTAATGTGGCACGTCCCATAGACGTAAACACGACGTAGTCCGTATATCATATAACAATATCCGTATTTACTAACCAACTACGCAGTAACAACGTCTTTAAACATTATGCACTTTAGGTCATTAACCTACGTTATATTACAACGTTTAATAAATATATTTGCGACGTATTTTTGGAAACGTTGTAACATTACCATACCAGCACTATTGCCTTACGTCGTACTTACGTAACCTGTTTATTGGCTAGCTATATAATGCATTTATCAAGGGGACTATATGGTTCGCTCTAGCTCTCTCTCTCTCTCTCTCTCTCTCTCTCTCTCTCTCTCTCTCTCTCTCTCTCACACACACACACACACACACACGCACAAACACACTTTCTCACACACACACACACACTACAATTACTCTCTCACACACTCTCTCTCTCTCTCTCTCTCTCTCTCTCTCTCCAGCTATCACTTTCACCACTCACTCACTCTCTCCCCTTGCATACCAGAGGCTTTCAATCTACAACTCTCTCTCTCTCTTACTAATATTACTTCTTAATCAGTATTTTACTATGTGTATGAAGGAGACGAGACAAAGCTGCCCCCCCCCCTCCTTCTCTCTCTCTCTTTCTTGACACACACATACACACACACTCTCTCTCTCTCTCTATCACACACACACACATACACACACTCACTACACACACTCCATTTCTCTATCTCTCTCTTTCACACACACACAACTCAACCTCACTCTCTCTCTCTCTTTCTCTCTCTCTCTCTCTCTCTCTCTCTCTCTCTCTCTCTCTCTCTCTCTCTCTCTCTCACACACATCCCTATCATTAATCACCCTTCCTCTCCCCATTTTCGTCTGCCCTTTAAAATTAAACCTCCAATATCCCCTTCCAGACAGATGAGTAGAAGGTTGAGGAATTTATCGTTGATTTATTTACTTTATATTTAAATTTAGGTTTGATTCCTCGTATCCCCTTTCTCTCCCCCTCCCTTTCATTTACTATTAACTGTTTTTTCTAAAGATTAGTTATGCTTACTGTTCATACATCGTGTTAATTCTAATATATTCTATTTCTGGGTTGGATCTCCCAAGGTGAGCTATCTATTCGTGCCATCCTAAAATGTATTAAATAATTTATTCTATACAGTATTATATTTTATGTAAATAACGGATGAAAGAAAAACATATTTAAAAACAATCTACGCACTCACTGGTGCCCTCCTTTCAAGAGAAAATAATAATATAGATTAAAAAATTATGAAGTTATTTTTTTGTTCTATGTGATTGAGGGAGGCAAAAGGCAGAACTGTCTATAGCGAGTGCCTCCCCCATAGTTGAAAGAGTGACAGGGCCAAAATCAAGGGACGTTCGAGCCAAAATGCCTGAACACACGGAGTTTGAAGCAATTTAAGTCATAGGAAGAGGGAAAGACTGATTCTGGGAGAGAGTTCCAGAGCTCAGCTGTTGAGTAGAAGAAAGTTTGAGAGTAAAGTTTCACTCTTGGGTTGGAGAGTTGCAGAGTAGGGGTGGGATTGAGTTGCAAGACAGGTACCACGTGCCCTACGTAAAGGAGGTGGTATACACTGGGAAAGCTCTGAGGAACACTGATTATTATAGTAGCGATAGAATAGCGAGAGAGATGCAACATTGCGGCGGAGAGATAGAGATTGCAGAGAGTTGGTGAGTGGACGGGAGTTAATGATACGAAAGGCCTTCCTTTCAACTTTGTCTACTTTCAACTTTGTTTAAGAATATAAGGGGAATATAAAGTTTAGTGGGTCAGGTATTGACCTCCTCAGATTGAAATATTTCACTCTCTCTCTCTCTCTCTCTCTCTCTCTCTCTCTCTCTCTCTCTCTCTCTCTCTCTCTCTCTCTCTCTCTCTCTCTCTCTCTCTCTCTCTCTCTCTCCCTGTGTCTCTAATGTTACCTATGCTCTGTTCCCCCCCAGGTGAGCGAGTGTTGCCCCCCGCCCTTAGCCAAGTGGAGGTGGCCCCCCAGGAGACCCCCCGTGACCACCGTAGCTTCACCTGTGTGGCCCGGAACACAGAGTACAACCCTTCCCTTACCTGGCTAGTTAATGGCCATCCCGTCAACCAGGTGAGTCCAGATAGATAGATAGATAAAGATAGACAGACAGAGAGAAAGAGAGTGAGTGAGTACAACCCTTCCCTTATTTGGCTAGTTAATGGCCACCCATCAAAGGCATCGACAATATGAACTGTAGTAAGTACTTCACTATCCACCAATCTAATTACACGCGGGGAAACGGTTGCAAAATTATTGGTAAATCTTTTAACTCACACGAAGCTAAAAATGTCTTCTTCAATCGAGTCGTCAACTTATGGAATGGGCTTCCCCGAGATGTCATAGACTGCAGCACCGTTGATTAATTTAAACTTCGCCTAGACAAATATCTCGCATCAAACCCGCGACTGACTGCGTTTGTAAATGAATAACTTTATTTTATCCTCCCATCAGTTACTAACCCATCTGTCCCCTACTAACTTCCTAATCCTGCCACGGACATTAGTTCCAGGGCAGTAGTTCCCTTTCCAATGTTCCCTTACCCACTCTAAACCACTGTTTGGACACTTGATCCTCAGTGTTTTGGAGGACAAGCAGCCTAGAAGGGTCACTAGACCTGTTGTTGCTTGATTTCCTTTGTAGTGCTTTGTACTCCTTTGTACCCCGTCAACCAAGTGAGTCGTACACACACACACACACACACACACACACACACACACACACACACACACACACACACACACACACACAACTGGTATAAATGCAGGTGGTACAATATAGATGAACATATCAAACACTTTCCCTACTTGGAGAGGTAATTCCATCGCCTTGTAACGAAACACCAGACTAGGCCAATGCTCTATATATGTTGTTCATGTATTGTATGTTTTCCTTTGTATTCTGATGATAATATAGAGCATAAACTTTAAATAAAACAAATAGGAAATTTGGATATAGAGCACAATACAGGGGCTTGAAGCCCCCTTCTTCCTCACGTTTAGGTCCATTAGTTTTGAGATTGTAAGACGTTCGCCCCATTGGTTTGGCGATTTAAAGTCCCTTCGCCCCCATCTCTTTAACAATGTTCAGACCTTTCGTACCTTTTAGGTGTCGATTTTTTTCTTGGCGAGCGATAGCAAGCCTGCAACTTAAAAATAATCGATTCTACCGATAAATGTACAAATATATCCCGAAAGGTGGGTATTTTGGTAAACTTGACAGAGGTCTAGTAAGGAAACTAAATAAACATGTTCTTACTACACCTTAATAATACAGAAAAAACACTTACACATACAACTACGATAAAGGCACACACATGACAAATCTATATATGCATGGTCTTATACACACGAAGATATATTCAAACAATCTCCTCTATCTTTTCCCACACATACAGTACACCAATACAAACTGCCTCTCTCTTTGCACCCACACACAAACAAACACAAGCACCTTTGATCCTCCCCTCACCACACACACACACACACACACTTACACACACACTCACCCTTTCCTCCTCCCCTCCCCACAAGACAGAGTGGCACCATTACTAGATACATGGCTGTTTTGACTCTTGTGCCCTCCCAATACTTTTATTCTCAACCCAACAACAACATTCCTACTACAACTACCAACATTCATACACAACTACCAACATATACTGTATACTTCCTTGTAGATATTACAACTATAAACTATTTAAAAATAATTCCTTTTAATAATCCGTGAAATATACCCTTTTCATAATAAGTAGGCAAGAAATCTTGACCCCCTAACTTCTGTAACTCAAAAACGGGCTGGAGCAAATGGGCTGAACATTTCCCCACCTTTTTCCTGCCTGACTTTTCCCAAATGGTAGAAATATTAGCTCGATTGCCCTAGTCGTTTTTTGAGTTACAGAAGTTAGGGGGTCAATGTTTTGGCCTACCAATAACGAACAGAGTATAGTTATTCTCATCACCATTTGTACGGTAGCGCTAATAAATCCTGAATCAGCTGTCATTACGTTTGGCTCGCTCTGTGCTGTATTAATGTCTGTCAGATGTTGAATAGGGTAGGTATAAGTGAAGGAACATGTTTGTATATATCACTCGAAAGTAATGAATCAAGTTTAAGATATTGCTGATACCAATTATTGATCAAAATATACTTGGTGCCGAGACATCACATATTTGGCCGACTGCACAATATAATAATAATAATAATATCAATATAAAGTTCTATGGCACTATGATCCTATACGAGGCACCAATATAGGCAAAACATTGAAAGTACACAAAATAATACTAATACTAATAATATTAATACAAAAATAAAAAGTTCTTTGGCACTAGGGTCCTATACGAGGCACCAATATAGAGAGCAGCCTGTCGCTAATACAATCTACCCTCATCCCTGGCAGCACCATACTGTATATCTTCATTAACATTATTATTAAATTACGGTGGATTTATAACAGTACCCCCATCAACACAATTACTTTCCTATCAGCCACCATCATCACAACTAACACACACTCATCACCTAACTACCTCTAAGCTTGATGGAGGTCGAAGGTGAAAACTAACAACAAAATAGTAAATAAATATATACATAAATATATACATATAAACGAAAAATATGCATCTCCCCTTAATACACATGGCACCAGTCCTGACATTATTATAATCTACCAATATAGCAATTACATAATCCATCACCACTACTACCACCACTATCAGGTTAAGATTAATAGGGACAAAGTCATCAGCTAAACAGCTGCTGGTGTGGTCGGTTATATGGGTTATGATATTACTGTCATCACTCATTCGACATTATCTAATACGTTGATAATTTTGTGTACTAGGAGGGGTACCCGGCGTTGCCCGGGTTTAAATTCTACTAACATAATCACCATCTGATATCAATCACTACTACCACAATCATCACAATACTACTACTACCATAATCACCGGCTTCGACCTCCCTGTGCCTCATTAAACGGCGACCTCGATTTCGGCCGCTAAATGACCTCCGATTTTGGATCTGACCTCATCCGTACCCCCATTTTTGGGAGCTGCGAACAACTTTCCTTCCATACACCTTTTCGATCGGAGGCCTCCTTCTGCCCCAAACGGCCATTTTTTTCGCATTTTTTTCGCTCCCGTATACTACATAAGTTCTGCCGAAAATGTTATTAAACAAAAGTGTCTCTGATTTCCACTAAACTCGCCTAAAACCATCTCCAAAGCCTGCGCTTTCCAACGGTGCCCCACACTCCCACCTGGCACCAAAACTGTGGGAGGAGTTTAATAACAAAGGTACAAAGGTCGGGTAGCTGACAAACAGACAAACATTGACCTTTATTTATTAAGATGTATGTTTTTTTTTTTTTTTTTTTTTTTTTTTTTTCAGAGCAGGTAAATTTAACTATATAGAACTATACTTGATTATATGCAGGCCAGCAATCCTGAATCCTAACCCCTGGTAACTCAACAGAGGTTAGATCAAATGGGTTGTACATTTCCACACCTATTTACTCGTTGACTCTTCCCAAATGGTAGAAATAATTGCTCAATTATTCAAGGCCTTTTCGAATTATGAGAGGTTCGGATCGGGATTTCTGCATTTGACTCCCAATCAAAAGGTCTCGGGTTCGATTCCCGGGTAGAGCGAGACAGACGGGCAGTCTCCTTACACCCAATGCCTCTGTTCACCTAGCAGTAAATAGGAACCTGGAATTAGTGGACCTTTGTGACGACCCATTCGGGGAAGTAGACTGTGGTAACCTGGATAATAGACAGTAGCCTCTGTGTACCAGGCTGGGTAATTCAACCGATCATACCCACCACAAGCTCCAAAGGGCAAAATCACGGAGATGAGCGCCCTGGCCAAGTACAATTTAGTGTAAGTCCTCCACTTACATTTTACTTTATTATCTGGTGTGACGTTCAAAGGAAGATAATAGATTTAACAGTCCTCGAGCGGCTAGGTTAATACCTTCTACTACCTGCCCAGCGGGCATATTTACCCTAAATGAGCTTCATTCCATGCTCTTTTTCATGCATAAAGAAGAGCCAGAGCATAATACAATTATGTATCCGTGAAAGGGCGTTCATTGAGCTTTCCAATGACACCAGAACCATCCTTCTACGACCACGGGTTCTCTTGCAACGATCGTACAACACGAAGGAAAAATCCCAAAAATACGGTAATTTCCTTACATAATTCCCTGTCTAGCGAGGTAGTGGGTGCGGATGTGTGTGGAGGTGGGGCCAGTTACAGTGCGGGAGCCGTGCTGAACGCTCCTCCCACCGCTCGGACTCTCTCTCAGAGCAAATTATGTGCTCAATATCGCAACCGACTTAAGGCGGGCCCCGCTCTTTTGTCCATGGTTCTCTAGACCGCCTTAAGTCGGGCCCCGCCAAAGAGGGGTTAAAGAAGAAATGTCAAATTATATATCGTATCACACCAAAACAAACTAAGCAACCACCTGAGGAGGTTCACCACTGTGGATAACAAGCTGGCCAAAGTTCTAGTTACTGACCAGGTAGGGGGAGTGGCTTGGTTGTTAACCCTTCTGTGCATCAGTACGCGATTTGCATCTTTTCTGAGATACTTACAAGTCTTTGTGACCACCAGGGGAATTTAAAACCTTTAGTTTAGTTACTTCAACCTCTGCATTTGTCTTTGAGTGAGCTGTGGGCAGAAAACTAATTTTGGAGAGGTATTTATGAGATTGCGAAAACTCTGTTTCTGAATGCTAAACGGTAACCCTCGAATCCTCAGGATAATGACAGGGTTAATTTGGCTAGCACAGAGTATAGTATATGCCACACTCGATGTCAGCTACTGAAAAAATAACTGGCCACCTATACTGTATGTCAATAATTCCAGCTAATTGGCACTTGTGACTGTGTCCAATGCCTCTTCTTATAGTTTAACAAAGGTTTTAATAATCACGGTCACACAATCAGCAGGAACTACTGCCATATAAGTAAGTCGTAATTTTCCCAGAATTGCTGAAACCGAGTATAACTGAATACATACTACCCATTCCAGAGTTGGGTTACGAACATCAACCAGCGCCGAAGTGGCTTGGTGGTGCCGGTGCGGTACGACTACTTACCCGGGGGTGTGATGTTGGTGGACTGTCTGGCAGCGATGGGACCCCAACACAGGGAGGCCTCGCAACTCAAACTACGGCGCCAGGACTACCTCACTGCACAGGAGTACCATTTTAACACAGGTAGCCTATGTGTAGCTCTTCTATCTACCTTTAATTTAAATATTCTGTAAACATTATGAAGGACGTATTAAGCTTTCTCGTGTGTGCGTGTGTGTGTGTGTGTTTTCATGTGGGTATGAGGGAGACAAAAGGCAAAACTGTCTGCAACGAGTGCTTCCCCAAGAGTTGAAAGAGTTACAGGGCCAAAATCAAGGAATGTTAACAACAGTTTCATGATAGCTGTGTCACCTGGACGTAGTGTCTGTCTACCCAAGGAATGCCTTATGGCAGTAGGTAATGGCTCCTCAGGGTTATTCTTCCCAACTACAGGCTGCCAACCAATACTAGTGGGCTGAGTAATCGAACTGGATTTAGCTGTCAAACTAAACCTAGTGGTCGAATAGCTCTATCAGTCAAAGTGGTCCAAACAGTCAAAGTGGGCCAAGCAGTCAAAGTGGATCAAGCGGTCAAAGTGGGCCAAGCTGTTAAAGTGGGCCAAGCGGTTAAAGTGGGTCAAGCGGGTCAAGCGGTCAAAGTGGGTCAAGCAGTCAAAGTAGGCCAAGTGGTCAAAGTGGGCCAAGCGGTCAAAGTGGGCCAAGCGGTCAAAGTGACATAAACTCCCCAAACTCTGCTTAGTGGAGATAATTAACAGATAGCTTGTGAGAACACGAGAGATCCTTAGGGAGCATCTGATTGGTAAATCATTTGGGAATTGTGTTTTGCAATAACTGCGGAGGTTAACATCATTAAAAACCAAGTTAAAACCAAATATTATATTACACTAATTCACACACACACACACACACACACACACACACTCACTCACTCACTCACTCTCTCTGACGAAATTATATCTGATTTGTAAACAACTGTCAACATCCTCCATGCAAGAACTGAAGAGAACACTGTAGAACTAAAATGTGTGTGCCCATGATTGAACACAGACAATAACTAGTACGCATTTTCAAAAATGAACACAATTTAGAAAACGTAGCTAATTTGGCTATTATTAGACGATTTTATGAAATTAGGAAGGGTATATTGATGTCACAGAGATAGTAATTACCCTTTTGTTGCCTATATAGAGATCCTTCCTAGTATTAAATCGTCTAATATGACAGCCTGTCAGCCTATCAATTGTCAATATGCGTCCTAATCATCAAGGCGTTAACACCAATATACCTTTATAAGAGTATTTTATTCCAGACACCTTAATCGCCCTTTCCATACCCCATAGCAATCTATATTTTTATATCTATCTATCTATCTTGCTATCTATCTATCTATATATCTATCTATCTATATATCTGTCTATCTATCTATCTATCTATCTATCTATCTATCTATCTATCAATCTATCTATCTATATCTATATATCTATCTATATACTTTTTATGTATATATCTATTTGTTTTTATTTATAATTTTATTTATCTCTTATTTATGTATATATATATATATATATATATATATATATATATATATATATATATATATATATATATATATATATATATATATATATATATAATTATATATACTGTATATTAGAGATGGACCGAATATTCGTTTCGTATTCGTATGTGCGAATATTCGAGAAAAAAAATCAATATTCGTATTCGTATTCGTATTCGCATTTCCATTCAGTGCTATTTGCAAACATGCGAATATTTTCATAAACCAATAGAAGATATACAAAATTGTAAAATATAACATTTTAAAGAGTGCGTTCGCTTGTACGATGTCGGGGAAAGGCATGCTTCTTTATTAAACCCTTTAAGTACCATAGTATGTGAATGTTTTTTAAACTAATGGAACTGAAATTGTGTACATCGACTTCCAAACCAATCTGATGATCTCTGAACTTTGAAATAATTGTAATAGTTCCGAAATCTGACCTTGTTCATTATAACGGAATAAATGGTCTTGGTACAATGTTGCTAATGTACCGGCTACCGCTAGATCAAGCGAATCACTTTCATCACTTCCATCTAGCGACATCAAGATGTGATGAATTCTAGCGATATTCAAGTTATGTTCCTTATTTTAAGGAATTGTAGAGATGTTTCGATTGTTAAAGATTATTCTAGATACTTCAACATATGTTTTCTAGTGACATACAAGTTTTTAGTGTCTGGTGACTATCTAGCGATTTGTCAATGCTATTCTAGCATATATTTGTGCTTTAGTTTATCATGCATTGTTTAATATATTTGCCCTATTTCTCCAGAAGACTTCCTACATGATATAGTGTATTGTTCTAGTGATAATTAAATATTATACAGGGCTATTTTAAGTTGGCTGATGATTATGAAACAGTAATATGCTGGACAATGAGAATACTGTATGTAAACATGCCTGATAATGCCTGATAATATCACTGATAATGTTTGGCAATTTCTGCCAAAAGCCCAATGGCTAATTAGTGGTGGTAGCGCAGCTTTACACATTCACATCGTCATTGGCTTCCGGTAATTAATTTCATAGTAATTTAATTAACGTTTGTTGGTGATATAAAAAGAATTACCAGTTCTTGAAGGATGACAATTTCATCCTTCAAGAAAGATTGAAATATTCGCTATTCGCTATTCGTATTCGCGAATTATACCAACAAAAATTCGTATTCGTATTCGTATTCGCAAATACTGAAAATTGATATTCGTTCCATCTCTAATATATACCGTATATATATATATATATATATATATATATATATATATATATATATATATATATATATATATATATATATATATATATATATATATATATATATATATATATAAATATACAGTATATATATATATATATATATATATATATTGTTACGAAGGGAGGGCAACCAGATGCTTACATAGCCTAGCCCACAGCACCGTACTACCCTGCAACAGACACGCAGGTTCTCTAGGATATATTGTTACCTTCCTCTTTTCTCTATTAAAGCAGTAACAAGGAGACACAAAAATATCTATTGTCCCCGAGTCTATTCCATAGTGCGTGTAGTATGCAAGAGAACTTCTAAGGTTACTCTATACTACACCAACATTATCCAACCATACCACTACTAGACTCCCAGAACACTCTGTATCATGCCCAATCGCTTAGGAATTGAGAACAATACAAAGCAAAAACCCATGGAAAGTCCTGTACAATAAACCTCTGTGCCAAGCCGATTATTATCCCTAGCCTATGTCCTAATAATACACCGAGTGGGTCTCTTCAGCACAGCTCGGCGGTGGTGTTGTAGGGGGTAAACAACTTTAATGACTTAACCCTTACAACATCATCTGGGGTTAGCTCAATACAAACGAGTGCAATGGGGACAACCTCACCTAGTAACAGGCTCCACCCCTAGTCCCTGACTGCACCGAATGTATTGCTCCTAAAAACTAAACAAGGCCCAAGGGTTGATATCCTGGGGAAATTGGAAGCTGGATGCCACCCAATAAAGGGTTGGATAAGACCCGAGTCAAAGGATGCTGTGTGGTGGAAAAAGCTTAGTCTACCATATCACACACCCAGCAACCTCAGTTCTCAAAGGCCTGACAAAAACAGAGATAAACAGTCCAGCCACCCAATCCCCCCAGTGATATCATCCATGAATAATATGCACATATAATAATGGTGAAACAAAATTAAGAAACCAGTGTAGAAGCTTATACACTAAGATTGCCAAAGGAGCATGAATGCAGTGATCAATGTTAAACTAAAGAGGTTAACACAAAACAATATGCTCAATATGACTCCAGCCCCTGCTATGCTCCAATCAAATAAAGAACAAGAAGAAATATGCGGTATTCAAGGGAAACAAAAGGAGCACGCTCGACCGACACCCAAAAAAGTGATGTTGACACAACGAGAGGCAGGACTAGAGTAAGCTCTCGCGGCCCACAGCCAAGCGAGGGAGGGAAACGGGGAGCGCCAGGCATCGCCAGAACATACAATTAACTAGGCAGCCTGGGCTCTCACTAGCAATACAAAGTAATCAAGTAAAACATAAGACAACATTGTGTAAACTTATGATAAACGAAATAATTGCACAAAGGCTAAATAAACTAATTAGTTATAGTACTAGCCAACCGGCCACACAGACTACAGGCGCCATCCTGCTAGCCACGAGGGAAGATAGGAAGAGGGATAGCCAGCAACTAGCCTCTCCCAAGGCCCTCCACAATAGACCTCGTGAATTATACAAGTTAAAACAAACACTTACAGCTGACATATCTGCTGGAAGTGACACCCCCACACCCAGGGGGAGTCTGTTGGTGCATCTTGAAACAACAGACTGCTCATACTTCAATAACACTACAAGACATACGCAACTACAGTCTTTTTTATAGTATTTTTATTTTTTTATTTTTTTATTTAAATATTTTCTTCTATACAGAAACACAGCAACTCCTACTTTACGACCCTACGCTGGGCTACATACGGCAACTATCAAGCACCAGACGTAAACATGCTAATCAAACCAAAGTAGGAGGCTACACCAACACTGACTGAACGGCGAGGGTTCTCCTTAACACCTTACGAGCGGCCTATGCGGTTTATTTATGTGTACCGCACAGCGGGGTGTTTTTAGCCAAAATAGGGCTGTTTACGTGAACATTTTCATGCCTAAATAAGACCCAGAACGTAAAACAAGTACCTATCCCTGAAAGGGCATAAACAGAGCTTTCGAATGACACCATAACGATCCTTGTATGATGGATAGTTTTCTTGCAATAACCGTGCAACGCGAGTGCAAAAAGCAGGTAATTCGGTACTTTCAGTACATAATTGAGTATGTAGCGAGTGAGAGAGGGAGGAGGGAGCTGAGATTTGTGTCAGTACGTTCGCCGCGGTGGTCTGGAGCAGTCATACGCTCGCTAGTCTCCTGCCACCACTTGTCTCTCTCTCTCAGCCACATTACGTGCTGAAATTGCCACTCGAGTTATGTCGAGCGCCGCCACATAGTCCAGCTTTATTTAACTCGACTTATGTTGCTCGCCGCTAAATAAGGGTTAAAACATATCCTCCCGTGACAAACAATCAGCCATAACATTATCAGTGCCCTTTCCATGCCAAACATCCAAACTGTGTTCCGGCAGCAAAACAACACCTGACACTGATAACCTGCCCAGTCCATCACAAGACTGGCACTTCTTTTCGATCTCTCCGGCAACGGGACCTGCCGATAACCTTTCACTATTTCCACCTTAGTGATGAACGTGGCAGCCCCGATGCGGTCTATGGGGTCGTCAACTCTGGGTAATGGATAGGTGTCTGTCAGGGATAATGCACTAACACTACTGCAATCAACACAAAAACAGATCTTGCCACTCAGCTCAGGTTGCAAAGTCACTGGCAACGACCACTCACGATATCCCTTATCCCTCAGACCCTTCTCCAACATGTAGTCCAGCTCTGCTTTTACGACAGGCTGTCGAGCAGGATTTATACGGCAGGGAGCCAACTTGAGCTTTTCACTGTCTCCAGCCGCTATATCAGGTGCCACCCCGGACATAAGGCCTGGAGAATCAACAAACATGCGGAAGTACTGTCACAGCCTACTAAACAACTCCTCTTGGCGCTTAGGAAGAGGTTGTAACTTATCTCGAAGAACAACATACTCATTGCCCTCCCACAACCCCGCCGGAACCGCAGCCTCTAAACTATAATCTCCCTCCTTCTCCACCTCCGTCCCTAATACAGCCAGGTCATGAGAGGAACAATCTCTACCAGCTGTGCAGTCACTCCCAGAGTTCATAAGTGCTAAGGCTTCCCCGCCGATACCATACATGCGCACCCCCGCATTCCTTGCGGCTACACCTGCCTGCGCAACATCACCTTCTTCAGCGCCACGGCCATATACAGTCGGTCTATGGTAGGGCTGTTGCATTTTCCTAGGGCAGCATTGGGAGGCTATGCGACGGTCGGGCGTATCTATTACATAGTCAACCTCACCAATCTGCTTAATGTCCTGATACTGACCACAAAACTTAGCAGCCATGGGTTGACCCTGAACTGACAACCGTGCCAAAGCCTCGTCGCCCACCTTGAACACCCTAGATTTAGCCTGTTTGTTACAAGGGTCTCTCATCTCCGTGTTCATGCTGCTAACCGGGATAGCCTCCGGGTATCTAGTGGTAGTATCAATTAAAGTGTGCAAGTATTTATCTTCCGAACTGGTGGGTAATAAGGGGCCAACCATGTCAACTATGACATGAGTCAATGGCTGTTCAACTTCAGGTGAAGGGATCAGAGGTGCCACAGGTATTCCTGGGTGAGGTTCTCCAACTACCTTACCAATATGACACATTAAAAAAGAAGCCACCGATGCATGCATATTAGGCCACCAAAAATGAGAATGTAGCCTATTAGTAGTCTCACATACCCCTAAATGATCCGCCAGTGGTGCCAACTGCGTTAGCCTAACCAGCCCTTCCCGGAACTGGGCAGGCACCACTAACTGCTCCTCCCCCAAACCTGAGTTCGTATCCGGCTTCCACTGCCGATACAACAATGCCCCCTTTTCAACAAATTTCTCTGCTTGACCGTTCTTCCCACCAGTCGTACCAACCTTCTTAAACAGGAGGCCCAGACTGGGGTCCTCTTGCTGCAACTTGCTCAGTTTGTTTCTAGGTAACTCCATCAAGGCAGTTACCTCTGACCTCTCAAAAATATCAGAAGGTTGAGTCGGTTTCACTATGTCAGACTCGTCGTCCGGCACTAGGTCACCTCTACTAGTCTCGGTAGCCTCACTGGGGTCAGCCAAACCCACAGCTGTCTCCAGACCAGTGTCATCTAGTAGTGCATCATGGGATGGCCCGCACTCATGGCTGTTGGCCCCCGCATCCACCTGTTGTGCCAAATGTGCCACTGATTGGATCACTGCACCAACAGGGTAGGTAGAGTCCATGTTATCTTCTTGCAAACAACCACCACCAGGGGGCACAAAAACAGCCTCAGCGACGACTATAGGAGGCGGGAAAACTACATCCCCTGCCAAGTCAGTCCCGAGCAAAAAATCTACCCCCTAAACAGGCAAAGTGTCCACCATAGCCACCTTACACTCGGCAGTCAAAAGTGGGCACTCTAGGGTCACCGGGACTAAATCACAGAATTGTTCACTGTTGATTCCCCTGCACATCACAAACTCTCCCGTACTAATAGGTCCCCCTGTCAGGTTGCGACACATGGATTGTTGCACACCAGTATCCCTAAACACCTTGACAGGGTAAGTCTGCTCACCAACCCGTACAAATCCATCATGTATGAATGGCCGACACCAATCAGGGGAAGTCTGGTTATGCTCAGGTGGTGATACCATCTGGGGCGGCAAAGTGCTTACTACCCTGCTTCGCGCTGGCCAACACTGCCCCCCAAACTCACCAGTACCTGGCTTGCCTTTCACAGGCACCTCCCCTAATGTCGCCACCAACTGGACAGCCTTGGGTTCCTGGGTAGCCCTCCATTTAGCACACTGAGGTTTAAGATGACCCTCTTGTTTGCAAAAATAACACATGCGCATGCTCATAGCATGTCGCTGGTATACCTCATTATAAGATTGTGTCTCATTTGTGGTAACTTTGGGTGATGAGGGACGAGCGGATACCACGGCTGCTTGGTGCACAGGTCGGTCTCTCCTGTCACCAACACCGCTCCCCATACGACTGCCATGCTGGGCTAGTGCAAAGTCATCAGCCCAAACTGCTGGTTCCCTTACTGATTTAAACCGCTTTTCTTTTAATTTTGCCCCAATGTCCCGTTCAACTATGTTTGTAAACTGCTGGGTGTGGCCCCTGACACATGGGGGGAAGAAGGATACTGGGGATTGCTAGCACAATTCGAAACAAAGGTACTGGCCATACGGGCATAACCATAGCACTGTGCAAATGAAGGGGCCATACGGATAGTTGTAAAAATTGACTGTGGAGGCATGGTGGCAGGTACTGTGGTAATAGGGGGAGACTGCCTAAATGCAGTCTCACCTAGCACTTCTGGAGTTGTTGCTCGACTCTGGGCCCCAGTAGAATAATAGCTAGCCTGACTGCTAGGACGCTGCGGCACATGCAGGATGGTGCCATCATCCACAACACAAGTACTAGCTTCAAAATATGGACCACTAGGCGGCGCAGCCAACTTGCACACCTCTTGAACTAACTCTGCCCTAGACATACCACCGCACCTCCACCCATACCCCTCCAACACACGTCTTAATTCATCATTACTCCTGCTAGCAACCTCTTCTTGACTAGGATGGGTTCTAAGAAACTGCAAAACGTCCTCCTTCGCCACAATATGAACAGAAATGTAATCAACATGCGACATCTTAGCAATAGTTGTGGACACGGGTTAATGAAATAAGAGTAGGCCTACTATGTCCGTAGACTTTCAACTGCAAGACAAATTAATGACAATCTAAATATAATGCTTCACCCCTCAAGAACTCTATACTATCACACTATCCTGGCGAGGTCGCCACTGTTATGAGGGGAGCCGGGGCAACCAGATGCTTACATAGTCCACAGCACCGTACGACCCTGCAACAGACACGCTCTTAATATCTGACTCAAACACCAAGACACGCAGGTTCTCTAGGAAAAATGTTTATCTTCCTCTTTGCTCTATTAACCCTTAATTAGCGGCGAGCAACATAAGTCGAGTTAAATAAAGCTGGACTATGTGGCGGCGCTCGACATAGGTCGAGTGGCAATTTCAGCACGTAATGTTGCTGAGAGAGAGAGACAAGTGGTGGCAGGAGAGTAGCGAGCATATGACTGCTCCAGACCACCGCGGCGAACATACTGACACGAATCCCAGCTCCCTCCTCCCTCTCTCACTCGCTATATAAGGAATTGTATCGGGAAAGTGACTAATTACATGCTTTTTGCACTCGCGTTGCACGGTTATTGCAAGAAAACTAGCCATCATAAAAGGATCGTTATGGTGTCATTCGAAAGCTCTGTTTATGCCCTTTCAGGGATAGATACTTGTTTTACGTTCCGGGTCTTATTTAGGCATGAAAATGATCACGTAAACAGCCCTATTTTGGCTAAAAACACCCCGCTGGGCGGTACATATAAATAAACCGCATAGGCCGCTCTTAAGGTGTTAACCCTTAATTAGCGCCTCACCACATAAGTCGTATTTAATAAAGCTGGACTATGTGGCGGCGCTCGACATAGGTCGAGTGGCAATTTCAGCACGTAATGTTGCTGAGAGAGAGAGACAAGTGGTGGCAGGAGAGTAGCGAGCGTATGACTGCTCCAGACCACCGCGGCGAACATACTGACACGAATCCCAGCTCCCTCCTCCCTCTCTCACTCGCTATATAAGGAATTGTATCGGGAAAGTGGCTAATTACATGCTTTTTGCACTTGCGTTACACGGTTATTGCAAGAAAACTAGCCATCATAAAAGAATCGTTATGGTGTCATTCGAAAGCTCTGTTTATGCCCTTTCAGGGATAGGTACTTGTTTTACGTTCTGGGTCTTATTTAGGCATGAAAATGATCACATAAACAGCCCTATTTTGGCTAAAAACACCCCGCTGGGCGGTACATATAAATAAACCGCATAGGCCGCTCGTAAGGTGTTAAAGCAGTAACAAGGAGACACAAAAATATTTATTGTCCCCGAGTCTATTCCATAGTGCGTTTAGTATGCAAGAGAACTTCTAAGGTTATTCTATACTGCACCAACATTACCCAACCATACCACTACTAGACTCCCAGAACACTCTGTATCATGCCCAATCGCTTAGGAATTGAGAACAATACAAAGCAAAAAACCATGGAAAGTCCAGTACAATAAACCTCTGTGCCAAGCCTATTATCCCTAGCCTATGTCCTAATAATACACTGAGTGGGTCTCTTCAGCACAGCTCGGCGGTGGTGTTGTAAGGGGTAAACAACTTTAATGACTTGACCATTACAACATCATCTGGGGTTAGCTCAATACAAATGAGTGCAATGGGGACAACCTCACCTAGTAACAGGCTCCACCCCTAGTCCCTGACTGCACCGAATGTATTGCTGCTAAAAAATAAACAAGGCCCAAGGGTTGATATCCTGGGGAAGTTGGAAGCTGGCTGCCACCAAATAAAGGGTTGGATAAGACCCGAGTCAAAGGATGCTGTGTGGTGGAAAAAGCTTAGCCTACCATATCACACACCCAGCAACCTCAGTTCTCAAAGGCCTGACAAAAACAGAGATACACAGTCCAGCCAACCGATCCCCCCAGTGATATCATCCATGAATAATATGCACATATAATAATGGTGAAACAATGCAGCAGAATAATGAAACAGAAATAAGAAACCAGTGTAGAAGCTTATACACTAAGATTGCCAAAGAAGCATGAATGCAGTGATCAATGTTAACCCGAAAACAGCGAGGGGGGGGTATTGAACTAGCTCCCCATGGGCGAGCATATTGGCTCCATTCAGGCCTATAATCGTCATTTTACGATAAATATCGTTATTACTTATTCATATGAGCCTATTTTACCTTCACTATGAAGATAGTAACCTGTAACAACAATAAAACAAGTAAAAATATAATTTTTCTGGTGAAAATCGCGAATATAGATGGACCAGCCCATTCATGAATTATGGAGAAAATTGAGGCAACTCCTCCCTCCATGAGGCCTCAAGCCACACTGAGCCTACTCATACATACACTCAGTCATGTAACACACCCGCTAGGCACGTAAGCACATCCTCCACACAGTTTGCTAATGTTAGCACAAAAATATACCAACGAATTAGGGAATAACAGGGAAAATAGGTGATAATTGAAGGGGGAGGGGAAAGGGAGGAAGGAGAGGATTTGGAGAAGTGATATGAGGTATAGGGAAAACAAAACAAATTTTTTTTTTAGTGCTACTGGGGCTGTTTAAAAGGTTATTTTAGGCCTCCCTCTTAAGAGCTTTGACGCCATCGCCCAGTAAAACCTCTTAAGAGCTTTGCAGCCGTTTATGGGTTAAACTAAAGAGGTTAAAACAAAACAATATGCTCAATGTGACTCCAGCCCCTGCTGTGCTCCAATCAAATAAAGAACAAGAAGAAATATGTGGTATTCAAGGCTCGACCGACACCCAAAAAAGTGATGTTGACACAACGAGAGGCAGGACTAGAGTAAGCTCTCACGGCCCACAGCCAAGCGAGGGAGGGAAATGGGGAGCGCCAGGCATCGCCGGAACATACAATTAACTAGGCAGCCTGGGCTCTCACTAGCAATACAAAGTAATCAAGTAAAACATAAGACAACATTGTGTAAACTTATGATAAACGAAATAATTGCACAAAGGCTAAAAAATAAACTAATTAGTTATAGTACTAGCCAACCGGCCACACAGACTACAGGCGCCATCCTGCTAGCCACGAGGGAAGATAGGAAGAGGGATAGCCAGCAACTAGCCTCTCCCAAGGCCCTCCACAATAGACCTAGTGAATTATACAAGTTAAAACAAACACTTACAGCTGACATATTTGCTGGAAGTGACAATATATATATATATATATATATATATATATATATATATATATACAGTATATATTTATTTATTTATTTATTATTTTATTATTATTATTATTATTATCTTCATTTTATTGTTAATTTTTGTTTATAATTTTTTGTTTCCACAGTGCCCCTCTCGGTCCAACACAGCTAACTGGAGTGGCGACGGGGGTTCCGAGCTATTTATACTAGCCAATTAAAACTTTGTGCATACTGATGGTTATTTACGAGACCTGCATACCATTACCGGAGGAACACACAACTAACACATAACAGTACGGCTATTTTATTAACCTGACGATATACCTGTCCAGCTCAAAGCGTAGCAGCCTATTGGTGGATATTTGTCTGGCCTAATGTTAACGTATGGGAAGCGAGAAAATTACTAAGAGGGTGTACAAGAGCGAGGTGGAAGGACAGAGAGGGAGAGGTAGATCGAAAGAGGTGGAAGGATGGAGTGAAGAAGTATATGGATGAAGGCGGTGCTGGTTGGGAGGAGGGGCGTCGACTGACTGGGGACAGATGGCTTTTCATTCGTGGATCACGGCGTCAGGCAATAGATAGATAGATAGATAATTTTAAGGCTAGGAGCAAGACTAACATACTCCTAGTTTAAGCTTACCAGCCATGTACACCTAGAAAAGTAAATAATTGGCAGATATTTAAGTGTCTTGCATAACTTTAAAGCTTGGATCAAAATTAACATATTCCTAGTTTACCTGTCCAACTGAACACTTGCGTATTGGTGGATATTTAATTATTGGCATCAAGTTAATCAATGTAACTATCAATTCGTACTTACAGGTGTAGGGAGGAGTCAATCACTTACAGGAGCGTAGGTAGATTCAGCTTAACATACCTGGAAAGAGAAAGAAATATGCTTAACAAAGTATACATGTAAAGCTTATATCCTTCTGCTACACTACTCAATTTAATAACGTTAGAAAACATCATAATAAAGAAACACGAAATTGCTTTACTTTCTTATCTCTCTCTCTCTCTCTCTCTCTCTCTCTCTCTCTCTCTGTCTCTCTCTCCCTCCTCCTTCTCCCCCCCCCCCCTCTCTCTCTCTCTCTCTTAGCTTTCTCACACACACACACAAACACATACAAGACAGTAGCACACAAGCTCAACATAGTGTTCCTTACTTACCTCCCTTTCTCTCCCTCCCTTACCCCCACTCCCCCCTTCTCTCTCTCTCTCTCTCTCTCTCTCTCTCTCTCTCTCTCTCTCTCTCTCTCTCTCTCTCTCTCTCTCTCTCTCTCTCTCTCTCTCTCTCTCTCAATCACAAAACACAGTACCGATAACACACAAGCTCGAAATATTGCTCTCCCCCCCCCCCCCTCTCTCTCTCTCTTACACACAAACACACACACACACGCACACACACACACACAGTATTTGAAGGGCCTCTCATAATTCACCACTCCCTGCCCTGTATGTAGTTAGGGGTCAGAGTTAGGGCCATTGTACAAGTTAGTGATCGGTATAGAGCTGGTCCTGGCTGGCCTGTGGGTGTAGTTTACCATAGTTAACCCTTTATATAATCAGATTTCCCCTGTATATTTGTATTACATTCTCGATTTAGACCTCTTCTATAATCATATCTTAATTATATATTTTACTTACATTCTCGATTAATTCACTGATTTTCCACGGCCAGTCCAATCAAAGTCAATCGATAAATTATAACCATGTAGACAATAAAAGAAGGGGATACAAAATAACAGTGACTGAATACAGCCTCTCTGTATGTAGTTAGGGGTTCTGAGTTAGGATCATTGCACAAGTTAGTGATCGGCTCAGTGGCTAGCCGATGTGTGTAGTTTACTATAGTTACCCCTTCTATAATTATAACTACATTATATATCTTTAGTATTTTTAATCATATTCTCGCTTAATCCTCTGACTCCCAATGGCTAATCCAAAACCAAATAAGATCGTCTAATGACAGCCATAATGAAAAAAGGGGTGTATGAAAGTACAGTTAAACCCTTTATATATCACGCCAGTATAATTATGTTCTCGATTAATTAGCACACTCAATCAAATCTTCCAAAGATAGCCAGAATATCATATCATATAACCAGACATATTCATTATACAGTATTCATAATCAACACTGGTTCCTAAGGGCTAATCCAAAACTTAATCAAATCGTCTAATGATAGCTAGAATAAAATGGGGTAGATAATAATAGTGAACAAATTAATACTCTCTCGCTCTCTCTTACACACACACACACACACACACACACACACACACACACACACACACCAACCAACCTAGTCTCAACAACCACACACAAATAGCCACCCACGTATCCAAACCCACAAACACCCACCCAATCTCCACACAGACACCTACCCACAGACACACACACCTATCCACATACACACACACACACACACACACACACACACAGCTATCCACACTCAGACACCCATCCACTTATCCAAACCCACAAACACCCACTCAATCTCCACACACACACACACACCTATCCATATACAAACACACAAACACTTTTCCACACCCAGACATACACCGTCACCCATCCACCCATTTATCCACCTCAACACACCCACATCCAGTCAGTGTCACACACACACACACACACACACAATAACAATTAAGCGGTGGTCGCCATAACGCCAGGTGATTCTCATTACCATGGCCGCTGTTATGGCCTGGACAGGTGAGCAGGGAGGGAGGGAGGGAGGCAGGGAGAGAGAGAGAGAGAGAGCAGCAACAAGCTAATATCAGTGAAGCAACAAGTACCACCACTACCACTGTAACCACCTGTAAGATAGAACAAAATATGTTAAAGGGAAGATTATGTTTTAATTAATAAATTAATCAATAAATTAATTAATTGATGTATATACTATTATTTGCTATATAAGTTCCTCCTTACAGCTCCATGTACTGTAGGTTAAAAAAAAAGTACCCCCTTTGAAAACAAATTTTGCATTTTTCGGTACACAATTCCCTGGCCGAAGGCATATTCTTCCATAATTGCACACCTATAATATCGACACATACAGTAAATACCATAAAAGGTCTTAAATTTAACAAATAAATTGTGCAAAAGGTGTTGAAACAGCCAAATTAATAGGGCGAACGTTTGAAGATCTCAAAACTAATGGAGCTAAATATGAGAAAGAAGGGGTTCCAGAAAAAAAACACCCCTTCATATAAGAGGGAATGAAGCAAAAGGAAATCAAACAAAAAACGAAATAAAAGTTTAGAAGAGGAATGAGGGGGGGGGGGTATATTTAAACTCTTTCGCCCTAATTCTTTGTCAATATTAAAACCATTCGTGCCATTTAGGTGTCGATGTTTTGCCTGGCGAGAAATACCGCACATGAAGAGAAGGGGGAGGAAGAAACGAGAACCGGTGAGTGGAGAGGAGAATACGCTAAGAAAAACATGTAATATAAGAAAAATGGAAATCTGGAGAAGGCCTATTGACCCATACATTGACCCATAATACAGAGCATTGCAACGTCCCAAAGCTGCTCGTCGGTGCAGCTTTTTCTTTAGTAATATAAGGGGACTTCACTCTAACATCAATTCTGTACACCAATTTCTTCAAGCGGAATCCCCTACTCTCCTTTTTTTGACAGAGACTCAAGTAACATCCACATCTGACACGTCTAGATTTAATTTTCCAGGTTATCAACTGCTCCAAAATTTCAGACCTAAAGGAGGTGTATGTTGCTTCGCAAAATCTGAAATTGCCCTGGAGGAGGTTACTAGTTTCAATTGTCCCTATTTTGATTATTCTATATACAAATTAATTTCTGCTGGTAAATTTAAATACATATGTTGCATCTACCGTTCCCCAAATACTCCTCCAGAGCAAAGTCTTTTTGATTCTCTGTCCTCACAACTCAGTGTCCTCAACTTAAATGCTTCTTCTGAAATCACTGTGTTGGGTGATTTTAATGTCCATAATGTTGAATGGCTCACTCATTCAGCCAGGACTGATGATGCTGGTCTTGAATGTGAGCTATTTGCAGACTCATTTAATCTCACTCAACTAGTCAACCAACCCACCCGTGTACCAGATAATCCTAATCATAATTCCCACCTACTGGACTTATTTTTAACAACCAATTCAGAAAATTATGATGTTACAGTGAGGTCCCCGCTTGGATCTTCTGATCACTGTCTGATACAGGCCACCTGTCTATCACCTACCACACCTTCCCACTCTGAACCTGTTTTGGTGACTAAATGGCATTACGATAGGGCAGACTGGGAGGGTCTTCAAGGTTTCTTTATTGATATTCCCTGGACCTCTTTCTTTTCTAATGATGCACACTCCACCTTGAGCCACATACAAGATTTTGTAAAAATTGGAATGGAAACTTTTATTCCTCATCAAAAGTACAGTAAAAGATCTAATTCACCTAAATGGTTTGACCATAATTGTGCTAGAGTAACTGAACAAAAAGCAATAGCCTACAATGCATACACAAGATCAAAAACACATGAAGCCTTTAATTACTTTAGAAACATCAGAAATCATGCCAAAACTGTATTAAACCTAACTAAATCAAACTTTCTCCACAAGCAGGCAAATAAACTTCTAAATAATCCAAATGATAACAAAATATTTTGGTCTACTCTTAACTCATTTAAATCCAACTTCACTACTGCTTCATCCATTCCACCATTAAAATCTCCGACTGGCAATCTTGTAAGTGACCCACGAGGAAAAGCTAACCTTCTTGCGGATATTTTCTCCACCAACTCAACCTTAGATGAAATAAATCAAGATGTCCCTGTACTTAATTTTAATTCGCCTGAAATTCCCTCACTTAAGATCCACACCAGACATGTCAAAACTATTTTGCAGAATCTCTCGTAGATAAGGCTCCTGGTCCAGATGAAATTCCTCCAATAGTACTTAAGAATTGCTCCTTGGTGCTCGCTCCTGTATTGGCAAAATTTTTCCGTCTGTGTACTCATACCTCATGCTTCCCAGTACCCTGGAAAGAAGCAAACATCCATCCAGTTCCTAAAAAAGGTGCCTCTTCAGATCCATCAAACTACAGACCAATAGCTATAACTTCCACTCTTGGTAAAGTCTTTGAAATTATATTAAATAATCACATAATTAAGCATCTTGAGAATAATAAATTAATCAGTGATAGGCAATATGGTTTTAGACGATGTCGATCAACTGCAGACATGCTATGCCTTCTTACGCATCAGATCAACCAAGCTACAGACCAACATGGTGAAACACATACAATAGCACTGGATATATCAAAGGCATTTGATAGAGTCTGGCATCAATCCTTATTGTCGAAGATGTCACACTACGGCCTTGCATCATTAGTTCCACTAATTTCTTCTTATCTTCATAACAGAAAAATACGTGTAATGGTAGATGGCCTTTATTCTCAATTTCACTCAATAAATGCTGGTGTTCCCCAGGGATCAGTTTTGGCCCCAATTCTGTTCCTCATTCATATCAATGATCTCATATCTACCACTCATAATCCAATACATTCCTACGCAGATGACTCAACACTCCACAGTTCCTTCACATTTACCAATTCTTTCACCCAACCCGATCTTATAAATTCAAAAATAAACACTGCAATTTCTCTGAACCAGGACCTTTCTAGAATTAATGGATGGGGACAAAAGAATCTAGTTTCCTTTAATGCACAGAAAACCAAGTACATTCAATTTTCTAACCGACAGAATCTCACTGACTCCCATATATTTTTTAATGATGTAAATATTCCCACTTCCCCTAGTATTGACATTCTCGGTGTAACATTAACTACTAACTTGAGCTGGACACATTATGTTAGAAGCATTGCTAAGAATGCCTCTAAAAAACTGGGACTCCTGTACAGAGTTCGAGAATTCTTCACTGACGAGCAGTTGGCCGTGATATATAAAAGTCATGTGCGTTCTCAGATGGATTACTGTTCACCTCTGTGGGGTGGAAGTGGAGTGGTTGCATTGAGGCAGTTGGACAAAATTCAAAATAAAGCTATTAGATTAATCAATAACCCTGCAATCACACAGGACCTTCCTACATTATCCATACGAAGAAACGTTGCATCCCTTGCATTATTCTACAGATATTTTCACAGCAATTGTTCCGAGGAACTTGCTTCAATTGTGCCGCCTCTCCACATCTTTCCCCGTAGAACTAGGGCAGCTGAGAGCTCCCATGAATTTACACTTTCTCCTCCACAATGCAGAACTTCTGCTTATCAGAATTCATTTATCCCCAGAGCTACTACTCTTTGGAATTCACTTCCCTCGAATTGCTTTCCACAAACTTACAATCTACAAATGTTTAAATCTAGTTGTTACAAACATTTTATGAATGGAGGATGCCTTTAGGCACATGGACCTTTTTGTTTTATCTGTGTTTTTCCTTCCTCCGTTCATTGTCTCTTAAAAAAAAAAAAAAAAAAATTCGAGGCAGACCCCTTCTTCCCTATAAATATAAACTAATAATTCACTAGGCCATAATAAAAGCAGGTAATATAAAAGACAAGAAGAGGGTAAGATAAAACTAGTAATACAAGAGCAGGAAAGAGTAAATAAGAGAATAAGTAAATTAAAAAGCTGGTCCTGAAGCAACAAGTGCCCCTCGCCACCACCACCACTGCTATCACCTCCTCCACCACCACCTCCACTACCACCCCCTCTTCCACCATCACCACTCACACCACTACCGCTGCCACATGACACTCTGGACTCCCTTATTCCCCATGCTTAGCCCCATTACTTGTGAGATTTTAAGACATTCGTCCCATTAGTTTGCTAATTAAAAAAAAAGCGAGTAGTACCCCCTTAATAAATACCGGCTGGTGTCTCCCTTAAATAATTATTGTCTAGCGAATTATTGTGGCTGAGCGGGGCCTTGCAATATTAGATGGGGGACGGTGGGGGAGTGTGGGGGTTATGTTATTGATGTGTGTGGTTGATACTGAGGTATAACCATCAATTAAGGTGTATTGGGAAGTGGTTGCTTGATCTCTCTCTCTCTCTCTCTCTCTCTCTCTCTCTCTCTCTCTCTCACACTTGCAGTAAGAGGGCAGGTAATGTTATTGAGGTGTGGTTAATACAAAGTTAACCAACAAAGGTGTATGTGGTATCTATCTGTCTATCTATCTATATCACACACACACACACACACACACACACACACACACACACACACACACACACACAAGCACACACACACACACACAGAGTTGTATTAATATTAGCTTGTATCTCAATTCTGCGATGTAAACAACAATATGGGGTGGAAGTTAGAGTCCGTCCATTTACCCACGTTATTGAAACCCAATTGGTCATTATATGCACTGTCCAGGCAGGGGGTAATTATGCCAACTCTCCCTCATAGCCGCCATTTTGTAGACCTTTCTTTATCGACCATCCTGCTCAAGGAAAGGATATTTGATATATAAGAAAACAACTTCTGTAACTTCGATTTTGAGAACAACATGTATCAATTTAGATGAAAAATTCCATTATATTAAAATATTACCATAAACTGATTATTGTAAGCCAACTTTTATAATTGTTACCATGTTTGTTATCTTGTTTTCCCTGATGCTTAACCCCACTACTTGTGATATTTGAAGACATTCACCCCATTAGTTTGGCGATTACAAAACATTTCGTGGCTTTTAGGTGTCGATTGTTTCCAGGCGAGCGATAGCGAGCCCGAAATATAACAGGAACCAGGTTTCGGCCATGGCAAATTTTTCTCGAAGGAGGATGTTTGGGGTATTATCTTAAGCTTGATGGCAGTCTAGGAAGAAAACTAAAATACGAAATAAAATACAATAAATAAATACATAAATAAATAAATCAATATACAAATCTCCCCTTAATGAGAAGTTTGATTCAGTTGGTGATAGCTTGGAACATTTAAGGCTAGTATTTCTGTCCTAGAGCGTACAGTGTAGATCAGTGTGTACAGTGATGTGTAGATCCACCCTCCTACCTCCCACTCCACCATCGTTCTTAATAACATTACTGTTTTGTGAAACGGATTTTTAGTGGAGCCCTCTCTTCTCCTAATTCTATTAATCTTCGCCTCTCTCGCTCTCTCTCTCCCTCTCGTTCTCGCTCTCGTTCTTTCTCTCGCTCTCTCGTGTTATTTTGTTCTGCTCTCTCTCTTCGTGTTATTTATCTACGTTGTCCCTTTTATATTTGTTATATTATTTGTTTTTTCTCTTTCCCTAGTCCCACCTCTCACTCTCTCACACACACACACGCACACACTTTCTCTCTCTCTCTCTCTCGCTGGTAAAGTAAACACCCTAATCTCTAGACTCCTCACGCTAAGCCCACTGCTTCACGCACACGCACGAACACACACACACATACACAGCCCGTAGCCTAGTAGGTAGAGCTCTCGTCTCACACACGAGGGGTCGGGGGTTCAATCCCCGGCCGGGCGGAGACAAATTGGGCTTGTGTCCTTTCATGTGTTAGCCTCAGTTCACCTAGCTGTAAATAGGTACCTGGAATAAGTGGACGACGTTGTGACATCCCATCTGGGGTTGGCAAAAATGGTACAAGGCGAGATGGGTATCATATGGTTCACCTAAGCTGATGGCTACCTAAGCCTTCGGGCGAGACGGTACCGTCTATAGTGAGAATGGTACCATACAGATCCACCCTAAGCCTTCGTTTCCGATGTCGCCAATTGGCTAAAATACAGACTACACACACATCCACAGCCATACAGTACATAAAACACTTAACATGCATTTCACGCAATACATTCCCAGTTAAGGAGGCGCGATAATAATGAGCTTAGCTCGCATTGCGTGGATTCCCCTTGACGAACAAGTAACTGAGTAACTGAGTAACACAAACACACACATACACACACACACACATACGCACGAAGAAACACCTACACAGATACACGCACGCATGAACATACACAAACACACATTTACATTAGTACAAAATACTTTCAAATACCAGTCAAGCACGGACGCACACACACACACACACACACACACCTTCACACACACACCCTCTCACACAGACACACACCTTCACACACACACCTTCACACTCACACACACAGACACAAACACACAGCCTCTCTCTCTCACACACACACGCACTAACACGCACGCAAGCAATGAAATAAAAAACAAGGGCATAAAAACCTCGTGAACGACCACTCCACCGTAGTTAGTACCAGCGGGGATTATTAAAACACCCATCGTTAATCAATTAGGCAAGTATTTTCCTGAGAGAGGGGGGGTGGGGGGGGGTGTGGGGGGGGGGCGGGGGTTGGAGAAAGTGTGTGCGTGTTTGTGTGTGTGTGTGATAGATAGTAGGTAGATATATAGATATATATAGATAGACAGAGACAGAGAGAGAGACTATTAAAATTTTATCCATGAAATTATTAATATGTAGTATAATATATATATATATATATATATATATATATATATATATATATATAAATATATATATATACATATTTATATATACATATATATATATATATATATATATATATATATATATATATATATATATATATATATATATATATATATATATATATAATGTATATACTGTATATATACTGTATATATATTTGTATAGTGCAGTAGTTTATTGGTAAAATTGCAAAACGCTACCTACTCCCTTAATTGCACTGAACAACTATTTACAACCGCCGACGATAAATTGTTCCAGGTAGATTTACATAGGAGTTTCCATTTCGTTCTATCCATCAACCCTACTCCCCATTCTGCCATATTTTAACACCCAAGCTTGCTTCCTCTATCAAAATTCCACTCATCTATCAATCCTTCATTCACCTGTCGATTCATTTATTCACTCATCCACTCATTCAACTCTCCCCTACCCCTCCCACACCCATCTATTCCCCCTTTCTTCCTTCCCCTACCTCAATCCCTCCTCAATCCCCCTCCCTCATCTACTTCCCCTTCCTTTCACCCTCCCTCAATAACTTTGCCCTTAATCCCCATCCCCTTCCTTCCTTCCCCTACCTCAATCCCCCCTCCCTCATCTAGTTTCCATTCCTTCCTTCAACCTCCCTCCTAATCCCTCTTAACTTTATCCCCTCCCTCCTTCCTTCCCCTACCTCAATTCCTCCTCATCCCCCCTCCCTCATCTAATTGTCCTTCCTTTCATCTTTCCTCACTCCCAATCCCCCTTAAATGTACCTCACCTCTCCCCCATCTACTTTCCCTTCCTTCCTTCCTTCCTCCCTCCTGATCCCCCTCAAACTTTACCTCCCCACCTTTCCCCTCACCACCATTTTTCATCAGCAAGTTTAATAAGATTTGTCAGGATCATATTAACGCCGCATTTTCCTCTGTTTTCAGGCACTAAGACGGCCAGCACCCCGGGGGCCCTGCTCCTGGGGGGGCTCCTCTGGGGGGCCCTCACCGACTGGGGTCTCATGGTGAGGGGCCTGGGCTACCTCCTCCCCTCCTACTTCCCCTGCTACGTTGGTGCTGCACTCTAAGGATACCCAGATATATATATATATATATATATATATATATATATATATATATATATATATATATATATATATATATATATATATATATATATATATATATATATATATATATATATGTATATATATATATACTATATAGCCTAAATATATATATACTGTATATATATATATATGAGATATAATATGTAAGGAATATTTGTAACTGCTCCCTTATATCACCTTATATCACCCTTATACTCCCCTCTCCCTTATATCAACCACTACCCCCTCCCCCTACCATCGTTTGCTAACTACCCCCTCCCTCCTCCCCCTCCCCCCTTAATCGCTATTGTATATGTGTAAATAAATGTTCACATACTACGCAGCTGCTGTTTTATTTCATTGTTCACAGTGATTGGGGGATATAGTTGGAACTTGGAATTTCTTCAAACCAAGAATTGAGAGATAGTATACAGAGTGAATATTATATAAAACAAAATATCGATATATATACAGTGAATATAATATAATTATCTATAAATATATGTGGAAAGATAAATATATTATAAAATATGAATAAATGTACCCACAATACAGATAGTATTTAATTAAATATATCATAACAAAATATATAAGTCCCTACTTGGAGATGCTGCAACGAATAAATTAGAATGTTAATACACAGACAAACCAAAGAAAATAATAATTCTTAGGAAAATTAGTAATTATAGAGCATAAATTCCAAAGAATGAAATATATAGACAATGCTAATAAAAATTAAGAATCTGTACAATATGTTAGTATAATATATGGATAAAACCTTTCCAAGAACTGGTAACAAAACATAAATAAGTAAAACAAACACACACACACACAGCCCGTAGCCTAGTAGGTAGAGCTCTCGTCTCACACACGAGGGGTCGGGGGTTCAATCCCCGGCTGGGCGGAGACAAATTGGGCTTGTCTCCTTTCATGTGTTAGCCTCAGTTCACCTAGCTGTAAATAGGTACCTGGAATAAGTGGACGTTGTGACGTCCCATCTGGGGTTGGCAAAAATGGTACAAGGCGAGATGGGTATCATATGGTTCACCTAAGCTGATGGCTACCTAAGCCTTCGGGCGAGACGGTACCGTCTATAGTGAGAATGGTACCATACAGATCCACCCTAAGCCTTCGTTTCCGATGTCGCCAATTGGCTAACAATACAGACTACACACACATCCACAGCCATTCCAACGATACATATAACACCTACACATATAGGAGGCGGGAAATAACGAGCATGCTTACTCCCGCAATACAACTAGAGTAAGTACAACTAGAGTAAGTACACACACACACACAGTACAAGCAAGTTCTATAACAACAAAATACTAAATCTTCGCCAAGAAAAAGGTACCGGTACTTGGTTGTGTAAAGTTTTCAAGAGGGATTACATAATGCCCGATAGAGGCGGCGTGTTACCAGCACTTTAGGGGCGATAATAGTATAGTCTATTCGCTTTATGTAGACGAGAAATCATGACCTTTATCCTCTGTAATTCAAAAAGGGCTAGAGCAAATTGTCTGTAAATCTCCACATCTATTCCTTGGCAGACTCGTCCCAAATGGTAGAAATATTAGCTCGATTACTCTAGTCGATTTTTAGTTACAGAGGTGTGACGCCTGCCAGTGTTGGCAGAATCGCCTCCCGGTAGCATATTTCCGAAGTCGAGACTAGTATATATCATAGGGGAAATTAGGACCAATCAGAGGCCGCAGTGGCAGTGACGTCACCCACAAGGGGAGGAGCCAGTCTGTCTCTCTCTCTCTCTCTCTGGGTGAGGAGCCTGCCTGCCTCTCGTTTGTTTATCTCTCTCTCTGGTAAATAGAAGAAGTAAGTCACCTAGTATAACAAGTTATCAATATTTATTCGCATAGTATCTGTCTAGATTAAATAAGCATCCAGAGTACAATATGTTGTTCCCTTTAATTATAGTTTTACTTGAAAAGCAATGAGTAAACAATGAAAATTTTGTGATTCTGGCATCTTTCGTCCCAAGATTTGAGGAGGAGGGTGTTGCCAGTTCTCCTTAGACAGTTAAATTGTTTCAAATAGTTCTTGTTTTATTTATCATTATCATTTAAATTTACATTCATGCACAACGTAAATAAACTATAAATGGTCACTTTTCACTCTCTCTCTCCGCATATGTAATGATCTCATTCCATAATATTATGTATGTAGGCCTACAGATGTAGGCCTACAGATGTATGTCTGTATGTATGGATGTATGTATACACTCAGGCATATACCCCATAGCTGGGGGTGGCTGAATCGAGACATAGACTAAGGGAATAAGTAAAGATCAATGATAGGAGAGAAAGTGATAGATTGATATGAAGGGAATAACAAAATTCACAATTATATCTCATCGTACATCTGGAATCACAGTCCAACCTTACAGGTGAGTGTAACCTTTATGCCAAATGTCTCACTTCATATCGTATGGTTTCTTTATGTTCAGCGCCTTTCACGATAAAAATCGTTAATATTAGAGAACAGGCTGATTGAACTCATTGTTTTTTTGCTTAAAATCATTATTTGTTGTGTTCCCAGTGTCTTGATCAGGATTATTTGTAACATTGTGCTTTATTTAAAAATTACATATTATATTAGCTTAAAGTACCGAGGGCAGTACAATATTGTACCGCCCTGGATATAATGGGGTTAAGAGGTGTTCAAGTAGCCCTAACCACTACTGTACTTATATAAATATTCATTAACATTGTCACATCATAACATATCGACTACAATAAAAGTAATATTTAGCAAAATATAGAAATAGCTGTCATACATAAGAATAAAAGAAAATGGGAGTCTACAGAAAGTCGATTGGCTCACACAAGGCAGATCCCCTTCACACCCAACCCTAATGGGGGACAATAAAAAATGTGTCTGCTATTTTTCCCGCCTTTGGTTCACACCAACCTAAATTTGTTGCCATCGAGTGAATTGAATTTTTAAAATCTCAGTCATCAAAATATCACTGGATTTCTATAGTCATGAATGTTACAGACATATTACTCTAACATTCTATTCAGTACATTGTCCAATATACAAAGTATTTATGATTAATAAAACATATTTGATTAGGCCCATAAAAACACATGGCAGTCATTCGAAAAATATTCCTGTTAATATTTTAATAGATAGGTAGCCATGTCCTAAAATTAAAATTATATGTATAAACACTCGAGATGAACTTATGAAATAATCGTCATTAGCCACTTTACTGGATATTAGATTATACAATTATAAACTAGTATCAGATCTGGCAAGCGCATAATAAATTGATGCCAGTGTTCGCTACCCATAATAGTCATTATACGAAACTTCTCGGACAGTAAACATCTCTTCCCCACTTAACTTACTTTGTTAAATTTGACATTAGTTGTGCATCTATGTTCACATTAGCAGTAATGGTGGTAGATATTTGTTTCTCACGATGGAAATCTTAATATAATGTGGATTATAGTCTTAATAAAGGTAAAATTTTCAGTTATAGATTGTGTCGTGCGTGCGTGTGTGTGTGTGTGTGTATTCCAAGGTTGCCAGCGCACATCACATCTCCAAACTCGCCCAAAAGTAGCCCAATCACTTAATACCGCACAACAGACAATTTAAGCTATTTTAATCCTATCACACACATTTTCTGATATGTTTATCTTTAACAGCCATGCATGCATGATATTATGAGTTCCCCAAATATAACTAGGCCTAGTCCCATATAGCCTACTGTATGAGTAGTGGCCTACGTGTCACATCATTTAAATATTAATGAAATACCACATACATTATTATCACAATCATGCACTCATCAAATCTGCATCAATGTCCCAATCCCCCCTCACAAACAATCACTTAATTAGGCTATGCAGTCACCACCACATAGGCTACCATACATGTATAGTACAACCAACAGAAAGCCATGATGAACGTTTGTATGAAATGTAGCCTAGCTATAGGCTACTCAACACTCGACACCTCTACAACTTTAATAGTATATAGAACCAGCCCAATTCCGCTTTCCTAAATGTTAGTTAGTTAGGATAATACTTCAGAGGCTATCCACCCCATCACACTGTAAATCAAGAATATAATATCGTTTGAAATGGAAACTCGCAAATCTACGCTTCTGAACGAATCCTAACTAGCCCAATGGTGCGAACAAAAGAAGACCTTGGCAACGCTGTGTACGTATATCCCCGCCGCGGTCAGCTGACGACCTAAACAGTCGCCCGTGGAAAAGGCAGTGTTGTAATTTTTTTTTTTCATCATCTTTTTCGAATTTCCTGCATCTCCACGTATGTAATTTGCTGCCTCTGTGTTCTATGACATTCTGATTCACATTGATTGATTTCCTGTCACTGGTCTAATAAGAAATATAGCCGGTAACATATTTAGCTGCCCGATTTGATAGTGGATTATAAATTGGTAACTTAAAAGCTCACGATAGCTAGTTTTGTAGGAAAGAAACTATAGTGCGCAGGCGCAGACATTCAACCTGCCAAATTCTACAGCTACAGAATATAATACCGTATGTTCAGCCAATTTCTACTGAAACACGTATTTGTTAGTAACTAAACAAGAAGTACATGCAATACTTCAATGAGTATTACAATTTCGCCCAGCCTATCACACCACATTAGATGAAACTAAATTTCTTGTTCAATAAGCTGATATTTATGTATCATATTATGTTAATTATTATATATTCACTTCATTAACGAGTATATAACCATCATATTATGAATCTAGTACAAATATACTACACAACTATGTGTCATAGATAGTTGAGAACTGTATTAAACCTCTTATATCACGAAAACCATCAAAACACCTCAATGGTGTATCACACACGATAGTCATTTGAATAAGACCCCCAGCGCCATCTGGATTTTTAGTACGGTTTTTCCTCATTATAAGGCCTACTAAGTAGCCTATAGGCCTAGGCCCAACTCACTAACACGTATCGTATCGTATAATTATATAGCCTACTAATTAGCCTTTGGCTCTACCTTATGCACTTAAACCATTAACTATTTCATAACATTTGATGCTTAATATATTTTGTACTATCTGATAATGTTAATGTGTTAATGACATTTAAAATAAAGTAAAGTATAGGCTATGTATATACTGTATATATAACCCTTTAGATATATGAGTGACTTAAGTTCCTTCCTGAAATTATCAGCACAGGTTAACTGCTTAAGTGTCACAGGAATCAATATAGTTCGCCAGTGAAATAATATTGTGCCTTCTTAAATTGTCAAGGAATTTCTGTCCATGGCTGTGCAATACGCGTAATACGGTAGGCTACTCTTATTTACTCATAACCATAACATAGCACAATCATAATGTATCCTTAATGTAGTTAATATATGAAATAACTTGTTATACTAGGTGACTTACTTCTTCTATTTACCAGAGAGAGAGAGAGAAACCAAAGAGAGGAGGCAGGCTCCTCACCCAGAGAGAGAGAGAGTGACAGACAGACTGGCTCCTCCCCTTGTGGGTGACGTCACTGCCACTGCGGCCTCTGATTGGTCCTAATTTCCCCTATGATATAAACTAGTCTCGACTTCGGAAATATGCCTCCCGGTAGCCACTAGCACTCGCCTGAGCAGTGAAATGGGCTACAGTCTGTCTACAATGTTGTACTTTCTTTCTTGTGAATCGTCATGTCACAGGCAGGGTAGAAGTGGTCTTTGTTTTCGCCTGTGACAATGCATTGTATTTTATATCATGAGTTAAACATAAGATGCATTGTAGTGAAGGAGAGAGAGAGAGCGAGCGAGCGAGGGTGGGGGAGGTGATGGTTGCTTTTCCTCCTCCTCCCTCCTCCCTCCCGGAAGAGTGACTGGCCCGCGTGGTCTTTTCTCTCGGTTTTGATTGGCTGGTGGTTCCTGGCGCCTTCTGCAGGCCTGCTGCCGGGTGACGTAGCGGCCTGTGATTGGCTGACCACCGTGCCTTTGTGTGGGATCCTGGAGGGGTCCAGAGGAGCTATTCTCCTCAGAGCTTTCCTGACTAGCATACCCTTCACATGTCCCTTGCCCCCCTGTCTCCCGACTGCTACCTATAGAGCACTTTCTCTCTCTCTCAACTTCTTACCTCTCATTCTTCTACTCTATTTAATATCATAACTTCCCTTTGGTTCTGCACGATTTCATATATCGGCCATCGTATTATATGCTGAAGCTCTCAGATAACACATGTATAGTTAGGCATTTTGGAAGGGTTACCAATTTTGTCTGTAGAGGTTTGACACACTCACGGTGTCTCCCTTTCTGTATCGTTGTGGTCTGCTGGGGGATTTAATGCTAGACTGGGATAAGGCTACTGGTGTTGTGATTTCCGATGTGTACTAGGTTTTGTTGAACCTGTACAATCGCAACGGAGACGTGGGAAGCCTAGGTGGTCTTTCTGACTGTGTACCTTGTGAGTTTAGCACTGTGTTGCGAGTGAGGGCTTTTGCCTCTGCCACCCAACACTGTGCTAACTCGTTTGCTTTGACTTTGAGAGGGTCGCCAGGAGAGAACCAGATACTAGCGATCTGGATCTCTCAAGAGAGCACCCCGTCAATTAACGTAATTTGGCCGCACAGCCTTAAGGACTTCGCTAGGCTACGAGCCGCTTGCTCAGCCATTGTTTCCTAGCCTACTACATCCCAGCTAGACTTTATTCGCCTAGCAGACAAGAGATTTAGATTATAAACTCTTTCTGTTATGTATGCATTATTATTCACGGCATTTATTAGTCTAGGTTGTTGTTGAGTTGCACAACCCTAGTAGGCTGTTGTCGTTGATGAGGAAGTACTTCTTTTGCTGTTTGAGTTCCTACTATTGCGCAGTTATTATTCCCGTGCCAGTTAACCCTATATGTCCTTACAATTGTCATATCCTGTTCCTGCTTAATATTATACTACAGTTCAAAATCCGATATGATCATCTTAACCTAGCATCAGACTTTCTTCAGAAGATTCCTGCTCGATGCTTTGGGACTTTCGTTCACTTTCTTTAGTATAGGAGTGACAGTTCATTATTGTTTAGAGTAACTTTAAATATACTTTCTTCTAGTTTGCATTAAATCATTGGAGTGATTTAATTAAGATCTCTATCTTTTCCTAGTATACCTTATTACCGTAATTGTATGTTGTTGTGATCAGGCTGTATCAGAGATCATCAGCCTGTAGTAGTAGTGCACTTATACTGAGTTATAGGATACCCCGTTATTGCAGATTTAACTCTGGAGGGTATAGGTGTTTTTGTGCGCCGGCATTATAAGTTCAGGGGTTGGATCTAGTGTTACCGTTGTGGCTGTGTGCTTTCCTAGTCCAATGATTAAGAGCCCTTGTTTTATACGAGCCCCGGTCGTAACAAATGGCGACCTTGCTTAGGATTTTGTGAACTTAGAGAAATATTGCAAGAGTGTTGTGGTCATTTGTTTTTGTTTAAAGGAATATAGTGGACACGTGGATTTTTTTTTTGGCAAGTAGTGTAACACTTAAGAGTCTTCGAGCATCTTGTATTTTTGAGTGAATATTGCTGCATAAGAGTTTATTTATTTTTATTTTTTTTATAAACGTTGAGAATTTTCGGTGGACACTATGTCGGACGACGGATCAGTGTACAGTGAGGACACAGTACGGGAAACAGAAACTGAGGTGCAGCAGCGGGCTTTGTTAGATGACATTAGAGTTATAGCTAGTGAGGAGGATGCAAGGAAGTTTCTGGAGATACCTATTACTGTTGACCGGGTGTCGGGGATTGATCGGTATGGTCTCCAGTGTTTGGCCACGGTCATGGGGCATGTGGGCACAAGCAGCATGTCGAGAGGTGACCTGGTGGCCTGTGTGCTCGGCGGGGTGCGTGGGGCTTCGGGTGGAGCGGGAGCTGGGGCACTTTCGGCCCAGCCCCCATTCCACTCGACTCCTACCATGGCGCCCCCTCGGGCTCCGGAGCCGGGTACGGTCCCGCAGGCCGATAGTCACTGGCTTTGCACGTGGTTTGCACTTGGGTGAGTCTCCAATTGTTGCATCTCCTCCTCCTCAAGGTTTAACTGCAGATATGCTCTTCCAGCTTGAGATGGCTAAGATGCAGCTGCAGCAGAAGCGGGAATCTGAGCAGCAGAAGCGGGAATCTGAGCAGCAGCAGCGGGAGTTTGAGATGGCTAAGATTCAGGCTGAGGAGAGAAGGGCCAGATATGAGCTCGATCAACGGCAGCGAGAGAGTGAGGCTGAGGAGAGAAGGGCCAGATATGAGACTGAGGCTGAGGAGAGAAAGGCGAAGTACTGTGCAGACATAGATCTTGAGAAGTCTAGGGTGGAGTCGACAGGGCAGCGTCTCGGTTCTGGGAATAGAGCTCTTGATCAGTCGTTATCGCACCTGCTCAAGTTGGTCCCTGTATTTGATGAGTCGGGTGTCACTGAATTTTGTATGCGTTTTGAGAAGAAGTGCCGGGAGCACCAATGGCCCGAGGTTAAGTGGGCAGCCCTTGTTTCCTCTAGATTGATTGGCAAAGGACTCAAGGCATATGATGCGTTGCACTTGGAGTCGTGCATCGATTATGAGGTATTGAAGGAGGCTGTCCTGCGGGCATATGAGTTACAACCAGAGACGTACAGATTAAAGTTCCGGGGTGTAACGAAGGGTCGTGAGTGCACCTTTCTTGAGCATGCCCGGGATCTGTCCGATGCATTTAGAAACTGGCTGCGTTCTGAGAAGGCATCGACGTTTGAGGAGTTGAAACAGCTGATGCTTCTAGAATTTTTTTTTAAGTGTACGGGCAGCGATCTGACGTTGAATCTTAAAGAGAAAAACCCAAGAACTCTTCAGGAGGCAGCTGAGATGGCTGACCTTCGGATGTCACTGATTCGTGGGTGCGGGTCTGCACAATGGAACGATGCAGGTAACAAGGGGCGCAACACTCCACCCCCCCCCCCCCCCCCCCCCCCCCCCCCCCCCACCCCCCCCCCCCACCCCGAGTCAGTGCTACACCCATATAACCATTACAACAAGAGCAACGATACTAAGTCTGACCATAAACCTAATACCGTCCCGTTTAAGAAGGGTCAGGGCCCTTCCCCACCTCAAGGGTAGCCCAAGGGGGAGTTAAGAGTGTTTTCATTGTCATGAGAAGGGGCATTTTGCAAGAGCCTATCCAAGCAAGCTACCTAATGCAGTTGTGTCTTTGGCTCGCAACATTGGGGTGTCCCCGAAGTCGTCTGAGTTTGCCCGGGGTATAACGTCAGAGGCTGGGACACAGCCAGTGGAGAAGAATCCGGAAGGCTCGAACCCTGTCCGCGATGTCTTTTGTGACCATCGAGGGCATGGCTGTGTGAAGTGGGCTGGTAAGAAGCATGGAGTTGAGCTGTTGCGAGACACGGGTGCCTCTCAGACTTTAATTAAGAACTTTACTGGTAGACCAATAAACGCGGCACGGGTGGTTGTGGTGCAGGGTATCAATGCTGTCAAGTCATACCCGTTGGTCAGGATGGAACTGGAGGTGGATGGTGTGACACGAGAGTTGGATGTGGGTGTTGTGGAGAACTTGCCTGTTGGGGGCGTCGACCTCCTTCTCGGCAACGACTTTGGGGTGCCTACTTCTGAGGTTTCACCCTTAGTCGTTGCCGAGAAGCCGGCCGACGTGAGTAGGGAGGAACAGGATTGGGTAGAGAAATGTCACGTACAACCTATGGCGTGCGTTGTTACAAGACCTCTTGCATCCAAAGTGTCACAGCCTATTCCTCAGTCTTCTGATCAACGGAGGAACGGTTGGAAGAAGATGGCTAATGTTGGTAACAGTTTGAAGAGTTTAGTACCAGCAGCTCTTCTTGGCAACTCAGTATTGGCACCATTGTTGGAGTCTGGAGAAGCCCCAGGACCTGTCACAGCTAGTGAGGAGGTAGGGCAGGAAGAGACTCCGAGGCAGCAACGTTATGCACAGAGAGAACAAAGGGTTGCTCAGTTTGATATTGGGGGAGGACTTGGGTTGCTTCGGAAGCATCTAGACAGGTTGGTTTCCTCAGATATTTGTAAACTGCAGTTGGATGATCGGGAAGTTCAGAAGTGTGGTAATGGTGCTGTCGAGATCAAACACGAGGACGGGGAAACATGTCATGTGAACCTGTTGGAGGAGTTTGTGAGGCAACCACCTGAGCAGCCTACTGTCCCTGCGTTGGTCTGCAGCGGCCAAGGTGGAGAAGGAGAGGGGGGCAGTAGGGCACAGGTGGAGGAGAGTAGGGATTGTCATGTCTCGGCGGAGCAGTGGGCGGGGGACACGAGTCTGGTGGCTGTGGAAGCACTAGAGCACCTGCCTGAGCAGCAGTGTGCAGCGCTCCAGCACCAGCTCGGTTCATACCCAACTGGTCGTGCCGAGCCCCTGAGCCTCACAACTCAGGCGGTGCAAGATGTTCAGCGGGCAGGTCACGTGAATGTTGGGAGACCGTTAGCCTCATTGTTTCGGTGGTTCAAGGTGGGCGACGAGGCTTTGGCATGGTTGCCAGGTCAGGGTCGACCCATGGCTGCCAAGGGTGGTGGTCAAAAGGAGGACTTTGAGCAGATTGGTGAGGTTGGCTGTGGCATAGAAGTGCCCAGTCGTCGCATAGCCTCCCACTGCTGCTCTAGTCGATTGCAACAGACTATAGGTTGGAAGCTGCAGTCTCGGCTGGGTTGTGGGAGGGCACTAGGATTGTTGTTCTGCGAGATAAGTTGTTTGCTGGGCTGTGGCAGTGCATCCGCATGTTTGTTGCTTCTCCAGGCCTGATGTGCGGGGTGGAGTCCGACATGCAGGCTGGAGATAGTGCAAGGCTCAGTTTAATTCCCTACCGTATGAATCCTGCTCGACAGCCTGTGGTGCAAGCAGAGCTGGATTACGTGTTGACGAAGGGTCTGAGGGATAAGGAATGTCATGAGTGGTCGTTGCCTGTAACTTTGCAACCTGTGTTAGGTGGCAAGATCAGTGAGTGTGTTGATTGCGAGAGTGTGTGTGCATTATCCCTGATAGACGCCTATACTTTATCGAGAGTTGACGACACCATAGACCGCCTCGTGGCTGCATCGCCTATCACGAAGGTAGAACTAGTGAAAGGTTATTGGCAGGCCCCGTTGCCGGAAAGAGCGAAGAGAAATGCCAGTCTTATGTTGAACTGGGCAGTTTATCAGTGCCAGGTGTTGTTGTGCTGCCGGAACACAAGTTGGATGTGTGGCATGCTAAGGGCACTGATAATGTTGTGGCTGATTGTTTGTCACAGGAGGGTTTGTTTGCAGGAGAATCCTCGCCGTTCAGTCAGTGTGTGTTGAGAGTGGAGAAAAACTAGGCTTGCCCCTGTAAGTGCAGCCGCCATAAACATTAAAAAAATCAAAAATCACATAAAAACTCTTTCTTTTGATAGTTAATTGTAAGTTGCCTATGTTATAGCTAAAGTCCTAAGTTGAACCTGTCTTTCACTTAGGAGGCTGGGTTCTGTGAAGCTCGCTCTGGGAGCATAGCAGGCTAAAATTATACTATTATGTTTGGGAGGGGTTATAAGATATTCTTTATGTTGATATGTTGTTTTATGTAAGATTGAGCTTTGCATTTCATTTCTGGCGGAGTGGCTATGTGTGACGGGTCTTGTCGGCATTCTGCCTTGTCAGATGTCGTGCTCGCCTAATGTTGAGCATCCTATATCTTGGGCGGGGTGTGACGCCTGCCAGCGTTGGCAGAATCGCCTCCCGGTAGCCACTAGCACTCGCCAGGGCAATGAAATGGGCTACAGTCTGTCTACAATGTTGTACTTTCTTTCTTGTGAATCGTCATGTCACAGGCAGGGTAGAAGTGGTCTTTGTTTTCGCCTGTGACAATGCATTGTATTTTATATCATGAGTTAAACATAAGATGCATTGTAGTGAAGGAGAGAGAGAGAGCGAGCGAGCGAGGGTGGGCGAGGTGAGTGTTGCTTTTCCTCCTCCTCCCTCCTCCCTCCCGGAGGAGTGGCTGGCCCGCGTGGTCTTTTCTCTCGGTTTTGATTGGCTGGTGGTTCCTGGCGCCTTCTGCAGGCCTGCTGCCGGGTGACGTAGCGGCCTGTGATTGGCTGACCACCGTGCCTTTGTGTGGGATCCTGGAGGGGTCCAGAGGAGCTATTCTCCTCAGAGCTTTCCTGACTAGCATACCCTTCACATGTCCCTTGCCCCCCTGTCTCCCGACTTCTACCTATAGAGCACTTTCTCTCTCTCTCAACTTCTTACCTCTCATTCTTCTACTCTATTTAATATCATAACTTCCCTTTGGTTCTGCACGATTTCATATATCGGCCATCGTATTATATGCTGAAGCTCTCAGATAACACATGTTTAGTTAGGCATTTTGGAAGGGTTACCAATTTTGTCTGTAGAGGTTTGACACACTCACGGTGTCTCCCTTTCTGTATCGTGGTGGTCTGCTGGGGGATTTAATGCTAGACTGGGATAAGGCTACTGGTGTTGTGATTTCCGATGTGTACTAGGTTTTGTTGAACCTGTACAATCGCAACGGAGACGTGGGAAGCCTAGGTGGTCTTTCTGACTGTGTACCTTGTGAGTTTAGCACTGTGTTGCGAGTGAGGGCTTTTGCCTCTGCCACCCAACACTGTGCTAACTCGTTTGCTTTGACTTTGAGAGGGTCGCCAGGAGAGAACCAGATACTAGCGATCTGGATCTCTCAAGAGAGCACCCCGTCAATTAACGTAATTTGGCCGCACAGCCTTAAGGACTTCGCTAGGCTACGAGCCGCTTGCTCAGCCATTGTTTCCTAGCCTACTACATCCCAGCTAGACTTTATTCGCCTAGCAGACACCAGATTTAGATTATAAACTCTTTCTGTTATGTATGCATTATTATTCACGGCATTTATTAGTCTAGGTTGTTGTTGAGTTGCACAACCCTAGTAGGCTGTTTCGTTGATGAGGAAGTACTTCTTTTGCTGTTTGAGTTCCTACTATTGCGCAGTTATTATTCCCGTGCCAGTTAACCCTATATGTCCTTACAATTGTCATATCCTGTTCCTGCTTTATACTACAGTTCAAAATCCGATACGATCATCTTAACCTAGCATCAGACTTTCTTCAGAAGATTCCTGCTCGATGTTTTGGGACTTTCGTTCACTTTCTTTAGTATAGGAGTGACAATTCATTATTGTTTAGAGTAACTTTAAATATACTTTCTTCTAGTTTGCATTAAATCATTGCAGTGATTTAATTAAGATCTCTATCTTTTCCTAGTATACCTTATTACCGTAATTGTATGTTGTTGTGATCAGGCTGTATCAGAGATCATCAGCCTGTAGTAGTAGTGCACTTATACTGAGTAATAGGATACCCCGTTATCGCAGATTTAACTCTGGAGGGTATAGGAGTTTTTGTGCGCCGGCATTATAAGTTCAGGGGTTGGATCTAGTGTTACCGTTGTGGCTGTGTGCTTTCCTAGTCCAATGATTAAGAGCCCTTGTTTTATACGAGCCCCGGTCGTAACAGAGGTTAGAGGTCATGATTTCTCGCCTACTTACAGAGAATAGACTATAGTAGTAACAGTAAACGAATAAAACAATATATATACAATACACATATATATAATAATAACAAATATACACAACAATAATATGTGTTAACCCTTTTAGTATTAGTGATATTATATTATTTCATCTATATTTAGACGATTTTATGAAACTTCGAAAGGGTACATGGCAGCTAATAAGATTAATGCAGACATCCTTCCTAAGCCGAATTAAATCGTCTAATAGTTGCCAGAATATAATGAAAATGGCGTCACCTGTACTGAACGGGTTAACTTGTGATTTTTACCTCTACTAAGACAATTTTGAAATATTATAGCTTATAATATTGAATAGTTTAATAATAACAAGAATGAATACCGCAACTCGTCATAACAATTTAACTCTTAGATAACACCAAGCAGCTTAACCCTTTCTGTACAGGTGCCGTCTTTTAAATTATTTTCTGGCTACTATTAAACGATAGAATTCAGCTTAAAAAAGGGCCCCCAGCAATCAAAATGCTTCGAACTATCTCACTTAACCCTTTTTACTACCACAGATCCTTCTTCAACTGCATATAATCGTCTAAATATAGATATAATGAAATTAAAAAGACGTCGCCGGTACAGAAGGGGTTAACAAGTATATATTATAATCAGCACAATACGTTAAGGGGGTCACCGGCTTTTTGTTTATCTTTCTCTCCTTTTCTCTCTTTCTCTGGCTTGTATCCATTCGGCCCCATTCAGCCAACTGTTCTAATACGTTTATCTCTATCAAGGTGTCGATTTCTTCCTGGCGAGCAATAACGAGCCAGCATTGTATGGAGAAATCTGGCTTCGCCGGATGTATTTTTCTATCGAAAAATGTACCAATTTAGCTTGCTGTCAAAAACAAATATACAGTATATATATGCTGGCTCGCTACCGATCGCCAGGAAAATATTGACACCTGGAACGGGGTAAACGTCTTAAAACAGTAGGCTGAATGGGGCCGAATGGATACAAGCCAGAGAGAGGGAGAGAAAGAGAAAAAACAGCGAGGTGGGCTCCCTTAATAACATTAGCAATTCCTGGGAAGGCTATATTTCAAGAATGGGATCAAGTAATATTGTAATTGCAGATTGAATGCGTTAATATCCAATAACGTATAATTGATAATGTAATTGACAGTTTAAATATATTAAATGTTATGTAGTGAAAATCATTAATTAAGGAAGAATGGAGGGAGAAAGTATTATAAAAAAGTTATACATTACATTACAAAATACGGAATACTTGTATATGAAAAACTTTCAAACAAAAATACATCAAATGCCAATCAAATATTGTAACCAAATATTGATATACACATGACTGGTTTTGTTGGATATTCTCAGTAAAATTGAACGGATAAAATAGTTAGGGTAGGTTTATAGAGATTATCAATAACTGAGGTGTACATAAATCCAAATATACATTACAACAGGCAGGTAAAAATATACATATATTTACTGAAAATATGCATAATCACGATATAAAACTGTAATACAAATAATATAAAGCAACACCGAATGCAAATAAAATACATAAAGTATTATTGTATGAATCACAGTATCAAATCATTAATTGCAAATAGATTATGGTCAGGAGCTACGAAAGCAGGTAAGATTACTTTTCCAAGAGACTGACTAACTTGTGTACCATATTTTGCAATAATATATATGTATACGGCATATATACTGTATATATATATACTTTATTAGGTTACCAACAAAGATGCTTCATAAATTGGCTTTACACGTTTACAAACTCCAAAAGTCGTAATCAGATGAGTGTTTACGATAATACGAGAATTACCATAACATATATTACTGGTATCTGTTACATAACATTCTTTTTGGTTCCCGTCCCACACAAAGAAGCTTATCTCTCGACATGGTCTCAGGCAAGGAGGAGGTTACATGAAGGGAGGGATAGGGCCACACAGCTTACTCTATGCGAACGTGAAGCCAGCAGAAAGACTGGTATAGGTAGCACCAGCGAACTTAACAATAATCTTGACCTCTTAACTTCTTATAACTTAAAATTAATTAAAGCAATCGGGCTGACGTTTCTATCATTTGGGAAGAGTCCACCAAGAAATAGGTGTGGATATTTATAGCCAGTTTGCTCTAGGCCCTTTTAAGTTACAGAAAGGTCAGGGATCAAGATTATTGTCAAGTTCGTTGGCGCTACCAATAGTACTGGCAGATTTGACCAACTTTGACCACAGTATCTAGCGTATATATATGCATACATAATGATAGGTGATGATAATATATATGCATACATAATGATAGGTGATGATAATATATATGCATACATAATGATAGGTGATGATAATATATATGCATACATAATGATAGGTGATGATAATATATATGCATACATAATGATAGGTGATGATAATATATATGCATACATAATGATAGGTGATGATAATATATATGCATACATAATGATAGGTGATGATAATATATATGCATACATAATGATAGGTGATGATAATATATATGCATACATAATGATAGGTGATGATAATATATATGCATACATAATGATAGGTGATGATAATATATATGCATACATAATGATAGGTGATGATAATATATATGCATACATAATGATAGGTGATGATAATATATATGCATACATAATGATAGGTGATGATAATAAATATGCATACATAATGATAGGTGATGATAATATAATGCATACATAATGATAGGTGATGATAATATATATGCATACATAATGATAGGTGATGATAATATATATGCATACATAATGATAGGTGATGATAATATATATGCATACATAATGATAGGTGATGATAATATATATGCATACATAATGATAGGTGATGATAATATATGCATACATAATGATAGGTGATGATAATATATATGCATACATAATGATAGGTGATGATAATATATATGCATACATAATGATAGGTGATAATATATATGCATACATATATGATAGGTGATGATAATATATATGCATACATAATGATAGGTGATAATATATATGCATACATATATGATAGGTGATGATAATATATATGCATACATAATGATAGGTGATGATAATATATATGCATACATAATGATAGGTGATGATAATATATATGCATACATATATGATAGGTGATGATAATATATATGCATACATAATGATAGGTGATGATAATATATATGCATACATAATGATAGGTGATGATAATATATATGCATACATAATGATAGGTGATGATAATATATATGCATACATAATGATAGGTGATGATATATATATGCATACATAATGATAGGTGATGATAATATATATGCACACATAATGATAGGTGATGATAATATATATGCATACATAATGATAGGTGATGATAATATATGCATACATAATGATAGGTGATGATAATATATATGCATACATAATGATAGGTGATGATAATATATATGCATACATAATGATAGGTGATGATAATATATATGCATACATAATGATAGGTGATGATAATATATATGCATACATGATGATAGGTGATGATAATATACATGCATACATAATGATAGGTGATGATAATATATATGCATACATAATGATAGGTGATGATAATATATATGCATACATAATGATAAGTGATGATAATATATATGCATACATAATGATAGGTGATGATAATATATATGCATACATAATGATAGGTGATGATAATATATATGCATACATAATGATAGGTGATGATAATATATATGCATACATAATGATAGGTGATGATAATATATATGCATACATATATGATAGGTGATGATAATATATATGCATACATAAATGATAGGTGATGATAATATATATGCATACATAATGATAGGTGATGATAATATATATGCATACATAATGATAGGTGATGATAATATATATGCATACATAATGATAGGTGATGATAATATATATGCATACATAATGATAGGTGATGATAATATATATGCATACATAATGATAGGTGATGATAATATATATGCATACATAATGATAGGTGATGATAATATATATGCATACATAATGATAGGTGATGATAATATATATGCATGCATAATGATAGGTGATGATAATATATATGCATACATAATGATAGGTGATGATAATATATATGCATACATAATGATAGGTGATGATAATATATATGCATACATAATGATAGGTGATGATAATATATATGCATACATAATGATAGGTGATGATAATATATATGCATACATAATGATAGGTGATGATAATATATATGCATACAAAATGATAGGTGATGATAATATATATGCATACATAATGATAGGTGATGATAATATATATGCATACATAATGATAGGTGATGATAATATATATGCATACATAATGATAGGTGATGATAATATATGCATACATAATGATAGGTGATGATAATATATATGCATACATAATGATAGGTGATGATAATATATATGCATACATAATGATAGGTGATGATAATATATATGCATACATAATGATAGGTGATGATAATATATATGCATATATAATGATAGGTGATGATAATATATATGCATACATAATGATAGGTGATGATAATATATATGCATACATAATGATAGGTGATGATAATATATATGCATACATAATGATAGGTGATGATAATATATATGCATACATAATGATAGGTGATGATATATATGCATACATAATGATAGGTGATGATAATATATATGCATACATAATGATAGGTGATGATAATATATATGCATACATAATGATAGGTGATGATAATATATATGCATACATAATGATAGGTGATGATAATATATATGCATACATAATGCTAGGTGATGATAATATATATGCATACATAATGCTAGGTGATGATAATATATATGCATACATAATGATAGGTGATGATAATATATATGCATACATAATGATAGGTGATGATAATATATATACATACATAATGATAGGTGATGATAATATTTATGCATACATAATGATAGGTGATGATAATATATATGCATACATAATGATAGGTGATGATAATATATATGCATACATAATGATAGGTGATGATAATATATATACATACATAATGATAGGTGATGATAATATATATACATACATAATGATAGGTGATGATAATATATAGCCCATTCGTTGTAGGTACGCCAGAAATCGTGACCCCTAACCTTTTAAACTCATAGGGCTAGAGCAAATGGGCTTTCATTTTCCCACCTATTCTCTGGCTAACCCTTGGTTTATGGTAAAAATAATAGCTCGATTATAGTCCGTTCATTCTAAGTTGGGCAGAAATCGTAACCCCTAACCTCTCATAACTCAAAAAGGACCAGAGTAATCGAGATAATATTTCTACTAAATAAGAAGACTTGGCTAGCGAATATGTGTAAAAATTGACAGCTCATTTTCTCTAGCCCTTTTTGAGTTACAGAGGTTAGAGGTTACAATTTCGGGAATATGTGTATAAATTGACAGCTCATTTTCTCTAGCCCTTTTTGAGTTACAGAGGTTAGAGGTTACGATTTCTGCCCAACCTAGAATGAACGGACTATAGTCAAGTCGTTTATGAGTTACAGAGGTTAGTGGTCAACATGTTTGACCTACCTATAAAGAAAGAGCTATAGTAACAAGTAATCAAGATATGCAAATTGCCGACTTGCGAGTTTGGTTGTATAAGGAAGTTGGAGCTGTAGACATCGATAATTAACAGAATGGCCAGTTAAAATACGGCCGCAGTACATTTATAAACACATAAAACCCAATTCAACATACCTTTTATCCATCAAAAACCTACATTATTATTGTATTTCTGTTTAATATGGATGTTTACGGCTCCAACTTCCTTATACCCTGAAACTCGCAAGTGGCCAATTGGCTTCATCGACTTGCCATGAAACTCCCTCCTCTAATATCATTCCTCCAAGCTCTCCCGTTTCAAGTCTCGGAAACTAAAACTGTGCATAAAACCGCAATGCCGGAAATCAGCTTTGGTGCCGCAACCCAGGGACCCGTGTTCTTTATGTCGGAGGGAGGAGGCACATTTATAAATTCTGTTTGGGAATCTGAGTTGAGTGGGTGTGATTCTGAGTGTGAGTGAATCAGTTGAGTGAGTGAGTTAAGAAAGCGTTAATGAGAAAGAAAGATATGAAGAGTGTGTGAATGAGATACACTGCCAATGGCAGAGAGAGAGAGGGGGAGAGTGAGGTGTTAGATTGAAGTACTGAGTTGATTAGGTAAAAACTAATTTAGCAAATGTAAGAGTGAATGCAGATTTTGTTTATGGATGGCTAAGATAGGCAGAAGTGATATTTACAGATATTGAGAGATATATATGTAATATTATATATATAGAGATTTATATATGTAAGAGGAAGACAAAAACTAAAGACTGCTTGTTAGTGTCCCTTCAAGAGTAAATTAAAAATGTTTGAGCAAAGATTCAGGAGAGAGAGAGAGTGTAACAATGGGCAAAACAAAAAGTAAAATTGGTGAGCTTTGGGGTATTAAGGAAGAGGAGGAGATAAGGAGGAGGAGCAGACATGGGAGGAGGTAGGAGGAGGAGGATTTGGAGGAAAAGGAGGAGGAGGAGGTGGAGGGAGAGTTGAGGGAGTAGGAAGAGGGAGAAGAAGCGGAGGGAGAGATGAAGAGAATATACACACGGCAACATACCTATTGGTCCTTATATGGCAATTGACCACTTGCGAGTTTCTTTCTATAAGGAAAATGGAGCTGTAGACATCGATATTTAGCAGAATAACCAGCTATTATACGGTTTTAGTACATATATAAATACATAAAACAAAATTCATCATACTATTTATTCATCAGAAGCCTACATAATTATTGTATTTGTGTTTAATATTGATGTTTACAGGCTGAACTTCCTTATAGCCTGAAACTCGCAAGTGGTCAATTTGGATATCTACACTGCTAAGCTACTATACTCTATCCAACTCAACTTTGCCGCCGGCCTCTACAGCAGATACGATACCGGGCCCGTGATTGGCTGGCAATGACATAACTCCCTAGACATTAAAGGTTCCAGAATTTCCAGAGTTTGTATTATTTGCACTTATCCTTGACGTTGTGGTTACAATTTAGCCAAGTTATTATACTAGAAAGTAGCATACTTGTTATTTCGCTTGCAACACACTCAGCATAATATTCAGAAACCGCCGAAAAGATGGAAATGCAGTGTATAAATATAAAACAAACCACCTCCTGGCAACACTGCACTGGCCCGGCGTCTTTTAAACTCGCAAATATTAAATATTACCTTATTTGTGTCTGTGTGTGCAGATATAACCATTATCTATTCATGTTTAACTTTCGTTGCCTTCAAGCTATTGTTCATAAGGTCGCAGAGTATGGTAAGCAAAGGAATAACATATAAAATATAGCCTATGACGGAACATGAGGATATCACTGTATATTATCACATTCTCGTATGAATTAATTCAACTTTGCTTTGATATTCCATATATATATATATATTAATTATATTAGATAGATTATAGTCATTCTAAAGGTGTGATAAGTGATATCCGAACCTTAAGAGCTATAAAATACCACATGGAACACATAAAATCGTAAGAATATAATACTGTAAACACAAGCAAGGTAAGAATTACCGTCATTTAAATGTGTGCGAAGTCAAGCACGGCCTGTGATTCGCTAATACGCACGGGCCCAAGCCAGTCAGCCTTCCTTCTCGCTTACTTCCCCTGTTTATCATTTCTTTATTTCATTGTTTTTACTTTATGATACAAACGTTATTATTGTGTTTCATGTTATATTTAATAGCTCTCTAGAATCGGATAGCACTGTAATTTATTAAATAATCATTAACATTTCTTAAACGTATCTAGTTTAATTAATAAATAAGGAATAATAAAGATAATGAATAAATGATCAGCTGTTCCTCTCCTATTGGCCAGATAGCCAATCACAGGCACGGTCTCGTATCTGCTGTAGAGGCCCACGGCAAAGTTGAGTTGGATAGAGTATAATAAGTTCTAGGTAGAGAAAAGAATAGTAATGGTGAAGGCTCCTCCCTACCCACCACTCCCTCCAACTTACCCTGATGAGAGGAGTACAAAGGAGTACAAAGGAAATCAAGCAACAACAGATCTAGTGACCCTTCTAGGTTGCTTGTCCTCCAAAACACTGAGGATCAAGTGTCCAAACAGTGGTTTAGAGTGGGTAAGGGAACATTTGGAAAGGGAATTACTGCCCTGGAACTAATGTCCGTGGCAGGATTAGGAAGTTAGTAGGGGACAGATGGGTTAGTAACTGAGGGGGGGATAAAATATAGTTATTCATTTACAAACGCAGTCAGTCGCGGGTTTGATGCGAGATATTTGTCTAGGCGGAGTTTAAATGAATCAACGGTGATGCAGTCTATAACGTTTCGGGGAAGCCCATTCCACAAGTTGACAACTCGATTGAAGAAGAAATTCTTAGATTCGTGTGAGTTAAAAGATTTACCAATAATTTTGCAACCGTTTCCCCGCGTGTAATTAGATTGGTCGATAGTGAAGTACTTACTACAGTTCATATTGTCGATGCCTTTGATGATTTTGAACACTTGAATTAAGTCACCTCTTAATCTGCGCTGGGTTAAAGGAAATAGATTTAATTCTCTAAGACGCTCTTCGTATGGTTTGTTCTTTAGGCTAGGTATCATTTTGGTAACTCTACGTTGAACTCGTTCTAGCTTGTTTATATCTTTTTGGTAATAAGGGCACCAGGATTGAACGCAGTATTCCAGAAGAGGGCGGACTAAGGAATTGTAAAAGGTTAGGATAACTTCTTTGGATTTATGCTCAAATGACCTGCCTATAAAGCCAATTATTTTGTTTGCCTTCTTAACAACTTCTGAACATTGTTGACTCGGTTTCAAGTTACTCGATATTGTTACTCCCAGATCGGTTTCTCTGTTTACATTCTTAAGCTGAGTGCCATTATCGAATAGTTTGCTTTCTCATTTAGGTATCCGATATGTAGTACTTTACATTTATCCGCATTGAAACTCATTTGCCAAATTTGGGCCCAACATGACAATTTATCTAGATTGTGTTGCATATCGTCAACGTGATCTTTTGAGAGTACGCTATTTGCAATTTTTGTATCGTCAGCAAATTTTGAGATTGTACAGGTGAGACCCTCATCTATGTCGTTGATGTAAATTAGAAAGAGAATTGGTCCTAGTACCGATCCCTGGGGTACCCCGCTACTTACATTGGTCCATTTAGATGCCTTACCGTTTATGACTACTCTTTGCTTTCTGTCGCTGAGCCAATTTTCTATCCATTTCAACACACCGTCTTGTATTCCATGCGCTTTTAGTTTTAGCAGTAAACGTTTGTGGGGAACTTTGTCAAAGGCCTTTTGAAAATCAAGGTATATAATATCTACAGCTTTACTCTCATCGTAGAGGTTGAGGATATCGTGGAAGAAGTCTAAGAGGTTTGTTAAACAGGAAACGTTTTTTACGAAAGCCGTGTTGAGTATCTTTAAGTATGTTATTTTCCTCTAAGTGATTTACGAGTCTGTCTCGTATGACCGTTTCTAGCATTTTACATACAACTGAGGTTAAGCTAATTGGACGATAGTTACTGGGTAGGGATTTGCTGCCTTTTTTTAATATCGGTGTTACGTTGGCTAGCTTCCACTGATCGGGCATAGTTCCAGACTGCAAGGATTTATTGAATAGTAATGTCAGTGGTTTGGAGAGCTCATCCTTAGCTTCCTTTAGAACTCTAGGCGAGATTGTATCAGGTCCAGGCGTTTTATTCACCTTGAGTTTATCTAAACAATTCAATACTTCTCTCTCTGTAACGGTGATATTGCTTAGAACATCTGAATTATCAATCTGAATCGGCGATGGTGTAGGGATATCACTGAGGTGTTCTGTTGTAAAAACTGATGCAAAGAAGGTATTGAGGGCATTACTCATTTGTACTTCGTCTTTGGTGTATTCTCCATTTTCATCGACTAACGGTCCAACAGTTGAAGTAACTACTTTTTTCTTTCTGATATAACTATATAATTCTTTCGGGTTTGTTTTACTTTGATTCGCAATATGTAACTCTAAGGTCTTTTTACTTTGATTAATTAACTTTTTGGCTTTGCGTCGTAGCTCTACAAATTTCAGCCGTTCTTCGTCATTTTGTGAGGATTTTAATCTATCATTAGCAAATTTTTTAGCAAGCAGGCAGTTTGAAATATCTTTATTCCACCATTTAGGCTTATTATTATGGCCTGGACGCCGTATTTTCGATGGTATGCAGTCTTGCACTGCTTTTAGGTAAGTGGCTTCGAATCACTTCCAAGATGTATTTATGTCGTTATTGTGAATTAAAAAGCTCCAGTCAGTTTCGTTAAACATAGCTCTAAGTTTATGGAAGTTTGCTTTCTTGAAATTAGGGACTTTTTCGATGCTACTATTTGGTTCGTTACTAGTAAACTTTAATGTGAAAGTTATCGTACGATGGTCGCTGTTACTGAATTCATCACCAACATTCAAATTCTCTATTAATTCTTCTTTTGTTGCAAGTACAATGTCAAGAACGTTATTACCACGGGTCGGTGTTCGAACAAATTGATAAAGCGAACTCTCTTGCAAGTTCATATACAAGTCATGTCCGGAGTGTGAAGTAAGAGTATCGCCCAACTTGGTCACAGGTAAATTAAAGTCGCGAAAAATTACGGTACCTTGTGAGTTACTTACATCTGCAATTTGTTCGTAAATTTCTCGGTCAGTTTGCACTGATTGAGCTGGAGGTCTGTATATTAATGCAAGTATTATTTTTGTACCTTTATTATTCTTTATTAGCACAAAAGATGCGGGTAGGGTTAAGACTTTCTTTGATATAAAGTAAAACGCCACCTCCATTTCGATTTATTCGGCTTTTCTCAAACATTACATAACCAGGAAGTGAATACTCTGCTAAAAAGTCTCTATCTTCTGTATTGAGCCAAGATTCTGTTATGCCAATCACATTATAATTTTCTGTAAACACTAGCTCCTCTAAATCTGAAAATTTATTGCGTATGCTACGAGCGTTTGCATAGATAACCTTTATTTTTTTTATTTTAGAACTCACGGAGGATACAAGAGGGGAGTAGGGAGAGAGTGACGAGGAGGAGGGGGGGGGGAGAGATAGAGAGAGAGATAAGG
>CM064505.1:16853120-16858120 GCA_032716605.1 Paralithodes platypus
TTTAAATAATCTGTTAAGTGCCAATTCATGTCCTTTTGCAAGCCAATATACATGACCCTTGCATATGTAAGCAACATAATTGTCCTCAATATTCTCCGCTAATGGGTTGACCTACAATTAAGTACCTTCGGATATGCGGCTATCCCTCCCGGAGGACTATTAGTATCTTCCTTCTGAATATTGTTTTGCTACTAAACATAATTGAATCTTGATCTTTGCATGTATACAGTTTCCTTCTTTACTTATTGATATGTTGTGTCAGGTACGATGAAGCGATACTGCTGATATCTGTAGACTTGCGTTGAAATACAAACTTTCCCTTTTTTTTTTTTTTTTTTTTTTTTTTTTTTTTTTTTTTTTTAACTACCATATTTATTTATTTTTATCTTCAGTACTATGGCTGGCCTTAAACAACTTATTTATATGTAGTATGTCCCACCCTCCCCAACACATACACACACACACACACCTCCCCTTTCACACTTTCCTCCTCCCTGGAGTACCTTACCTCCTCCTCCCCCTCCTCCCCCCTACCCCTCCTCCTCTCCCACCCATTCCTCTACCTCCTACAACATCCCGCGCTCTCTCCCATAACCAGGCTCGCTACTAAATATTATATTACTATCGGCATGTAAACTTCTCCACTGGTCATATTGCGGCCAACTATCCCCTCAATAACCATTATTGTAATAAGAATTTGAACCATGTAACCCATGTATGGAAAACATTTGTAGTACTAATAATTCCATTATAACTTCGGTAGTTGGTAATATTAGTCACATATGTATGTGACTCTTGTATTCAGCTAACTATGGCCTCAATAACCGTTGATGTAATGAAGAATGTGAAGTGTCCCTCATATGATTGTAATATATTTGTGGTACTATTATTGCATAATAATTTATGTAGTTCGAAATATTAGTCACATCATGTATGTAATATTTGTATTCAGCTAACTATGATCTCAATAACCATTGATGTAAGAAAACATGAATGGTCTCCTCATATGATTGCACTAGTTTTGTAGTGCTATTATTTACCTGTCAATTAATAATTCAGTCATTTATTTTATTTTATTTGTTTTTGTCTTTCATGAGCACGTTGGCCTATATACTGTACAGCACATGTGGCAATCAAATGAGGAAACTATAATAACACCAGACGACGATACTGTTATTACAATAGAATAATGGTTCTTTGAGCAGTATGTATTGCCTGCCTTACCAGTGGTTGTCCCCTTATTATTATTATTATTTTATTATTATTATTGAAATACCACAGGAACAAAAATTCCTGGGAGCGAAACTTCCACCCCCAACGAGATCCCTCTCTTTCTACCACCTCCCTCCACATGTTACACGTCTCGTTAATCACAGTCTTCTAATATACAAATCACATTTCCTTACCCCCTGACATTCTTGAAATACCCACTAAGTATATTCAATCTCACAATCACAACGCGTACAGATTACGACCTAAGATTCGCACCACAAACCAAAGATACCCCTATACAATGACGACACAACAAATACAACGAATACACAAACACACTACCATTAAATGTCCGACTCCATAGACAAGCAACACAAATATGGCACAAACTAGAACTATCACAAGACCCAACTCTAGAGAAAATTAAGGAATATTATGCACAACAACCAAATTTAAGATTCAACAACTGGTTTAAAAGCAGTCTAAATAAAATAAACACAGAAGATGAACCACAGCCAATTTATTAAAGGAAAAAAAGAGGAAAAAAGAACAGGGAGGGAAAAAAGAAAATAAACAAACAAACACACAGTTTATGTTCAGCATATTAAGTGTTGGTTGACGACCGTTTGACTTCAATGTTCTCTCCGAGTGGTAGTCCCTGGAAACGAGTGCATTATTTGAAGCTTCATTCGGTGTTTAATCAATTCTTGACAATAATTGTATTCATCTAACTATGATCTCAATAACCATTGATGTAATGAAAATATGAATAGTCTCCTCATACGATTGCACTAGTTCTGTAGTGCTATTATTTACAACCTGTCAATTAATAATTCAGTCACTACAAGCTTGCTTGCTTTTTTTTTTTTTTTTTTTTTTTTTTTTTTTTTTTTTTGAGATACGTATATACAGACCATGTGACAATTAAATGAGGAAACTATAATAACACATCTGAATAATGCCAACCTGATTTATAAACACAAATATGAATGTAACCAGACGACGATGCTGTTGTTTCAGTGGAATAATGGCTCTTTGAGCAGTATGTATCGCCTTACTAGTGGTTGTCCCCTCACAGGATGGGGGGCGCTGCTCAATAAACTCGCCCCTCGGGGCAAAATCAAAAAATCAATCTCTCTCTCTCTCTCTATCTATCTCAATAACGGAAGGCAATCATGCATCAGATACGTTTCTCTCACAATTAATCAATATAGATACTCAAACCTATCATCTCTTTCTCGTTCTCGCTATCGTTCACTCTCCCTAAAATTAACATTAAAATAAGTAAAAATAAGAGCACACCTGTCACACCTAATCTCTCTCTCTCTCTCTAGGTCATAAAATAAAGGAGAGTGAATCTATGAGTCATAGTAGGGTATGGAAACAACAAGAAAAACAGTGACCGCAAGGGGATAATCTTACAGTCGAAAACTTCTGAGATATACAGGCTGGATAGGTAGGCTAAATAGGACTCTCTCTCTCTCTCCCTATCTATCTATTCTTTTGGATTAAGACAGCCTAAGCAGCGCTTACCTCTCTCTCTCTCTCTCTTTCTCTCTCTCTCTAGCTCTTTCTCGCTACCTATCTATCTATTCTTTCGCAGTAATCTCATTCTTAACTAATTCAATCTCCACAATACCTAATATCCTATCTTCTCATTAACCAAGGTCTAATCCTTATTGATAATACAACTTCTACAACTACCGCTGCTATTAGTACTGCTAACATTACGGTTTATAAAGGAAATAACGAACATCTTTATTAAAGCTAAAATCTGCATAGTTGTCCTATCTAGCCGCTTACTCAGTGTGTTTATGTCACGTAATAACACCAAATTGTTCACATACAACACAACCTAATATATACATCCCACCAGCCAGCCAGGGGAAATATCAAATATGGCATACAACAACACCGATAGGGAATACACACTCTAGTACAAAATAATCTAGGCACACATACCAAAAAATATGTTGTTATTTTTACGGAAGTTACGGGCCGGTACTGTAAATAAGATAAATTAAGTTTTGGAAAAAAAAAGAAAAACAGAAGCTAAATAGCCTTAGTGTAAAGCGTAAAAGACATTGCAAGAGAACAGATGGAAGTGTCATAAGGGTATAATGGAGGAGGATGAAAGTTTAGATGAAGCCCTATCACAAAGGTCAAAGACTAACAAGTGTTGCATCTGTACAAAGAATGAGCATACATGTACAAGATGCAAATGCATGCTAAAAAAAAAAAGGATGCATAAACTGTAATAAAGGTTGACGGTGTCGCAACCCTTATAATAGTGTAATAACAGAGGGAGGGGCGGCAGCCAGTGCCCAGAGAGTGCGAAGGGATGAAGCTGACGGGACACAACACGGCGATGGGCAACAACCCGACAGAGCATGTGGAGGTGCGGGACCCTCAGGGGCCCGAGAGAAGGGCGGCAACCACATGACATGGTGGGTGACGGTGAGCCCAGCGGAGTCCAAAGACCCGGAGACGAGCACCGAGATGCTGGAGAGGAGGGTGGTGTGCAAACAAGGCCAAATATAGCTGGTAGAAACGACGATATGCCACGCAACGAAGAGCCCCGAGAAGCACACAGGGAGGTGGGACCACAGAGGGAAGCAGCCCTGGAGAGACCCGCAGAAGTTGATGGCAGAGGAGGACCCCTTCAATGGAAAGGACTACGGGGAGAGGAGGTAAAAATGTGGACAGAGGCATCTTACTCAGAAATTGTAGATTGGTCTGCACACAGTTTATTCAACCCACCTAAATGTGACGCCACCACCAAACTGTTGACAGAGATTAAAAAGCTCATTTATAACTATGTCTATGACAGACCTTTAGCCCCGTATGCTCTCAAGTTATTTTTCAGCATTCCACATCTCTTCTTGCAAAAAACTCACCGCAATTCTAGACAAGCGGAAAATGTGACAGCGCTAACAAATAGAGTGAAACTGTGGAATGATAACAAGATGGATGACTTACTTAGTGAAGCCAGAGCATTACAAGAGAGAGAAGGCAGACGGCAACACAAAAGAGAAAACACTGAGGACAAGGCCAGGAGATTCGGCAAACAGATGAGACAAGGTAAAGTGGCACCTGCAATACGATCGCTGACAAAGGAGGCAGCTGGTGGGCTGTTGCCTATCACAAGAGATACCATCAAGCTGCTGGAAGAGAAACATCCGCAACCTAGTATATCCGAGAGTCAGAAGCTAGAGGGGGCTTATATACCACCGAACCCCGTCATCTACGAACAAATCACAGGCGAGAAGATTTGGAAAAAGGCTCTAGGGACACAAGGCAGTGCAGGACCCTCAGGGATGGATGCAAACGGTTGGAGAACAATCCTGAGCAGCACACTTTTCGGAGTTGCAGCGACCGACTTACGCAGGGCGCTGGCAGATCTTGCAAGAAAAATGGCCACTCAAGATTGTCAACACTTGGAGGCCTACATAGCTTGTCATCTAATACCATTGGACAAGAATCCAGGGTGCAGACCTGTAGGGGTGGGTGAAGTGTTGAGAAGAATCATCGGAAAATGCATAATGGACGTGGTGAAGGACGATGTGCGGTCAGCGGCTGGAAATCTCCAAGTGTGTGCTGGCCACCAAGCAGGGGCAGAGGCAGCAATTCATGCAATAAGAGAAATATATGAGCAAGAAGAATGTGAAGCCGTGCTGTTAGTGGATGCATCAAATGCCTTTAAGACCATCAACAGAAAGACAGCAATTCACAACATCAAGGTAAAATGCCCCAGCTTAGCCACCTATGTAGAGAATACCTATAAACAG
>CM064505.1:16863120-16868120 GCA_032716605.1 Paralithodes platypus
TGCATACCAACGCTAGAGACATACGAAATGTAGTATATCCAAGAGTCTTAATAACATGCATACCAACGCTACAGACATGCATACCAACGCTAGAGACATACGAAATGTAGTATATCCAAGAGTCTTAATAACATGCATACCAACGCTACAGACATGCATACCAACGCTAGAGACATACGAAATGTAGTATATCCAAGAGTCTTAATAACATGCATACCAACGCTACAGACATGCATACCAACGCTAGAGACATACGAAATGTAGTATATCCAAGAGTCTTAATAACATGCATACCAACGCTACAGACATGCATACCAACGCTAGAGACATACGAAATGTAGTATATCCAAGAGTCTTAATAACATGCATACCAACGCTACAGACATGCATACCAACGCTAGAGACATACGAAATGTAGTAGATCCAGAGTCTTAATAACATGCATACCAACGCTACAGACATGCATACCAACGCTAGAGACATACGAAATGTAGTATATCCAAGAGTCTTAATAACATGCATACCAACGCTACAGACATGCATACCAACGCTAGAGACATACGAAATGTAGTATATCCAAGAGTCTTAATAACATGCATACCAACGCTACAGACATGCATACCAACGCTAGAGACATACGAAATAGTATATCCAAGAGTCTTAATAACATGCATACCAACGCTACAGACATGCATACCAACGCTAGAGACATACGAAATGTAGTATATCCAAGAGTCTTAATAACATGCATACCAACGCTACAGACATGCATACCAACGCTAGAGACATACGAAATGTAGTATATCCAAGAGTCTTAATAACATGCATACCAACGCTACAGACATGCATACCAACGCTAGAGACATACGAAATGTAGTATATCCAAGAGTCTTAATAACATGCATACCAACGCTACAGACATGCATACCAACGCTAGAGACATACGAATGTAGTATATCCAAGAGTCTTAATAACATGCATACCAACGCTACAGACATGCATACCAACGCTAGAGACATACGAAATGTAGTATATCCAAGAGTCTTAATAACATGCATACCAACGCTACAGACATGCATACCAACGCTAGAGACATACGAATGTAGTATATCCAAGAGTCTTAATAACATGCATACCAACGCTACAGACATGCATACCAACGCTAGAGACATACGAAATGTAGTATATCCAAGAGTCTTAATAACATGCATACCAACGCTACAGACATGCATACCAACGCTAGAGACATACGAAATGTAGTATATCCAAGTAATAACATGCATACCAACGCTACAGACATGCTACCAACGCTAGAGACATACGAAATGTAGTATCCAGAGTCTTAATAACATGCATACCAACGCTACAGACATGCATACCAACGCTAGAGACATACGAAATGTAGTATATCCAAGAGTCTTAATAACATGCATACCAACGCTACAGACATGCATACCAACGCTAGAGACATACGAAATGTAGTATATCCAAGAGTCTTAAGGGGGGTCACCGGCTTTTGTTTATCTTTCTCTCCTTTTCTCTCTTTCCCTGGCTTGTATCCATTCGGCCCCATTCAACCAACTATTTTAAGACGTTTATCCCCACCCAGGTGTCGATTTCTTGCTGGCGAGCGATAGCGAGCCAGCATTGTATGGAGAAGTCCGGCTTCACCGGAGACATTTTTCTATCAAAAAATGTACAGATTTAGCTTGCTGTCAAAACAAAAATATATATATGCTGGCTCGCGGAAAATATTGACACCTGGATGGGGGTAAACGTCTTAAACCAGTAGGCTGAATGGGGCCAAATGGATACAAGCCAAAGAGAGAGGGAGAGAAAGAGAAAAAAAAGCAAGGTGGGCTCCCTTAAGGGGGACGGGTTTATGTTTTGGTCATTATTTCATATATTTATTATCTTTATATTTTGTTTAGTTTCCTCGCTAGACCTCCATCAAGCTTAGAAAAACATCCTCATAAACACCCCCCCCCCAAAGATATGTTGTACATTTTCCGATAGAAAAAAAGGTCGGCAGGGTTTCTCTTAACATTACAGGCTCGCTATCGCTCGCCAGTAAAAAATCGACACCTAAATGGCACGAAAGATCTTAACATTGACAACGAAATGGGGGCGAAAGGTGTCAAAACCGCTAAACTAATTGATGCAATCATATTTGACCTCATAATTCTGCTAAATATAGGTATAAAACAAAAACTACAATTTTCTTACAGCCTAAAACTCGCAAGTGGTCAATTATCAAGAGAATAAAAACCAGCACAGAAGGAAGTGGGTACCAAAGAATACTTCAAAAATGTGAATACTGAAAATTGGTACCAGCGAGAGATACAGACTTAAAAAAAAAAAAAAAAAAAAAAAAACACACACACACACACACACACACACACACACACACACACACACACACACACACACACACATAATTGAAAAGGGAGAGTCCAAGTTAAAAGTAAACCCCAGAAAAACAAACAAACACAACAAGTAGCTGGAAAAAACTCAATTTGACAAACCCGTCAGAAAAACTAAACACAAAAATATATTAAAAATACAAATCTAAAAATAAGAAGGACGAGTAGAAATAAAACTGTTTGATACAAATACACATATAAAATGTTGGCCTTGTTTTCTGAGCGAAAGGATGTTTGCAGAATAGTGTGATCTCTTGATTAAAACCAAAGGCAGAAATATAATTATGATAGCAGATAATGAACAGTAAAATATCTACATCACCATATATATTCGAAGAGAGACAGTGAAAATACTTAATCTCTATGCTTTGGAAATTATATTACATCTTATACTTGGAAAACATAATAACAAAAACTAGAATTAATAGTCTATATACCATGGACCAAGTCGTGTTCCCAAAAATCAACATAGTCAAGGGGACAGGTCAAAATATCAGTAAACAAAAAATCTCAAAGAAACTGAAAGCAAAATGACAACTAGAAAATCATAAAATCCAGAACTAAAAATAAACGTACAAAGACATTCGCTCCCAAAATATGCAAATCCCAAAACAGAAAACTGGAAATAAAACATGCGACATCATTTGGCAAAACATGACATCCTCCTCTTGGATAAATATAATAAAAACAAATAATAATAAAAAACACTTTATAATACAAAACAAACAACTTTTCAGCTGACGGTAAATTGGATCCCCTTGAAACCTAATTATCTGGTTATAATCGAGTAGCGTCCCGAATCAGACAATGGGAGCCAATAGATCTTAGATGGTTCACTTTTTGGGCGATTTTTGCATGATTTCATTATTTTTCTAGTTTCCTCCATAGACCTCCATCAAATTTAAAAACACATCCATTAGATCCCCCTTCTAGATCAATTTGTACATTTTTCGGTAGAAAAATATCCTGGCCGAAGGCCGGTTCTTCCAGCATTACAGGCTCACTATCGTTCGCCAGGGAAAAAATCGACACCTAAATAGCACGAAAGGTCTAAATATTGACGACGAAATGGGGCGAAAGGTCTTAAAATCGACTAACTCATGGGGCAAACATCTTAACATCTGAAAATTAATGGGGCTAAACATGAGGGAGAAAGTGGTCCAGAAAACCGCTCATGTCCCCTTAAACGTTTCAGTACCGGTACTCTCCTTTTAACTACATGTTGGCTACTATTAGACAATGTTATTCAGTTGAAACCAAGCCTCCAGCAATAAACAGGCTTCGAACTATCTCACTCAACCCTTCTTACTACCACAGATCCTTCTTAAACTGCACAAAGTCGTAAAAATAGAGCTAGAATAACATAAATAAGACGTCGCTGGTACAGAAGGGGTTAAAAACAGGTAGACACTTAGAAATTGTAAATAAAAATAGATTGGAAAACATGCAAACAAACCAAGATCTAAAGTGAAATGGGAGAGGCACTGAAACAGCTAGCTCACATGACCAAAAATAAATACAGTAGCCTCTCCAAGAAAAATGTATAAACCGAAAAAAGGAACTAAAGAGGTATAAATGAGGTGAAACCAAGTCTCTGGTGTAAATTGGCATATAGGAGGAGACAGTGGGCGGGCCGTGGGCGGAGGGGCGCCGGGGAGTAAGTGAATCGGGAGGGGATTAGGGACAGATTTATAGGGCTGTGCTGGTGGAGGAGGTGGAGGAGTGGTGGAGAAGAGTGGTGTTGGTGGTGGAGAGGGAATAGAGAACATTGGTGGCAGTGGTAAGTGGTAAGAGTGGTGGAGGTGGAGAAGAAGAGGGAGTGGGGGTGATGGTGGGAGGATTGGAGTGGAGAAGTAATGGGGGTTGTGATGAGGGAGTGGTGGAGAAAAGAGGAAATGGAGAAGACAGAGAGAGCGAGAGAGCGAGAGATAAAATGAGGGAGAACTTGAAAAGAAAGTAAAACAGTGAAAAGGCAGAGCGCAAGCCAGCCAAAACACAGACAAGGCAACAAGACTGCAAATGAAGAGATTAGTCTAAGTGCACATAGCCTTCTCCAACCGCCGAGTTGCGAGTTTCGTTCTATAAGAAAGTTGGAGCTGTAGACAGCGATATTTAACAGAATGTACAGCTAAAGTACGGTCGTAGTACATAATTATATAAATACATAAAACCCAATTCAACATACCATTTATCCATCAGACACGTACATTATTATTGCATTTATGTTTAATAGCGATTTTCACCGCTCCAACTTCCTTATAGTCTGAAACTCGCAAGTGGTCAATTGGCCTCTCAGGACGGGGGCTGAGTCAGCATTAAGTAACTTCACAACACCAGCACAATCTAAGGAAGGTCTCATTGGGGTGGTCTATTTTGTTGGTGTGTGTGTGTGTGTGTGTTGTGTTGTGTTGTGTTGTGTGTGTAAAGAGTGTGAGTCTATATGTGATCCTTCGTGCATTAGTTTTTAGCACTCTTATGTGTGCAGCTTTGATTATGCCTGTGTGTAAGGGTGCATGTAGGTCTGCTGTTTGTGCTTGTGTGTGTGTGTGTGAAATGTATAATTATACAATGGTAGGA
>CM064505.1:16873120-16918028 GCA_032716605.1 Paralithodes platypus
ATTTATCTAATTTGAAACCATTGGTACGAGTTATTTCGCTATCACTGAGCTTTAGTACATTTGTCATGTCCCCTTTGTTAATCCCACTAACCCACTTGAACACCTCTATCATATCCACTCTAACTCTGCGTCTCTCTAACGAATGTAGCCTAATTTCTTCAACCTTTCTTTATACGGAAGATTTCTAATATTATGGATCATTTTTGTCAATCTACGTTGTACTCTCTCCAATGAATCTATGTCCATTCTGTAATAAGGACACCAAAATTGAACAGCATAATCCATATGGGGTCTCACTAATGACAAGTAAAGTTTTAAGATAACATCATCAGTTCTGTTACTCACACTCTTAGAGATGAACCCGAGAATCCTGTTTGCCTTATTTCGAACGTTTATACACTGTTGTCTAGGCTTCAAATCATTGCTAACAAACACACCTAGATCTTTTTCACAATTCGAGTTTTCTAATTCCATATTAGCTAGTTTATATTTAACATTTGTATGCATCTTCCCTATCTTTAATACCTTGCATTTGTCAATGTTAAACTTCATCTGCCAATTTACTGACCATTCGTGTAAGGTATCTAGATCCCTTTGGAGGCACTCTATATCTCTATCTGAATCAATAATGTTATTATGTGTGAGTAAAATATGTTACCATCTGTGGTATATCCTCAGCAACCCTTGTACTGTACCAGGCTCACCTGTTGTCACCTGCATGTAGCGGAAACAATTATTCTGTCAATAATCCAAGAACCAATAGAGGTCTTTATTATATTATCAATGTTTTCTTAGACAATATGGCTGTAGCCCTACATTGTATGAAAAACTTACTCAAAACTATATAACTTGTACATAATAGTCGTATATAATAAAGACGACTTGTATGGACATGAACACGGAAACCTCCAGAGAGTCTACAGGCCCACACTAAGCAGTTCCCTTTCACACCTAACCAATATCATCCATAATTACGTTTGACACTTTGTATCGTTTCTTAACTGATTAAAGTATTAGGCTATCTATTCCACATTATTCACAACCCTATTTCCAAAGCAAAAACAGAAGTTAAATAGTTAGAAACCATTTGTAAGGGCTATTTCGCAATCATTCAGCTTTTATACTTTACTGTCGCCTGAGTTTATGCTCTCAGCTCGCTTAAACACCTCTATCAATTATCTACTCTACAGTATCGTCTTTCTAATGAATGTAAGCCGAGGGTTTTATCCTCTTCTCATACGATAAATATCAAATATTGTGGATAATTGTTGTCAGTATACGTTGGATTGCCTCTAGAAAGTTTACCTACATTCTATAATAAGGGCACCGTATATGAACGGCACAATCCATAATTACGAGGTATCACTAAGTAATATTTCAAGATAACGTCACCAATTCTGTTACTCACATTCCGATAGATGATTCCGAAAATCCTGTTTGCCTTGTTTGTTAAGCTTCAGATCATTGCAAAGAAACATAAGAACATAAGAAAATGGGAGTCTGCAGAAAGCCGATTGGCCACACTAGGCAGATCCCTCTCACACCCAACCCTAATTATAAGGCCTAAATATAGGCCCAACTCACTAATACCATGAGGACCGATCACTCCCTAACGGTCAGAGGTCAATATAAGAAAAGAAAACGGGGTCTGCAGAGCGTCGATTGGCCACATCGGATTCAGACCAGGCAGATCATCCGAGGACCAACTCCTTCTTACTTACAAGGACATCACCAAATGGATGGACCAGGGTTATAATGTTGACTTGATCCTGTTTGACTATTCCAAGGCCTTTGACGTGGTTAATCATGACATTCTGATCACCAAACTTTTTAGCTTGGGAATTAGGGGTAGGGTACTGGACTGGATTAGGGACTTTCTACATAACCGTATTATGCATGTCAAAGTAAATAATAATTTTAGTTCTTTCAGGGATGTGCTTAGCGGAGTCCCTCAAGGCTCTGTCCTTGGTCCCCTGCTTTTCCTCATATTTATCAATTATATTACTCGTAATATTAATTCGTCTACCAAAATATATGCTGATGATTTGAAACTGTATGTAAAAATCAAATATGATAACCTCTTAAATGTTCTTAATTGAATGTTTGCTTGCCAGTCTGATATAGACGTGCTTGCTAAGGTCTCTAAATCCTGGGGCCTAACGATGAACCCAGATAAATGTGTCCACCTAAGATTTTGTAGGAAAGAAATTGATTGGGATGACCTGGGTCATTCTGGCAGATACTATCTTGACAACTCCTTAATCCCTATTAGAGACTCTGCATCCGATCTAGGAATTTTAATCGATTCCTCCCTCAAGTTTCATACACACATCTCTAATATTGTCCACAAGGCTGGAGGACTCGCCCATAGTATCCTAAGGTCAACTGTCAACCGGGATGCCTCCTTTATGATGCCACTATTTATTTCCCATATTCGTCCCATATTAGAATAGTCTTCCTCTCTGTGGAACCTTGGATATTTGGGGGAACTAAGACTACTGGAGTCTGTTCAGAGACGCTGGACTAAATCTATTGGGGGTCTCGAGAATCTTGATTATGGTGAGAGATTGAGGATATTAAACCTATTTTCCATTAAGGGTAGACTTCTTAGGCATGACATAATTAAGTACTGGCAAATATTTCACGGTCTCTGCTCAATTACTCCTGAAGATATTTTTGATCGTCCCCAATATTTTGCAACCAGGGGTCACCCATAACAAATTGCTCACTCGAGATGCCAGCTTGAAATAAGAAAAAAATGTGTTAATCTTAGATATGTGTCTCTGTGGAACTCTTTGCCCACAGAATTGGTATCCCTGACTTACCTGTTATCTTTCAAGGCTGCCCTTTCCGACTATCTTGCAGGAGTTTTATATGAATATTCATGATTTTGTTCTCGATGTCACACCTTCTGGCCTCCTCAACCACTTATACTTGTACCTTGTTTGTTAACGTAGCTGCTTATGATGCACTTTCCAGTCCATAGATTTCTACACTCCCTGTTTTTACTACAAATTTTAAATTATCTTTGGGCTGGCGCATCAGCAGTGCGTGGCTTCCGTGGACCCTGACCTACCACTTAGCTCTGGGGTCTGGGAAGCCCACCAGGTAAGAATGAGGACCGATCTCTCCCTAACGGTCAGAGGTCAATATAAGAAAAGAAACGGGGGTCTGCAGAGCATCGATTGGCCCACACCTGGCAGATTCCCTTCACACCCAACCCATCTTGTCCATATGCCTATCTAATTTTATCTTAATGCTCTCTATCGTTTTTGATACCACTACAGTACTTGTTAGCCTATTCCACATATCTACAACTCTTGTTACCAAACCAATATTTACTTATATCTTTTCTGAATCGAAATTTGTCTAATTTGAAACCATTTGATCGAGTTTTTTCGTAATCACTGAGCTTTAGTACATCTTTCATGTCCCCTTTATTAATCTCACTAACCCACTTGAACACCTCTATCATATCCCCTCTAACTCTGCGTCTCTCTAACGAATGTAAGCCTAATTTCTTCAACCTTTCTTCATATGGAAGATTTATAATATTATGGATAATTTTTGTCATTCTACGTTGTACTCTCTCCAAGGAATCTATGTCCATTCTGTAATAGGGACACCAAAATTGGACAGCGTAATCCGTATGTGGTCTTACTAACGCTAGTTTTATTTTATAATTACGTCTGCTGTTCTATTATTCACACTTCTAGATATAAATCCAATAACTCTAATTGCCTTGTTTCGAGCACTAATGCATTGATTTCTAGGTTTCAAATCACAGTTGGCGATGACTACCAAATCTTTGTCATTATCTGAGTTTCTTATATTCACATACATCCTGCGTTGTCTATCGATTTCTCAAATTGTACTACACTGGATTTATCTACATTGAACTTCATCTGCCAATTAACTGCCCATTCGTGTAGTGTATCTAGATATCTTTGGATAGAAAATCTCTCTCAGTTTGTATAATCCATACTAGATATGATTATACTGTATATATATATTCATAAAATAACCAATGAATATGGTTCATGAATATCCATATACAAATACAGTACAGTATAATTTATCCATTCCCCAGGTTTTGCACTAGGCTATCAGGGTTGCCATCGGGGCTGCGATATATCCACTACACCATTAGGTGGTAAAACCCACAAAATGCGTTATGGATGGGAAAATAGCATTATGCAAAATATATCAATTTTCTGCAGATAATTATAATTCATAATGGTTGATGACCTCATTGTGTAGTAGATATTGTATCCATGACGTCAACCCTGATGTTCAACATATACTGTACAAGTGTACATATAATGTATAAAGGCTTTACAAATTCACCATTAAAAAAACAAAAAAACAATGTAGATTATATACAAAGAAAAACACTGGACAATATGTAAAAGCTATGCCCGCTATGGCTGCCGCCTTACATTACAACTTTTGAAAACAAATAAAAAAACAACAAATACATAAAATATTGAAATAATAAAAACATAAGAACATAAGAAACTGGGAATCTGCAGAAAGCCGATTGGCCTACACAAGGCAGATCTCTGTCACACCCAACCCTAATTATAAGGCCTAATTATAAGCCCAGCTTAAAAACACCATTAGGACTTACCTCACCGAAACGGTCAGAGGTCAGAAACACAGGGATCTGCAGATCCCCACACCTGACAGATCACCCTCACACCCAACCCATCTCGTCCATATGCCTATATAATTGTATCTTAACCCTTATTTAGCGGGCTAGGGGGTCTATTTGACCGTAGCGCCCAGCGGGGCATTTTTACCCTAAATAAGGTTGTTTACGTGATTATTTTCATGCCTAAATAAGACCCAGAGCGTAAAACAAGTATCTATCCCTGAAAGGGCGTAAACAGAGCTTTCCAATGACACCCGAACCATCCTTGTACGACCACTGGTTCTCTTGCAACGATCGTGCAACACGAGGGCAAAAACCCTGTAATTAGGTAATTTCCCTACATAATTCTCTGTGTAGCGAGTGTGAGGGGGGAGGGAAGGGTGGGATTCATATCAGTAGGTCCACCGCGGTGGTGTAGAGCGGTTATAAGGTTACTACGCTCGTCCCACTGCTCAGCTCTCTCTCTCAGCAACATTACGTGCTGAAAATGGCACACGACATAAGTTGTGAACCGCCACTTAGTCCAAATTTATTTCACACGACATAAGTTGCGCGCCGCCAATTAAGGGTTAAAGCTCCCTATCATTCTTGATCCCACTATAGCACTTGGTAGCCTATTCCACCTATCTACAACTCTGTTACCAAACTAATATTTGCCTATATCTTTCTTGAAACGAAATTTATCTAATTTGAAACCATTTGTACGAATTCTTTCGCCATCACTGAGCTTTAGTACATTGTTCATGTCCCCTTTATTAATCCCACTAACCCACTTGAATACCTCTATCATATCCCCTCTAACTCTGCGTCTCTCTAACGAATGTAAGCCTAATTTCTTCAACCTTTCTTTATACGGAAGATTTCTAATATTATGGATCATTTTTGTCATTCTACGTTGTACTCTCTCCAATGAATCTATGTCCATTATGTAATAAGGACACCAAAATTGAACAGCATAATCCATATGGGGTCTCACTAATGACAAATAAAGTTTTAAGATAACATCAGCAGTTCTGTTACTCACACTCCTAGAGATGAACCCGAGAATCCTGTTTGCCTTGTTACGAACGCTTATACACTGTTTTCTAGGCTTAAAATCATTGCTAACAAACACGCCTAGATCTTTCTCACAATTTGAGTTTTCTAATTCCATATTAGCTAGTTTATATTTAACATTTGTATGCATCTTCCCCATCTTTAATAATCAAAGCAAATGCTAGATATAAAAATTAAAAGCGTCCTAAAATTGTTATGAATTATAAACAAAACTAAACAGGAAAAAAATAATAATAAAATGCAAAAAAGTTTGAGATTGGAGAAAAATATTTATGACAATAGGTCATAAGGTCTGATGCTCTAAGATGCTCGTTAATATAGAACAGAAATAATGCAGGGGCAGGACACCAAAGCGTGTATCTTAAATACACCAATAAGTAGGATACATAGGCTATATATAACAAGGGAGTGCAACAACTCTGTGACAGCACTAATAATAACCACTCAAAAACAGTTCTTCCTTAGCCAACGTAACAGCCAAACTGGGTTGTGCACTATGCATCAACCTAGGCTAAAATAAGGCGTGAATAATTCCTAAAGCATACACAATGAAAGTTAATAAACACAATGCTGTCTTTCTCACTAATAAAGTCTAGCAGTGGCATAAAAGGTATCAGGAAACTAGGCATAGCGCAAGCATGCTCGTAGCCTACTGTCTTCCCTTGAACAGATTTCCCTTATGTTACGTTAAGTGACTTGGAGGCTCTCTTGGTAAGTCCAGATCTCTAGTATCTGGTCTTGCCCTGGCGCTCCACAAAGGTCAACAAAATGAGGTAGCAATCATACAGGTAAGAGTAGGCAAAAGCCCTTTACCTGTATACTGCTACACTCGCAAAGGAAAATATGCACAAGGGTTACAGGCTAGCTAGCTTCGTCGATGTTGTACAGGCTCTGACTTGCCACATACATAACTCAGACAATGACCAAAGATACCTTCCACTGTCTAGCATTAAATAATGGGAAAGAACAGCTCAATAATTAGAAGCACCCCAACACTAGGCTACCATATGAGTATGACTCTAATAATCCCTAAAACTAGTGCAAACATATATGGAGAGCTGGTGCTGGTAATACGACTGGCCGACTATGGAAGTCGTATGCAGAACCAGAAGGGATAAGTAATTGAATAAAGAGAGAAGTATGAAAAGGAAGAAGTTCAGAGAGAGAGAGAAAGTAGTATAGGGGGTTATATGGGGGACAGAAGGCAAAGGACATGTAGGACCAAGCACACCGTGCCAAGCTCTGCAGGAGAAACGCGGGCAGGAGCCCCAGCACCAACACTAGGACAGCGGCACCCAATCACAGACCACTACGTCATGAAATGCAGGCGTCCTAGGACGCGCCAGGCGCGCCAGCCAATCAAGGGCGTGGGAAAGCCTGCGCGAGCGAGGGAGGCACACGTACATACACACGCACATATTACCACCTCGCTGCCTCCTCTCTTTCTCCCTACAACTTCACACAACGCATCTTATATTCTATCAATGATATAAAATGCTTCCAAGTGTCACAGACAAGAATAAAGACCACCACTGAACTCTCTGTGACAACATGAACTCTATGAAAGATAGAACATCGTTCTACGATTATTGTAGCCCATATCACTGCCCTGGCGAGCACTAGCGAGTTACGAGTGCATTCTGGCAAGCTGGCCAGCGTAACACAGTTCATAATAATAATAATAATAATAATCTTCTGGTTACTTATATAGCGACCGTCTCTCCTCCTTCGAGGATTCGCAAGCGCTTGGCTTTCTTTAGTCTACCAGAGACCATTACCCATCCCCCTTGCTCATGGGGAGATGGTAACCGCCGGCTGTATCCCAGAAAAACTTTTCAATCTGAGCGGGGATTGAACGCGAGACCTTCATTGCTAATAAGCACACCCAGATCTTTCTCACAGTCTAAGATTTGTAATTCCGTATTAGCTAGTAGGCCTATATATATTTTTAATTTGTATTCACCGTCCTTATCTTAAATAATTAGCATATATCTATGTTAAATGTCACATGCCAATTTACTAACCATTCATGTAAAGTATCTAGATTTCTTTGGAGGTACTGTACTCTATATCACTATTCTTTATCTACATGTCTCCTCAATCTGGTATCGTGTACAATGATGATATATATATATATATATATATATATATATATATATATATATATATATATATATATATATATATATATATAGTATATAATTATATATATATTATATATATATATATATATATATATATATATATATATATATATATATATATATATATATATATATATTGTTAGGGATTTCTATTTCATTCAAGTGTCACTGGTTGTAATTGAGGTATTGTGCTTGTTATGGTGGGTACGATCTTTAATTATTTATGATTGAACATCGTATGCAATGTTATGAGCCCGGTATAATTAATTCGACCTGTAGACAGCTTAGTTTCATATAGGAAGATATTTTTGTTCAAGAGTGTACGAGTCAGAGTGTGGTGGTATTGCAGGCAGTTCTCTCATCACCCCCCGTTTTCGTTCACATTCCATTCTACCCCCTATCGTCCTACACTCGTAACCCTATTCATTCTCCCCCCCATTCTTCCATCCCTTGCTCTTCTTCATTGCCTGACGTACGAATGATAGTGATTATAACTAGGTAATAATGTATTTGGCTTTTCTAATCATAAGTAATATTTACAAGATATATCATAGAGTTCTTGGTAAAAGTAATACTTTAATTCAGCAATATATAATGAGTTGAGATTAATACAGTTAGAGAAGTTGGTATCAGAGCCAGGTGCGCTAAGGGTATATAAGCCGCTACTAGTACCGTAACGGCAAAGTAGTGTATTCTCCACCACCATCTTAAGCTGACCTGCCCTGAGTTTGTTTGTAAAAGAATCACCATGAGTTGAATAAGTATCACCTAGGATTTTTCTATGTTTATTGATTTCTTTCACTTACTTTTTGCTATGTTTATTGATTGCTTTCACTTACTCTCTTGGAGGGTATTTATATAACTATTTATTATTTTCTTTAGAGTTTCTTTATTATTTCACTTCAATGTTTCTCACTTTGATATTTTCACTTGAAGTAACTTTTGTGTATAATTAATCATGTAAATAAATTATAATTTTATTTTATATAATCTTTTCATTTTACCTTTATGCTAATATATTTTTCTTTTTCATTGTTGGGATCAATCTAAGTCAAAGTAACGAAAGATAACGAATTATGAACGAGTGATAAGAAAGGAATAACTTTGGGTTTTTTAGACTAAAACAGCCATTTGATATCAACTGATATTTTATGAACTTGCCACATCTTTTCACCTACCAAAGTTTTAGTGACTACAAAGAAAGTTGCTAGTTTTGTGGAAGTTTAACATGCCACTTTTTCTTGACAAACTGATAGTCATATTTTCCGCATTTTGGTGAGGCTAAATAGTAAGTCCTCATTTTGTGGTTTTTAGTGGAATGTTTCTTTATGTTATGGGTTCGAACCCCGCTCGTAACGTAACATGGTGCCGTGTGACCAGGATTGCTTTCTTTCCCTCGTTTGGTAGTAATTGAGAACATTAGTGAAACATTAAGTCCCTCGCTAGGACATCGCATACTCATCTCATCCATCTCGTTTTGTACTGTTTATGAGTTGAGAGAGCTGTGTCAGCCTCTACGTTCTTTAATGCCAATTATTCGCGTTTCTCACTCATCCTAATTTGTCATACATTTTCTCGGTCATCCATTGTTCATAGCATTCAATCATGGAATTTAAAATTAGTGAATTTGTCGCTGACCCCTCCTTGAGCACCTTGTCTGTGTCGAAGCTCAGAAAAGTAGACTGGATTGCCTTAGCCACAGAGTATGATGTACCTTACAAAACTAGTAATACCAAAGGTGAGATTACAAGGAGTGTGATTGAGAAATTGGTAAATGTATGGTTGTCATGTGAAGCTACAACAACCTTGATAATCCTTTCTTGCACAAGGATGTAGAATAAAAGTCCAGGGATAAGTTTATAGGTTCTTATTAGCCGGAGATACAGGGAGCTGGGGTGGCACTGCTATGCTGAGTGCCGACCGGATGTTACTGATAAAAACATGTGCAGCAGTGCCGGATATATTTGGTGCAACGCTGCCGATACTACAGAGTACGGTATATTATCATGGGATATTAAACAATGATAGTATTGCCCTGAAAGTACATGTGTGTATGTTGCAATATGATTAAGGCATGTGTACAGTGTACACTCTGTATATATGTTGTGTGTGCACTTAACCTATATCAACACCTCCCTCCCCCTTCAAGCTCGCAAGACGTTGTCGAGCCGACTCTTTTTCTAGGAGCCTTTCAGACCTACGTGGGGCCATGGGGGAAGTGAAGGACTCTCTTTCTGGGTCCGTGCAAGACACAGGGATCTCAGGGTTATGGGGGAGGGGTTCAACACCAGGGGAATTTACTGGGCGGAGGAAGCGACGGTTCCGCCAATATATCTTACCACTGGGGAGAAAAACCTCATTATCCCTGGACCTGCCGCAGCCCATGACGACCCCAACCTTGTCCCAGCGGTGAGAAGTCGGGTCTTGGATCCGCACTGTGGTGCCGACTCTCAACCTGGGAAGGGGGCGTGCGTGCTGGTCATAGTTTCTCTGCACCAGCGCAGTGTGGGCGGCTGCACGGCGGTCACAGTCCTCAGCCTTAGCTTGCCACTCTGCTGCAAAGGACTGGGGATGAGCAGGGACACAAGACCGTAGTGGGTGGCCATACAGGATTTGTGCCGGGGAGCGGCCTGTGAAGTTCGGGGTGTTGCGGAGCTCCAACAGTCCACGGTCAAAGTCTTCACAGTCGATGTTGCCTTAGGGGGCCGTCTTCAGTATGAGGTGTTTGACGGACTTGACGGCAGACTCGGCATGACCGTTGGATTGTGGGTAGTGTGGGGAAGAGACCAAGTGATTGACTCCCCAACGCTCCATGAAGTCCCGGAACTCACGGCTAGTAAACTGTGGGCCTCCATCTGTACATAGGCGGAGGGGTACACCAACTTCACTGAAGTAGCGGCAGAAGATCCTGATGGTGTTTGAAGCGGTAGTATCTCCTTTGCAGGGTACGACAACGGGCCAGCCTGAGAGTCGGTCTGTTACGACGAGGAAGGATTTCCCCGCCACAGCGAAAAAGTTGGCTGAAACAGACTCGAAAGGCCTAGTTGGGTTGTCGTCGTTGATCATGGGTTCCTGCTGCTGACTAGGTTGTAAGACCTGACACTACTCATAAGCTTGAACTGTGTTGGCGATGTCCGAATTGATGCCAGGCCAAAAGACAGCCTGTCGCGCCCTATGCTTAGTGGCCTCCACACCTCTGTGGCTATCATGCAGGCGAGCCAAGGTGCGGCGGCGGAGGGCTTCAGGAACCACAACCCTTGCTCCGTACAGGACGAGTTCACCATCTGCTGACAGGTAGTCTCGGAGTTTCCAGAATGGGAGTAGAGAGTTGTGCAGGTCGTAGCGGTTGGTGGGGAAACCCGAAGTAACGCACTCACGCAGGCGGATGTACACAGGATCCGCTCTGGCTGCGTCTCAGAGTTCCTGGAGAATCCTGTCTGCGTCCTGTGAAGGAGAGTTGACGTCGGTAGCGGCGGCGTTGACAGTCACGAGGGACCTGAGGTGAACCGTGGCGTCGGCACATGCTAACTCATCCTCTGGCGTCGGGTGGCTGACAGGGGCCCGTGACAACGCATCAGGGAGGCAGAGCAACCTGCCAGCGCGCCAGACGGCTGTGAAGAGGTAAGGTGCGACTTTCTCCTTCAGACATTGGAGGCGGGCATTTTCAACCGCACCAAGGGTGTAGTTGTTAAAGATGGGGATGAGGGGGCGATGGTCCATCATGAGGGTGAAGTGTTGCAGTCCGATGAGGTAGAACTTGCACTTGGACATGGCCCAGACCACGGCTAGCATCTCCAGCTCAATGGTGGCATAGCGGGACTCAGGGTCGCTTAGGAACCTCGAGCCACACTGACCTAAGTGGAGACGGTTGTTGCCATGATCCTGTAGGAGGGCGTATCCAATACCGTTGAGGCGGGACGCATCAGTTTGTAGAATCACTGGTAGGGAAGGGTCGAATGGGGCCAGGACGGGTGGACTGAGCAGGGCAGCCTTGACCCGGCAGAAAGCCTCATCGTGGTCAGCGGTCCACATGAACGACCTCTTCGGGCTCATCAGGGGGCACAGGGGCTGAGCGGCAGTGGCGATGTCGGGGGTGAACTCCGCCAGCTGGTTCACCAAACCCATGAAGGAGCGAAGGTCGGTGATGTTGGCTGGGGTCGGGAAGTCCTTGATCGCTCCAACTTTGCCAGGGTCAGCCGAGATGCCCTCACCTGAGAGCGTGTACCCACAGAAGTTCACACTGGGTGCGGCGACCACGAACCTGTCCTTGTTGAGTGTGATCCCACTGTCGCGGCACCGTATGAGCACTTCATGGATACGCTGAAGATGTGTGTGGAAGTCCTCGTCGTAGAGCATCACGTCGTCGACAACTTTGGTACAATTTTGCACCCATTGGAGGGCCCTATTACCACGAAGGCAGAAGGCGTCACCTGTTGCAGCGAAACCCATTGGACCTTTACAGTGTTGGAAACGGCCATACGGTGTGATGAAAGTTGTGAGATGCTGGTCCTCCTCCGCAAGTTCCATCTGCCAATATCCACTCAGGGCGTCTGCCGTTGTGAAGAATTTCGCCTGCGGGGCCACACTGCGGATCGCTTTGAACGGCGTCGGTGAGGGGTTGGATGGGCGGGAAACTTGGCAGTTGAGCTTGGTAAGGTCGACGGTGAGGCGAACTTCGGCGTTGGGCTTGGCGATGACGACGAGGGGGTGGCACCACTCCGAAGGTTCATCGCCGGCCGGTTTGATGATGCCTTGTGCCACTAGCGAGTCCAGCTCCCGCTTGACTTTGTCCCTGAAAGCAAAAGGGAATCTGCCGCGGGGTGTAGATGGCAAAAGGCACGGCATCGTCCTTGAGGTGGATCCGCATTGGGGGACCCTTTATAGGCTTGAGTGGAGCTGTCTGGAGATCCTCCTTGGAGACCAACACGTACTTGAACTCTCGAAGAAAGTACTCCTTGGCTTGTGCAGGTGACGTGGTGGATGTGAAGGGTAGCTCCTTACACCTGTTGATGTGTTTAACCTTTAGAATTGGCTTGGGGAATTCCGCTGAGATAATGGCCAATTCTTGACAGTGGCATTTGGACAGAAGCGGCGTCTGAACACCCTCGCTGACTTGGATTGTGGCAGAACAGGAACGTTTGCTGATGGTGAGTTGTGCATGAAACGTCCCCAAAGCCATTGCAGAGCCATCCGCGTTGAGCGTTGTTGTCGGAGGCGGAGGTCGTAGGCTGCTGAGAGGAATCCGAAGTATGTTGAGGTGTCATCGACCGATCACTGTGATGTCTGCACCTGTGTCTGGAAGCATGTGGAGTTTTCTAGTGGTGCCGCTGTAGGTGAGAATCACGGATGTCAGTGTGGGTGCCTGAACAGGTGATCCCACACGTCGGCAACTTGTGGTCTTCTTTGCTGTAGACTTGTGGTAGGAAGCGTCGTTGTCCTGTGTGGCGGGGGTCTTGGAAGATCTGCAGTATTTGTCGTAGTGGCCCATATGGTTGCAGCGACGACACTGGGCGGTGGCAGCAGGGCAAGCAGGAGTCCTAGGCTTATGACCACGACGGCCGCAGTTAGTGCAGGTGTAGTCTTCAGCCAGGCACTTGTTCTTGTCGTGCCGGCGAGCACAACGCTGGCATGCGGCAGCCGACACCAAGGACTGTTGCGATGTGGAGAACTTGTCGCGTTGCTTAACTTGCTTGTTCTGCTTGTACGCTGACACGGCGTTAACCTGGGACGGTGGGGCACGTATGGCTGACGTAGCGCTTTGAGTGGCCTCGTATGAACGGCAAGTGTTGACGATGTCCTGTAATGAAGGGGTGGCGTCGAGGGAAAGCAGCTTCTGTACAAGTTCTTCGTCATGTATGCCCATCAGAATGACCATCTTGAGTTGGGTCTCCTTGCAGGCTGAAGAGTTCCCTGGGCAGACTTCAATTTCTTCGGCGATGTGGCAGAGGCGGACGTAGAAGTTGTTGAATGACTCGCCCTGTTTTTGCTTGCAACTGAACATGTCCCTGCGACGGAGAGCTTCATTGCGAGAATTCTTGATGTGCTCCTGAAGTGCATCGAGGACTGTGTCAACGGTCTTGTCGGTGTCAGGGGGTATGCTTAAGGTGTGCTCCAAAAGCCGCTGTGTTTCCAGGGTTAAGCACATCCGCATCTGGATCACTTGTTTCTCCCTCGGTAGTTTAGTTAAGTCTATCATAATAGAGTAATCGTCCCACCGACGACTCCATTCTCTGAAAACCTGGAAAGTGGCATCAGCACGAAGGGTCGGCGGGTTCTGGGTGATAGCCTTCTGTGGTGGTGGTGGAGCTATAGGGGTGGAGGATGTTGTGGAATGGGGTGTTGTCCCCGGTGAGGTGGGTGTAGGTGTGGCGGCAGATGGGGTAATTTGGGCCAGAGCCTGGACAAGGGCGGAGAACTTGGCATCGTCCATCTGTCACCTGTAGTCCTCCTCCGTGCATCGTCTTGTTTCCTCCTCCTGTCGTCGGTTTTCTTCTTCCCACCTTCTGCGGTACTCCTCCTGTCTCCTGGTATAGTCATCCCGTTGTCTGCATTGCTCCATATACTGTATGAGCTGCAGGAGGTCTGCACTTGTGGTAGGTTGTAGACTTCCAGGGTGTGGTGACAGGGGTGGCATCCCCCTATAGTGTAGGGGAGGTAAAGTGGGGGGAGGTTGGGGAGGTGGAGTAAAATGAGGGGTGGTGAGAGGAGAGGTTGGAGTGGAATGAACTGACTGGTACCCCTTACCAGCAACTCCAACAGTATCTCCATCATTATCTCCACCACTATATCCACCAGTAGCTCCACCATTATCTCCCTCCCCAGTATGGTCGTGTGGGGTGTCCCTGGGCTCTCCATGAATCTGCTCATCTCCCTCCATAATTGGTTGATAGCTGACACACTCTAGTCTTGCAGGAACGATGAAAATGTGAAGTACAACTGGAACAGTTTAGTTAAAAGTGCAAGAAATTATGTGCTAGAGAGAGTGAGTGCGTGAGTGCGGTAGGCTTGGCTCCACCATGTTGACTTGGCAGCGATGTGGGTGTGTCCGTGCGCGCATGTACCGGCACAGCTGGAGGGCGTGAGGGGTGGTAGCTTCAGTGTTGCTGGAGACGTTAGAGGGGGAGGCTATGCTACTCCTCGCTCTTGTCCAGCTGTGTTTCAGCAGCTGTAACCCTCACAGCAAGTCGTGAGTGGGCACAAATGACATGGGACATAAAATAAAGGCACTGCACTACACTCTAAAGCACTTCACTGTACTATAAAGCACTGCACAATAATATATCCAGGGCTGGAGAGGCGAGGTCTTGCAAGATGGCTGGCTTATAATCCGGTCTTGGCTCGTATCTCCTGGCTTTAATACACTGACTGCGCCATGTATGGTTGTCATGTGAAGCTACAACAACCTTGATAATCCTTTCTTGCACAAGGATGTAGAATAAAAGTCCAGAGATAAGTTTATAGGCTCATATTAGCCAGAGATACAGGGAGCTCGGGTGGCACTGCTATGCTGAGTGCCGACCGGATGTTACTGATGAAAACATGTGCAGCGGTGCCGGATATATTTGGTGCAACGCTGCCGATACTACAGAGTACGGTATATTATCATGGGATATTAAACAATGATAGTATTTCCCTGAAAGTACATGTGTGTATGTTGCAATATGATTAAGGCATGTGTACACTCTGTATATATGTTGCGTGTGCACTTAACCTATATCAACAGTAAATACTGGTGTTTTGTCTGAAGCAGCATAGCAGTTGTGTGCAGAGGAAGGAGGTAGTGATGCATGGATGAAAGTGAAACTATTAGAGCTGGAGAATGCAAAAGCTGACAGAGAACAGAGAAGCCTTGAAATTGAACATGACCGTGAACAAAAACAGCATAATATTGAACATGAGCGTGAACAAAGACGGCATGATCTTGAACAAAAACAGTATGAGCTTGAGGAGAAGCAACGTGAGAGAGAGCATGATGAGCGCATGTTAAAGTTAAAAGCTGAAGAAAACCGGAATCAAAGGGATTCGGTTGCAAGTAGACCATTTTCTGATAAGGGTCATAGTTTGAAATTTGTCCCTAGTTTTGATGAGACTGACCCGGAGAATTTCTTCATCCTTTTTGAGAAGGCAGCCAACCAACTCAAGTGGACAAATGATCAGTGGGCATTTCTAGCCCAGACTGCTTTCATAGGTAAAGCCAAGCAGGTTTACACCAATCTCCACATTGATTCCTTGACCTATGAAACTCTTAAAACTTCAGTCTTAGCAGTGTATGATCAGGTTCCTGAAACTCATCGTCAGTGTTTCAGGGATATGAAGAAAGGTGAAAAACAAACCTATCTAGAAACCTATCTAGAGGTTGGGTCGGTGGGCTTGCGACCCCCACCCGGAAAAAATATCTAAGCAAAGAAAAACGAACGAACAGCCTCGGATGCGGACGGAACCAACGTTGACGAACCACGACCGACTAAGGACATGCCTTCGGACATTCTGAGAATGGCTACGTGGAATGTTAGTGGCATGAATGATGGAACAAAAGAGAGAGAGGTTCTGGAAGTGTTAGTGAATGCCAGGCTGGATGTATGTGGAATGACAGAGACCAAATGGAAAGGTTCAGATGTGAGAGAATGGGAATGTGGAATGGGTGTGTGTGCTGGAGTGAGTGAAGGAACAGCGAGAGAAGGTGCATGTTTGTTTGTAAGTAGCAAATGGAAGGAATGTGTAAGAGAGTATGGGTCTGTGGGTTCAAGGATTGTGTGGATGAGAATGAAAGTAGGAATACAAACGTGGGTGATTGTATGCGTGTATGCCCCGACAGAGGATATACTTGAAAGAAAGAAAGAGGAGTTCTGGATGAATGTGGAGGCGTGCCTGGAGAAGTTTGACAAGAACGAAAGAATATTTCTGATTGGGGATATGAATGGTAAGGTGGGTGATAGGAAAGTTGAGGGAGTGGTGGGAGGGTGGGGGGTACCATCAGAGGTGAATGGGAATGGTAGTGCACTTGTGGACGTATGTGTGGGAAGGAGGCTGTGGATAGCCAACACCTTCTTCCGACACAGAATGATCCACAGGTACACGTGGAAACGGATGTTGACGATGAAAGATAAGACAGTGGTGGAACGAAAGTCATTGATTGATTATGTATGTGTGGATGAACGAATGAAGAAATCTGTGATGGATGCTAGGGTGTATAGGGGTATTGGAGGGGGTCTGTCTGATCATTATGTAGTGGTAGCTAAGGTTAGGATACAAAAGAAGTGGGTGAGGAGAGCGGGAGGGAGGCAAGAGGAGGGTGGAATGGTGAGGAGGGTGGAGAGGTTGCAGGAGGAGGAAGTCAGGGAGGAGTACAGGAGAGCAGTGGAAAGACGACTAGGTGGGTTCGACCTGGAAGTTATGGAGGAAGTGGAGGAGATGAGCAAGGTGTTTAAGGATGAGATCTGTGCAGCATGTGAGGAGGTGTGTGGAGTGAGGAGAAGAGGGAGGGGAGTGAAAGGTACAGCATGGTGGACAGAAGAGGTAAGAATAGCTGTGGAAGAAAAGAAGAAAGCATATAGAGTGTGGTTGGGTAGTAGAGGGAATGAAGATTCCGAGAGACAGAAACGAGCGAGGTACGTGGAGAGTAAGAGGGTGGTGAAGAGAGTAGTGAAGGAAAGTAAGAGAAGAGTAGATGAGGAATTTGGAAGGAATCTGAGTGTAAAATGGAGGGAGAGTAAGAAACTGTTCTGGAAAGAAGTCAAGAAAGTTAGGGAAGGTAGCAAGGGAAACAGTAAGGGTGTGAAAGATAAGAATGGGAGAATGCTAGCCGAGAAGCAAGAGAGAGTCGAAAGATGGAGGGAGTACTTCAGTGAGTTGCTAAATGAAAGGAATGAAGAGCCAGCAAACATAGCTGGATATGGTATGGGAGGGAGAAGAAGAGAAGTAGTGGAGGAGGAGGTGGGGATCAGGAGGTCAGAAGTGTGGGAAGCCATGAAAAGAGTGAAGTTGGGGAAAGCACCAGGAACAGATGGAGTGTGTGGGGAAATGTTGAGGTATGGTGGTGAGATAGTGATAGAATGGGTATGGAAAATGTGCAAACTAGCATGGGAGAAGGGGAGTGCACCCGATGACTGGAAGACTGGCATAATAGTCCCCCTATATAAGGGCAAAGGGGAAAGAGGAGTGTGTGGTAACCACCGAGGAATATGTCTTCTAAGCGTAGTAGGGAAGGTATACAGTAGGGTAGTGATTGAGAGAGTGAGAGTGAGAACGGAGAAATGGATAGGCGACGAGCAGGGAGGTTTTAGGAAGGGAAGAGGATGTGTAGATCAGATTTTTACCCTGAATTGTGTTGTGGAGAAGTATCTGGAGAAGAAACAAAAGGTGTATGTTGCCTTTATGGACTTGGAGAAGGCCTATGACAGAGTGGATAGAGAAGGTTTGTGGAAAGTACTTAGAATATACGGAGTAGAGGGCAAGTTGCTGAAAGCAGTGAAGAGCATGTATGAGGGTGCAAAGGCGGCAGTACGTGTGGAGAGTGAGCAGAGCGAGTTCTTTGACCTGAATGTTGGTTTGAAACAGGGGTGTGTGATGTCCCCGTGGTTGTTTACTGTATATATGGATGGAGTCATGAAAGAAATACTATCAAGAGCAGTGAATGTTGGTGTATCGCTGAAAAGGGAGGGAATTGAGTGGAAGCTACCTATACTGCTGTTTGCGGATGATACAGTTCTGATGAGTGATAATGAATGGGAGTTGCAGGGTCTGGTAAATGAGTTTGGAACAGTGTGCGAAAAACGGAATTTGAAGGTAAATACGGGGAAGAGCAAGGTTATGGTCTTCGAAAGGGGTGAAGTCACAGAGTGTGAGGTGAAGCTGAACGGTCAGGCTATGGAGATCGTCAACTCTTTTAAGTATCTGGGCAGTGTGTTGAGTAAAGATGGGACTATGGATGAAGAGGTGCGGGAGAGGGTACAACAGGGGAAGAGGGTTGTAGGAACGCTAAAAGCAGTAACAAGAAATAGGGTGGTCAGTATGGAAGTGAAGAAGTCCTTGCATGACAGTGTGGTAATCCCGACACTGACTTACGGAAGCGAAGCATGGACGTTGGTTGAGAGACTCAGACCAAGAGTGAGAGCAGTGGAAATGAATTACTTAAGGAGTGCGTGCGGAGTTACATGGAGGGATAGACAGACTAATGAGGAAGTAAGAAGGAGGTGTGGTGTGGAGGTAGATGTGCTGGAAAGTGTGAAAAGGAACAACTTGAGATGGTTCGGCCATATGGAACGTATGGAAAGCGAGAGAATGACTAAGAGGGTGTACGAGAGCGAGGTGGAGGGACAGAGGGGGAGAGGTAGACCGAATATGAGGTGGAAGGATGGAGTGAGGAAGTACATGAACGAAGGCGGTGCTGGTTGGGGGGAGGGGCGTCGACTGACTGGGGACAGAGGTGCATGGGGGCGGTTCGTTCGTGGCCACCCCTTCGGGGATCACGGCGTCAGGCAATAGATGGATAGATAGATAGATCTAGAATTTGTAAAGGAAAAAGAGCGAAAGTTTCTGAGTTGGTTGAGAGCCAGTAAAGTGACAACCTTTGAGCAATTGTGCCAGCTAGTTATGCTTGAAGAATTTCTCCGCAAAGTCCCCTTCCCCTTAAAACTTTTCCTCCAAGAGAGAGAGGTGCAATCTATAGACAGGGCGGCTATTTTGGCTGAAAATTACCGATTAACTCATGGCGATTCTTATTTCAGGACAGGACAGAGAGGGCCTGGCAACCGGCCACATTCTGGTGCTGGTCCTTGTGATGGTGGTAGTTTCCAATCTACTGGTGGTAGGTTTGGTTATGGTGGTGTCTCCCAACCAGTTTCAAGGGTAGCTTCTGGGGGCAATGGATCTGATAAAAAAGAATTCAACAAAACTTCTCTTTCTTCCATTAAACCTCCTGGACCCTTAGTTTGTGCCTACTGTAAGCAACCTGGACATTTTCTTAGAGAGTGTCCCAGATTAAAGTTAAAAGAGAAAACCACTAAACCAGAGAGTAGTGCTGTTCTAGCCTCTTCCCTTGTACTTCATCCAAATAGAGTAGCAGTATCCCCTCCTACTCCACCTGTGTTGAGTGCCTGTTCTGACTCTGATGGCTCTCACAACCAGGTTTTCCCTAGTATACCACATAGCTGTTCTAACCAGTTCCAACCTTTTCTTTCCACAGGATCAGTTTCCTCTACTGACGCTTCCACTGATTATCCCATTCATGTTTTGAGAGACACAGGAGCCTCTCATAGCCTCTTGGTAAGAGGATTGGTGCCCAGTATTGAGGACTGTTTGCTGTGCCAGAGTATACTCATTCAGGGAGTCAGTGGGTGTCTTGTTGTTTATTTGGCAAGGGTGTATCTAAAAACTGATTTAGCTAGTGGTTACTTTACAGTTGGGATTCAAGATTCCCTACCTGTAGAAGGAGTGAACTTTTTTATGGGCAACGATATCGCCGGTGGCAAAGTGATACCAGACCCCATAGTAACCTCCACTCCCTCCTCTAATAACAACACTAAGCAATTAGAAAGTCAGTATCCCAATTTGTTTCCCTCCTGTGTAGTGACTAGGAGTGGGGCTGGTCACCACAGGAAGAAGGACAAAGTTGATCCTGATAGTGTTGACCTAGACACTTCCTCCCTATTTCCTGATGTACAGTCAGAGGATATTAGCAAGATTCCCATTGATTCTGAAACTCTCAAAGAGACTCAGAAGCAGGACCCTGAACTGGCAATATATTTTGATAGGGCTGTGGAAGAGTCAGTTATAGGAAACTATCCTCAATGCTTCTATCTAAGTAGTGGTACCCTGATGCACAAGAATAGACCTCCCAATGTGCCAGCTAATGAGCCCTGGCAAGAAGTGCATCAAGTAGTTGTGCCACAGAAGTATAGAGTAGACATCATTTCCATTGCTCATGACCTTAGAGGTGGACATTTGGGTGTCAACAAGACTTATGACAACATTCTCAATTATTTCTTTTGGCCGAGGATGAAACAATCCGTTAAGTCTTACTGTAAAACATGTCATGTGTGTCAACTTGCTGGGAAACCCAACCAACCCATCAAGCCTGCACCTTTAAATCCCATCCCTGTAATGGATGAACCATTAAGTAAAATCATAATTGACTGTGTAGGACCTTTGCCAAGAACCCGTAGTGGGAATGAGTACTTGTTGACTGTCATGTGTTCCACCACTAGGTATCCAGAAGTGTTCCCCTTGAGGCGTATAACATCAAAGAATGTAGTAAAGGCGTTTAGTAATTTGTTCACCCAGTATGGAATACCCTGTGTGGTACAGTCTGATTTAGGAAGAAACTTTCCCTCTCACCTCTTCAAGCAAACCATGGAAGAGTTGGGAGTACACCAGTACTATTCCACTGCCAGTCACCCACAGTCCCAGGGGGCATTAGAAAGGTTCCATCAGACCCTCAAATCAATGCTCACTAAATATTGTGAAGAGAACAATGCCGACTGGGATGAGGGCATCCATTTTGTGTTGTATGCTGTAAGAAGCAGGGTACAAGATTCTCTAGGATTTTCACCATTTTCCCTAGTCTTTGGTCATGAGGTCAGAGGTCCCTTGAAAGTGTTAAAAGATACTTGAATCAATGGTAACTCTAATAAACATCTTCTCACTTATGTGCATCAATTTAAATCTAGACTGAGATCTGCAGTAGAACTAGCTATGAATAATTTAGAGAAGTCTCAAGATAAAATGAAAGTATAGTATGATAAGACTACAGTTGTTAGATAATTTCAGCCAGGAGATCTAGTGCTTGCCTTTCTGCCTATACCTAAAAAGCCGCTACAAAGCAAGTACCATGGTCCATATGTTGTGCTTAAGAAAACAAGTAATGTGAATTATGTTTTAAAAACTCCTGATCGTAGGAAGTCGGAAAGACTAGTACATGTTAACCTGCTGAAAGCCTATCACTTCAGAGATCCAGATAAGGTATTAAACTTTGAATCAGTTGCACAATTTGAAGGTGAACTAGAGGATTTAAAGATCAAGGAGCATAATGACATCCAGTTACCTCTTGATAACAAATTTCAAAAACTCGGACTTCTTGATTAACCCCCATTTTAAGCACTTGTTGTCTGACCAAGGTGAAGACTTGGAGTACCTGCTTTCCGAGTTTCCACAGCTGTTTGGTGACGTTCCCCAGCAGTGTCCCCTGGTGGAACATGATGTGGTCCTGATGGAGGGGGCCACTCCCATCAAACAACATCACTACCGCGCCAATCCAGAGAAGCGTGCGGCACTTCAACAGGAAGTGGACTTCCTACTCGCCCATGGATTGGTGGAACGGAGCGACAGCGAGTGGGCCTCTCCATGCCTACTCGTGGACAAACCTGATGGCACATTTAGGATGTGTACGGATTATCGCCGGGTAAACCAACTCACCCGCCAGGACTGCTACCCTCTGCCACGGATCGACGACGTGTTGGACCGTTTGGGAGGAACGAAGCACATCTCCAAGATTGACCTGCTGAAGGGTTACTACCAGATAAAACTATCGGAGAGGGCCAAGAGAGTGTCTGCATTTGTCACCCCAGACGGGCTATTCCAATACACCGTCATGCCTTTCGATATGGTGAATGCGCCCGCCACCTTCCAGCGACTAATCCACCGGGTGACAGATGGCCTCTCGGGCGTGCAATCCTACCTCGACGATATTGTGGTCTACAGCGAATCCTGGCAGGATCATCTTCACCAGCTACAGAGTCTCTTCTCCAACTTGGCCAGGGCGGGACTCACTGTCAACCTTGCCAAGAGTGAGTTCGGCCATGCCAAACTAATCTTTCTGGGTCACGTGGTAGGAGAAGGGGAAGTCAGCCCTATTTCTGCCAAAGTCGAAGCCATTTCAACACTGCCTATTCTCCAGGACCGCAAGGCAGTAATGCGCTTCTTGGGCATGGCTGGGTACTATCGGAGATTTGTACCAAACTTCGCTGACCTCTCCGCCCCCCTAACAGACTTGATTAGTCCCAAGAGAAAATTTGTGTGGACCCCAGAATGCCAAATTTCATTCACAAAGATTCGTTGCCTATTAGTCAATGCACCCATTCTGAAGTCCCCTCAGTTTCATAAGCCGTTCATAATTCAGGTGGATGCTAGTATTGTTGGTGTTGGAGCAGTTTTGTTACAGTACAGTGATGCTGAGATTTTGCATCCAGTTTGCTATGCATCCGGTAAACTCAAACCTTATCAGAAACACTACAGCTCTATTGAAAAAGAGTGTTTTGTCTTGCTCTTTGCAGTGGATAAGTTTAATGTGTATCTTAGTGGTTCACATTTTCCCATGAAAGTGTTTACTGATCACAACCCCCTGTAATTCTCGTATGAAATGAAAAACTCAAAGCAGCGGTTAATGAGATGGTATTTGGCATTGCAACCATATAACCTTGAAATTCACCACATAAAGGGAAAGAACAATATTATCGCGGACATGTTGTCCCGGAACTGATTGAGATTTTTTGTAGTTGTTAGAGCTATTTTGCCAGCATTAATTTGTAAGTTTGTTAATGTGATTTTGGTTTTGGTTTATGGTTTGGTGAATGGTATTACGTTTAAAATTATTGTATTAGGATTTAGATTTAGTTTCGCTTCTCTTATAAATCTCTTTGTGAGGGATGTGTTAGGGATTTCTATTTCATTCAAGTGTCACTGGTTGTAATTGAGGTATTGTGCTTGTTATGGTGGGTACGATCTTTAATTATTTATGATTGAACATCGTATGCAATGTTATGAGCCCGGTATAATTAATTCGACCTGTAGACAGCTTAGTTTCATATAGGAAGATATTTTTGTTCAAGAGTGTACGAGTCAGAGTGTGGTGGTATTGCAGGCAGTTCTCTCATCACCCCCCGTTTTCGTTCACATTCCATTCTACCCCCTATTGCCCTACACTCATAACCCTATTCATTCTCCCCCCATTTCTTCCAACCCTTGCTTTTCTTCGTTGCCTGACGTACGAATGATAGTGATTATAACTAGGTAATAATGTATTTGGCTTTTCTAATCATAAGTAATGTTTACAAGATATATCATAGAGTTCTTGGTAAAAGTAATACCTTAATTCAGCAGGTATATAATGAGTTGAGATTAACCCCTTCAGACTCATATGACGCAGAGGTTGCCAGATTAGCAATAAGAAATAGAGTTCTCTCACTCTTATAATTACCTCTCCAAAATTAGTTTTCTGCCCACAGCTAACTCAAAGACAACCGCAGAGGTTGAAGTAACTAAACTAAAGGTTTCTAAATACCCCTGATGGTAACAAAGGCTTTAAAGTATCCCTAATAGGTTCAAAATTGCGTCATATGTCGGAGAGGGTTAATACAGTTAGAGAAGTTGGTATCAGAGCCAAGTGCGCTAAGGGTATATAAGCCGCTAGTACCGTAACGGCAAATAGTGTATTCTCCACCACCATCATAAGCTGCCCTGACCTGAGTGTGTTTGTAAAAGAATCACCATGAGTTGAATAAGTATCGCCTAGGATTTTTCTATGTTTATTGATTGCTTTCACTTACTCTCTTGGAGGGTATTTATATAACTATTTATTATTTTCTTTAGAGTTTCTTTATTATTTCACTTCAATGTTTCTCACTTTGATATTTTCACTTGAAGTAACTTTTGTGTATAATTAATCATGTAAATAAATTATAATTTTATTTTACATAATCTTTACATTTTACCTTTATGCTAATATATTTTTTCTTTTGATTGTTGGGATCAATCTAAGTCAAAGTAACAAAAGATAACGAATTCTGAACGAGTGATAAGAAAGGAATAACTTTGGGTTTTTTAGGCTAAAACAGTCATTTGATATCAACTGATATTTTATGAACTTGCCACATCTTTTCACCTACCAAGGTTTTAGTGACTACAAAGAGAGTTGCTAGTTTTGTGGTTTTTAGTGGAATGTTTCTTTATGTTATGGGTTCGAACCCATATCGTAACGTAACAATATATATATATATATATATATATATATATATATATACATATATATATATATACATATATATACATATATATATATATATATATATATATAATATATATATATATATATATATATATATATATATATATATAATATATATATATATATATATATATATATATATATATATATATATATATATATATATATAAATATATATATATATATATATATATATATATATATATAATTATATATATATACAGTATATATATATATGTATTGTATATATATACAGTACATATATATATATATATATATAGTCATAGATACATATATAGATAGACTGCCGTGGTGTAATTGATTAAAGCGTCGGCTATCATCCTGATGGTCGATGGTTCGATCCCCACTGAGAGACTAGAAACATATAGATACATATATATATATAGGCTAGATAGATATCGATTTTTTTTTTTTTTTTTTTTTTTTTGGGGGGTTCATAATGTTAGTAGTCATAGCGCTAGTGACCATATAATGTGTATAGAGTCATAATTATTATTTTCCTCTGGTCGGGTTTGTGTGTGACCCTCGGAGGTTATAAGACATGGTGGGAATAAATTGATCCAGATGAAATTTTCTAGGTCAGTAATTTTCTCAGTATTTATTAAGCAATTTTCCTATTATTGATGTCAGACCAATGGGACAGTATTTTGATGAAACTGACTTATCATATTTTAAAGAATCTGAACGACATTTGCAAGCTTAGACTATGTTACAGTATATTTAAATATATCTATATGTGAGTTAGGGATGGTTATTATAATGCAACTAGAACCAAGTGTTTGTAGTATTTGATATTAGACTAAAATCAAATTGATATGTGTAATTGACAAGAATATTCTATATTTATAGTTATGAGGGTTTTTATGAGATATTAAAATATTATTGAAGATTTTCCTTGCTTTTGCCATTTTCGAGCAATGCATTTTAGTATGTCTCATTAGCTAACACAGATTGCCTTCCCAGAATTCCTTCATACTTTAAAATACCTACCCAGACTCCCGTTCAAGTTAGATTTATACATTTATCGGGAAAGAAAATGTCCCGCCCGAAGGCAGATTTCTTGTACCAGCTTTGCTATAGCTCACCTAAATTAATAAGCGTCATTTAATCGACAAACTAATGGGGTGGAGCGTCTTAAAATCTCCCAACAAATGGATTGATTTAGGGAAAGCCAAAAAGAGCTCCCTCGAACCAAATAGAGTTCATAGCTCTTTATATCTTAACAAACGACTCCTTCTTCTAAACTCACTCTCACTTTCTCTCACTCGCTCTGTCTCTCTCTCTCTCTCTCTCTCTCTCTCTCTCTCTCTCTCTCTCTCTCTCTCTCTCTCTCTCTCTCTCTCTCTCTCTCTCTCTCTCTCTCTTGGATATAGTAGTGAACAATAATGTTATTAATTATTTTATTAATGGAATTTTCGCATGACGGGTATCATCCGTCAAATTTATTGTAATGCTTATTTCATATTACATCTATATATATTTTAACGATATTTTTACTCATTTCCTTTTGCAAAAACAAATATTATAGTTCAATAGATCACAAAAAAATGTCAATCTGAGTTGTGGATTGAACCAAGATATACTTAGATTGAACCGTGCGAGCCCTGGTGGCTGGCGTCAACCAGTTACTACCCGCGCGCGGGTGACAGCCTCTCCCGTGTGGCCATTTCGGTCTGTGGCCATTTAGGAGTGTGGCCATTTCGGTTTGTGGCCATTTAGGATTGTGGCCATTTTGGAGTGTGGCCATTTCGGTTTGTGGCCATTTCGGTTTGTGGCCATTTCGGTTTGTAGCCGTTTTGGTTGTGGCCATTTCGGTTGTGGCCATTTCGGAGTGTGGCCGTTTTGACCTGCTTCCAGTTTCGTGTAGCAATATAATGTACAGCTACTGACAAATGTGTGTGAGCTCTTGCAATTTTCTTTATGCATATAATATATCCATCTAGGTTTATGTTCAGATCAAATCAGCTATATAATAATAATAACATAACATGTATTAATATTAATTGATATTAATTGGTTGCGTCGCCATTAATGCTCTTGACAAACTTAAATCATGTGCTGATGACAAAGTGTACTGGTGCCAATCGAAGACACTCAATTTTTTTAGGATATACCTGAACTATATTTTGTAGATCACAATTTGTTTACTATTGTATGAATAATTTGTTTAGATAGGAGTTCATTTTTATATACCGGTACTGTTGAATAAAAGTTAGCCAGGCTCTCGTGGTCAAAATTAGTAATGCTGCTTATTGATACGTTCTGCACACACTAAAGCCGGTATCACACCAGAGCTTTTATAGTCAACATTCGACGATCAACATTTGTCTGGCCACATAATTTTGTTGAATATGGTGCACTGGTATCGGAAACTAGACTGGCGGTAGATAATTTAGGGAACCGAAATATTGCAAATGTTGACCTCATAAGCTGCCAGATAAATGTTGAGGGAAATAGTGCTTGTGTGATACCGGCTAGACAGAGTAGGTTATATTCAAAGCTTGGTGTGATAGTGTATAGTTTGATAGGAGGTCTAGGGGGTAAACATAAAAGAGAGAGAAAACAAATCTTAATTGAGCCGATAAACAAAAATAAAACCTCCCCAAGAGATCCCCAACACCGGAAGTGAAGTATTGAGCGTCATTCATTACACCGGAACACACGGTCTCACGCATTACACGCCTTTTATGGGAAGAAGTGGGTCCATTGGCTTTACAGTAGCACCCAGCTTTAATACTCCGAGTCGCCAACTATCTTGTAAACTTACGATCAATAAGTAGGGTTCATCATTCGCTAGTTCACTTTCTTGTACATTTACGATCAAAATTCGAGTTCCACCTTCGCCAGTTCAAGTTTAGCTTCCTCTCTTGACCCACCTTGGATTCCGGCTAAATTTAGACGATTTTATGCAGCTAAAAAAGGGCCTGCTTTCTTCAGAGGGTTTATTGATATCATAGTAACCCCTTTTAATTATAAAAGCTTTAATTCTTCCCAAAGCAGCTTCGATAATTAATGCATGCATCAGCATTAATTAAGGCGACTGTACCTTTAGTCGTATTTATTTAGCTTGGGAAGGAGAGAGAGAGAGAGAGAGAGAGGTCACGTTGTCAGGGATTCAGCCATAACGAAGCACGAGGTAGACAACATGGCGACTATACATATAAAACTAATATCACCCAGGGCATCCAAACTCTCCCTGCAGACGTCACTGTCACGAACTATTAAGGGGATCTGACCCTAATTGAAAGGATCCCAGGGTAATGACGTCACAAACTTCAGGGGCTTAGGGACACCACTCTTAGGACGAGGAGGGTTATTATTTTCAGGGGGGGGGGGGGGTCACCAGTTTTGTTATCTTTCTCTCCTTTTATTTATTTCTCTGGCTTGTATCCATTCGGCCCCATTCAGCCAACAGTTTTAAGACGTTTATCCCCATCCACGTGTCGAATTCTTCCTGGCGAGCGATAGCGAGCCAGCATTGTATGTATAAATCCGGTTTCGCCGGAGACATTTTTCTATCGAAAAATGTACAAATTTAGCTTGCTGTAAATAAAATATATATATATACAGTATATGCTGGCTCGCAACCGGTCGCCAGGAAAATATTAACACCTGGATGGGAGTAAACGTCATAAAACAGTAGGCTGAATGGAGCCGAATGGATAGAATCCAAAAAGAGAGGGAGAGAAAGATAAAAAAAGCGAGGTGGGCTCCCTTAAGGTCATATTTTTGTTGTTGAGAGTAATGGAGGTGTAAATATCCGTAGGCTTATGTAGTTTCGTTGTAACTCCAGAGGCAGCTTGACACTAAATGGGAATATACTTGGAAGATATTAATTACCTACTGTGTGTAAACTATAATAAACTAGAAATATGTATTGTCTATATAAATTATTCAATACTAGAACGAATAAAGTGACCTCTAACATACTCCATTAAAAATAAAAAAACAAAACAAATCCATATCTAACGCCTTAGAACAAGCATTTTTTTTTTTTTTTTTTTTTCTTTTTTGTAATAGTAATGGGGGCATAACTATCGGTAGGCTTACTTAGTTTGGTCGTTACCTTGAGTGAGTTTGGTACTATATAAGGGAAAGATGTATTGTTTATGTAGTCTATTCTATAGGCCTACTAGAAGGAATTAAGGGGCTTCTACCATACTCCATAACAAAATAGAAACAAATACAGTATATATGCCCAACTCTATAGGACAAGGGGAGACGTGTGTGTGTGTGTGTGTGTGTGTGTGTGTGTGTGTGTGTGTGTGTGTGTGTGTGTGTGTGTGTGTTGAAAGTTATCGAGGTATAAATATCGGTAGGGTTATTTAGTTTGGTCGTTACTTGGAGTGAACTTGGTACTTGGTACTACTTAGAAGAGACGTACTGCCTATGTAAATTTAGTTTACACTTTACAAAGGAACGGAGGAATAGGCCTACTCTAAGTATATAGCCCACTGGGGTGAAAAAGAGCCATTTAACATCGATCTGTTGTTGGAAAAGTGATTCATGTTTGACAGTCTTGATATCGTAATGGCCAGTGCGCGGAATTTCGGTGGAAGTATCCTAGGTTCAAATCCTTGGAGTACCACATGTATTCATTAGTTTCATTGATTTATTAATTAGGTTTAGGCCTATTTGTAATTTAATTGGTGGGTTGGTGATTATATAAACGTGTAGCCTATGCCTAAAACAATACTAAACTATATACTGTATATGCGTATGGTCATAAACGCATTGATCAAAAGGTTTAACAATACCCAATCACTAGCGGTGTGCCAAGTTGACCATTAAATGCTTACAAAAATTTGTATTTATTTGTTTCACCTTTATGGTTGCAATGAGTGTTTATGTGTATCGTCGAACAGTGTATTATAAACGCTTTCCGAATTGTAGAAAACACCTTTTTTTAAGTTTGATGAAGGTAGTGGAAGAAAAATAAAAATAAAAATAAACAATACAAATAATCATTATTATTATTATTATTATTAGTAGTATTATTATTATTATTATTATTAAAAAATCGAAAGGTGTATTATATAATCTTTCCGAACAGTGGACAAATCTGCACATGGTTCTAGGGCACATTGGTGGTGTTGGAGAATTGGTCGCTGTACATTCCCCCCCGCCCCCCCAATCCCCACCCCCACCTTCCTCCGCTGTCATTCATAACACCTTTTGTTCAACCAATACAATTATGGAAAAACCCTACTATAACTTTGGTTTGTTTTATTATGGGGCTTTGTTATAGGGGTAATTTATTAGGAAGTGTGTGTGTGTGAGGGGGGGGGGGGGGGTTAGAGGCTGCTGTCCTGATATCCGTTATGTGTGTATAACATTGACAATGGCTTTTCCTTATAGAGGTGTGTGTGTGTGTGTGTGTGTATTTATACGTACTGCGTGAGTGTATTTGTGTGTATTTATATGTACTGTATATATGTGTGTGTAACTGTTCTATACGGTATGCCTGCTGTGTTTCCCTAGCCTTCCAGATAACACGGACAGCATGGATCACTGTCGAGTATATCTGCTGCACGGGGAGAGGGGAGAAGAGAGGGATGGGGTGGGGTGAGAGAGAGAGAGAGGGGAGAACAGAGGGAAGGAGAAAGTAGGAGAGAGGAAGGGAAAGGGGACAGGAAAAGTGGGGGCGAAAGACAAGAGAGGGGAGAAGAGAGGCGGGGGGGAGAGGAGAGGTGAGAAAAGAGGAGAGGAAAGGTGGGGGAGAAAGATAGGAGAGAGGAGGAGAAAGAGACGCTGGGGAGAGAAGGGAGGAAGGAGGAGGAGAAAAGTACGGGAAATGTGGGGTAGAAAGATAGGAGAGGGGAGAAAGAGGGGCGGGGCGGGGGTGAGAGAGAGGAGAAAAGAGGAGGAGAAATGGAGGGGTAAGGTGGGGGAGAAAGATAGGAGAGAGGGGGAAGAGAGGCGGGGGGAGAGGAAGAGGGAGAGGAGAGGAAAGGTGGGGTAGAAAGGTAGGAGAGGAGGAAGAGAGGCGGGGGGAGAGGAAGAGGGAGAGGAGAGAAACAGGAGAGGAAAGGTGGGGGAGGAAGGTAGGAGACAGGGGAGAAGAGAGGGATGGGAAGAGGAGAAAATAGGAGAGGAAAGGTGGGGGAGAAAGATAGGAGAGAGGAGTGTACAAAGGAGTGGAGGGATAGAGTGGGGAGAGAGAGAAGTGGAGAGGCGATGGGGGCGAGAGAGAGGAGAAAAGGAGGGGAGAGGAAAGGGGAGGGTGAATGATAGGAGAAGGGAATAACAAGGAAAGAAAAGGGATAGTGGGGAGTGCAAAGGAGTGATCAGGAGGAAAGGGTAGGGAGGGGAGAGGAATTGAAAGAGGGAGAGGGAGGAGGAATAAGGGGAGAGGAATGATGGGGGAGAAAGAGGGGAGAGGGGAGTGAAGGGGTAGAGTGACGGGGAAACAAGAGGGATAATAGAGAGTGAACAGGAACGACGAGAAGGAAAGAGTAGAGAGGAATTAAAAGGGGGGGGGGGGGATGGAGATGAGGAGACAAAAAGAGGGATTGGAAGGCGTAGAGTGAGGAAGAGGGAAGAAACTAGGAACGGGAAATTGAGAGAGGGTGGTAAGAGAAAAAGGTGGGGATGGAAATTGAAAGTGAGGGGAGTTGGGAGGTAAGAAGGGGGAAAGGGCGGAGTAGGGGGAAGGGGGGTATAAGAGAGAGTAGGGACGAAAAAGAGGGAGAGTGGGAAGTGGAAACGAGTGATCAGGGGGAGGAATGTTAGAACAAAAGAGAGAGAGAGAGAGAGTTAAAAATATGTATAGACAAAACATATAACTAATATGAGAAAAAAATATATATACAAAACAGACAATGACAAAGACAACTCGTAACGATATAAAAACAAAGGAGACAAATTAATGTACTCTATAACTCATACACCTTGTTTTTTTTTTGTTTTTTTTAAGAGACAATGAACGGAGGAAGGAAAAACACAGATAAAACAAAAAGGTCCATGTGCCTAAAGGCATCCTCCATTCATAAAATGTTTGTAACAACTGGATTTAAACTTTTGTAGATTGTAAGTTTGTGGAAAGCAACTCGAGGGAAGTGAATTCCAAAGAGTAGTAGTTGTAGGGATAAATGAATTTTGATAAGCAGAAGTTCTGCATTGTGGAGGAGAAAGTGTAAATTCATGTGCGCTCTCAGCTGCCCTATTTCTACGGGGAAAGATGCGGAGAGGCGGCACAATTGAAGCAAGTTCCTCGGAACAATTGCTGTGAAAATATCTGTAGAATAATGCAAGGGATGCAACGTTTCTTTGTATGGATAATGTAGGAAGGTCCTGTGTGATTGCAGGGTTATTGATTAATCTAATAGCTTTATTTTGACTTTTGTCCAACTGCCTCAATGCAACCACTCCACTTCCACTCCACAGAGGTGAACAGTAATCCATCTGAGAACGCACATGACTTTCATATATTACGGCCAACTGCTCGTCAGTGAAGAATTCTCGAACTCTGTACAGGAGTCCCAGTTTTTTAGAGGCATTCTTAACAATGCTTCTAACATAATGTGTCCAGCTCAAGTTAGTAGTTACTGTTACACCGAGAATGTCATTACTAGGGGAAGTGGGAATATTTACATCATTAAAAAATATATGGGAGTCAGTGAGATTATGTCGGTTAGAAAATTGAATTTTTTTGTGCATTCAAGGAAACTAGATTATTTTGTCACCATTCATTTTATTTCGAACTAGATTAGACAAGCTTCCCCCCCCTCTCTCTCTCTCTCTCTCTCTCTCTCTCTCTCTCTTATCCTTTCCTTCCAGTTTTCTTAATTTGCGGTTCTGAATATAGTCGCGACCACCTCGCTTGGATCGTAAGGTCTGTGTGGTCTATGTAAATCTCTTAAACAAATAATTCAACATTTCGTGCCATTTAGGTGTCGATTCTTTCTAGACAAACGATAGCAAGCCTACAATATAACCGGGCAGAGGTACCGTATTTTGTTTACAAGAAAATTTACAAATTTATCTCCAAGAGGAGTTTTGGGGGTATTCTTTTGAGCTTGATGGGGATTTATGGAGCAAATATATAGAAAAGAAAAAAAAATCCCTTGAATGCTGATACATATATTATTTTCAAACTGTCTCAGATTGAATTAAACTGCTTATTAATTATTTACTCGATATTTTGTACTTTGGAGTTTTCTTTGAATTGGACGATACTCCAAAATGTATCAGAATTAACCCCTTCTGTACCGGCAACGTCTTCTTAATTTTATACTAGCTATATTTAGACGATTTTGTGTAGTTTAATAAGGATCTGTGGTAATCAAAATGGTAAAGTGAGATAGTTCGAAGCCTATTAATTGTTGGAGGCCCTTATGAAACTGAATAAAATCGTCTAATAGCAGCCAGAATGAAGCTAATAGGACGTCACTGGTTCAGAAAGGGTAAATGACTGCGACTTTACGTACTACTAAAATATACTTACATAAATAAACATAAGGTATATTAACCTACCAGATCCCATCAGTCTCCAACACCACACTTTCCGTAACATACCTGCGAAAGAAAACAAAATTGTATTACAAATTATATACAGTACCTACAATCATATACAATTATTTATCACACTCAAATCTCAATCACTTACGCACTTTCACATACTCACTTTCACACACACTCACTCTCATTCACTCTCTCTCTCTCTCTCGCCCCTGATATATATGTAAACTTGTACGGAAAGGACTTGTTTTACCGGTAACGAAATTCCCTTGGCAGTTGTAATTAGTACAGTACCTAAGAACAGCACTTCATAAAGGAAGTAGATAGTATATTTCACGTGAGTGGGGTACATGGAGTAATATCTCTCTTCACTGTCCTAGTGTATCTCCATGGAATGGAAATTTAGGGCTTGTGATACTGGTTATTCCTGGACAGTTATAGTAACACACTCAGATCCCTCTCACTTTTTTTCTCTCTCACATACAAGTTAACACACATACATACGAACGCAGGCACGCGTACTGTCTAACACACACACACATACACACATTATTACAACACATCAGCATGTCACTGTCTGCCACCCCACCTTCTCTTTATATCTCTCCTCTCAAGATTTACAATGATCTTTAACACGTTTAAATTTCAATCTCTCTCTCTCTCTCTCTCTCTCTCTCTCACTATTATAACCCGTGTGCATGACAACGGATGTAGGAGGGAGAAATGAGGAGGGGGAGGAGGGGGAGAAGGAGGGGAGGGGGAGGGGAAGGTGGAGGAAGAGGGGAAGGAGAGGAGGAAGAGGAGGAGGAGGGGGAACGAGGAGGAGGAGGAAGGAAGAAGGTAGAGGAGGAGGATACTTGCCAGCTATTTAACCCTTTGAGTACCAGCGACGTGTGTTATATTTTGTTCTAGCTATATTTAGATGACTATATTTAGACGTCATAATATTTCAAAACTAAAAGGGCAAAACATGAGGGAGAAGGGGGTCGAGAAAACCTCCCCTTTAATAATAAGTACCTTCACTACAGCCCTATTAACCCTTTGGTGATTATGACGCATTATGAAAGTTTATTCTGGCTATCATTAGACGATTCTATACAGCTTAGGAGGGAGCTGTGGGATTTATAAGGGTAAAGAATATCTCAATTAACCTTCTGACTTCCACATACCCTTCCTAATCTGAAAATAACTGTCTAATAATAGCCAGAAAACAGAAAAGTAATGCGTAATATGATCTTGAAAGGGTTAATTATTCAAAATCTAAAGTGCCGAGTAACCCCTCTTTAAGATTGTATATAGGTTAAGGGGGTATTTGTTATGGACCCCCTGTTCCCTCATGTTTAGTCTCAATAGTTTTGAGATCTTAAGACGGTCGCCCCATTAGTTTGGTGATTGTATGAACTTTCGCCGCATCTGTGTTAATTATTTGACATTTGTGTAATTTATTTCCTGGCGAGCCAAAGCGAGGCTGCAATTTAGAAATAACTGGCCTTCGGTCTGTTCATTTTTCTCACGAAAAAAAAAAATTATATTCTGTATACAGTATATTAAAATAAATATATATATATAAGTAAATAAATAAATAAATAAAAATGCATATCCTATATATATTTTGAAGGGGGATCTTGGGGGTACTTCTTTAAGTTTGATACATGTCTTGGGAGGAACTAATAATAAAATAAATAAATATATTAATAATATTTATAACAACAATAGTCATCATAACAAAAATTATAATAATTATCAAAAATAATAATAATAAGTATATACATGAAACCTATAATAATAAATTTCTCCTTTAAGACCCCCAAAGATCAGAGAGGTGAGGTAGGTGGTGGTGGGTGGTGTTTTTGAAGGCGGCCTGACAATGCTCTATATTACGAAAGGTGCGGTAAAGGGTACACTGAAATGCCATTAAGATGTGAGAGAGAGAGAGAGAGAGCTAAACCACCGCCACCATCAGTATTTATAGGGGAGAATTTAGCGAGCCTGGTTTTTAAGGAGGGATTTTTTGTTTGCTCCCTAGACCTATATCAAACTTTTAAAAACACCTCGGAAAGCACCCCTTTCGAGGAAAATGTGTACATTTTTTCGGTAGAAAAATTTCCAAATAAACAAATAAATAATAACAAAACCAAGCTGAAGCATATTAGCCATTTTTCTTAATAAACGATTCATTCATGTGCGTAGCGAGAATTCTAGGAGCTATAACAACACATAAATTACTTATAGTGGTAGATCACGTCTTTCGATCGTGACTACAGATCTTTTTTTGTTAACCCCCCTTGCTACTCATGTTTAGCCCTATTACATTCGAGACTTTAAGACGTTCACCCCATTAGTCTGGATATTCTAACACCATACTCCCTATGGTCTATTTGTTCTGGCGAGCTATAGCGCGAGCCTAAAATACAGAAGGAAGCGGCCGTTGGCCGGGGTATTTCTCTACTGAAAAATACATGACAGTTATACAGTGCATAGGAAGCCAAAGATACAGTAAATAATTATGACACCACTTCTGACTTTATCTAAACTATCGCTTTCAATCATAATACATAAAGCTTTTGTGACGTTAACCACTCCGTTAGAACCGCATGGCTTGTCCTACAGTGACTCGCTAGGATCGCCAGGGCAGTGGATGTGGCTACAGTTGATGTATTATTGTGTGCTTTATTTCATATGAAAGTTTGTGTCATGGGCAGTCCAGAAAGGCTCTTTGTTTTCGCCCATGTCAAGGCTTTATATATTTAATTGCAAAGTATATGTTTTATCATTAAGTAGTAATGATAGGATTTGAGAGAGAGAGAGAGAGAGAGTAGAACAGAGTGAGAGGAGGCGCGCAGTGTTTTTTGCCATGCTTGATGACGTCATGGCTGGCTGGCCTCTTGGGCATTGGTTGGAGGAGTTTTTTACCATGCTTGGTGACGTCATGTTTGGCTGGCTTCTTTGCCATTGGCTGAAGGAATTGTTACCGCTTTGTCTACGCGGTGCGAGCTAGTGCTAGTATATATACAGCTCTCTTGCTACTCTCTCCCTCCGATCTGGTTTCTAGAACGCATCCCTCTTATCCCATTGTTACCTGTCTCCCTCTATGCACCTGAGAACCTTTTCCTCTGCCTATCTCTCTCATTTTCCATATCTTTCACCACCTTTTATTAATATTATACCCCCTCTGGTTAACTCTGCATAATCAGCTTCATGCTGGCCAGTTGTATTGTGTGTTAAGGTCTTATATAACCCATGTATGTTAGTTGTTAAGATAAGTTGATCACAAAGCATTGGTTGGCATTCATATTGTTCAGTACTGCTTCCTGTAATTATTAGTGTTCTGCTGTATTAGATAATGCTAGACTAGGAGTCTGATACTATAAGGTATTGTTTCCGATGGGGGCTGGCTTTAGTTAAAAGCTGCACGACATACCTGAGAACTGGAGTTGATTGGGTAAATTTTAGTCTGTGTGCCATTGAGAATAGAGCATGCATGAATGAGGGCTTTTTGCCTATACCATTCTACACTGTTCTAGGCTCGGTTGTTTGTCTTTGAGGTACGCCAGGAGAACGCTTAATACTTCGGTATTAAGGTTTCTCAAGAGAGCTACCCTACACTCTAATGTAATACTTGACGCACAGACTTGAGATTTGCACTAGGCTATGCGGCATGCCATGCGCACCAGTATCTCGTATCATTGACTCTAGCTAGACTTTATCAGTCACAGTACACATTAAGTCTATTAAACCAATTACTCTTTTTATGCATACCCGTTTATGATTACACAAGCATTTCGCAGCCTAGTTTGATGTATTGAGACACAAACAACTTAGGCTCTTTTTGTTGATAGGAGTACTGCATTGACGTGGCGATTATTATTAGTGTTGTAGCGTTTAGGATATTCTTGGTCCCGACTGCATTATATATCCCGCCTTTTTGTGAGCATAGCCTGCTCGAGCATTGTTCCGCTGCCAGCCTTTTTGGGGTTCCATTTCCGATTCGAGCATCTTTATAGCATATAACATTTAAAGAAGATTCCTTGTTGGTGTTGAAGGACTTTAGTGCACTTTCTTTCATGCAGGAGTGCCTGACATTTATTGATTAAAGTAACGTAAGCTGTAACTTCTCTTACCACCTTACTTTGCATACCATAACCAAGCACCTTCGGTTATAGGTAGTAATAGGCTGTTTTCACATAACATTAAGCCTAGAGTAGACGCACATTTATTGAGAGGTTAATAACCTATTATTGCATATAGAACTCTGGAGAGTATTTGTGTTCTTTGTTCACTGGGAATATACATCAGAGGTTGGATCTAGCGCTTTCCGTTGTAGCATTTATGCCATTACTAGTCCAATGAATAAGAGCCCTGATATATTTAAACCTCAGTCGTAACAAATGGCGACCTTACCTAGGATTTGGTGAACCTACATTTATTAGCAGGGAACATTTGTTGTTTTGGGGAATATTTTGCGGGGATCAGCAAGAATAATTTTGTTTTGCAACATAGTATAGCCCTTGAGTATTTCCGAGAATTTTTGTGTGTATATTGAGGTATAAGAGTTTGGGGTGCTTCTTTTCTGAATATTGAGGTGGGAAATTTTTGTGAGCATCATGTCTTATACCGGATCAGAGGAGAATGGAGACACAGTACGTAATGTCGAAACTGAGGAACAGCAGCATGATGAAAGGGTTAATCAGGTGAACTGTGAGGAGGATGCTAGGATATTTTTGCAATGGCCTGTTACTGCCGAGCGGTTGGAGGGTATGGATCGGTACGCTCTTCAATGCCTGGCCACAGCTATCGGTCATGCGGGTACTAGCAGCATGACCAGGGATAACTTGATAACGTGTGTACTGGACAGGGTGACTGGTGAGCGAGATGGGTTGAGTGCTCAGAGCCCTTCGGCCATGCTTCCCCTACACTCGACTCCCAGCCATCCCAGTAGTTTGCCAACCCCGAGTACGCTTCCGCAGTTGGGTGGTGACTGGCAGGGTGGGTTGCCCCTGGGGGGACCACCGGTAATTTCAAACATTGTAGCACCTTCACCTCCTCAAGGGTTAACTCCAGAATTATGGTTTCAGCTCAAATTAGCTAAGATTCAACAGCAACAAAGGGCATGTGAGCTTCAGCTTCAGCATCAGCAGCAAATAGAATTAGCCAAGATAGAAGAGAGAAAAACTATCAGTCGGCAGCACGTAGAGCTAGCAAAAATCCAAGCTGATTATTTTAGAGTCGACTAGGTACTGTGCCGACATGGACGTAGAGAAGTCGCGAGTAGAGACAACGGGACAGCGACTTGGGGCTGGTAACCGTGTTCATGATCAATCTCTCTCGCACTTATTGAAACTGGTTCCGGTGTTTGATGAGAGTGGGGTAACAGAATTTTTCGCACGCTTTGAGAAGAAGTGCCAGGAACACCAGTGGCCAGAGAATAAATGGGCAGCACTTGTATCCTCTAGATAAATAGGCAAGGGTCTTAAAGCCTACGATGCGTTACCTTTGGAGTCATGTATTGTGTATGAGGATCTCAAGGAGGCTGTCCTGAGGGCTTACGAACTGCAACCAGAAACGTACCGTTTGAAGTTCCGGGGTGTAACCAAGGGAAGAGATAGCACCTTTTTGGAACACGCCCAGGACTTGTCCGATGCTATGGGGAACTGGCTCCGATCTGAAAGGTAACAACATTTGATGGAATTAAGCAGTTAATGATGTTGGAGCAGTTCTTTAAGAGCACAGGCGGTGATCTAACTTTGAACTTAAAGGAGAAAAACCCAAGAACTCTAGTCGAAGCAGCAGAAATGGCTGATCGACGACTGTCGTTGATTCGGGGTTGCGGGTCCTCCCAGAAGTACGATGCAAGTGCTAGGGACCGTTATCCTCCCCTTCCCCGTAGCAATGACACATTTAAACAAAAGAGCAATGAAACTAAAACTGAATCCAAACCTAACACCACGCCGTATGAGAAAAGTCAGGGGCTTTTTACATCACAGTATAAGCCGAAACCGAAATTTATGTGTTTTAAGTGCCTCCAGGAGGGTCATAAGGCAAATGAGTGCCCTAGTCGACCTCCTCCGGCAGCCGTGTCTTTTGCTCACGGCATTGGAGTGTTCAAGAGGACATCGGAGTTTGTTAGATGCAATTCTTCCGAGGTAAATACACTGCCAGTGCAGAAGGATCCGGAAGGCTTATTCCCTGTCCGTGATGCTTTTAGTGACCACAGAGGACTCGGCTGTGTGGAGTGGGGGGGTAGAAGACATGAGGTGAGAATTTTGCGTGACACTGGGGCATCGCAAACACTGTTGAGGAATTTCACTGGTAAACCTGTAAATACGGCGCGGGTGGTTGTGGTTCACGGAGTTAATGCAACAAGGTCATACCCGCTTGTAAGAATGAGGATGGAAGTTGATGGTGTGACTCGTGACCTGGATGTAGGAATTGTGGAGAAGTTGCCTGTTGGGGGCGTCGACCTCCTTCTCGGCAACGACTTTGCGGGGCCTACTTCTGAGGCTCCACCCTTAGTCGTTGCCGAGAAGCCGGCCGACGTGAGTAGGGAGGAGCAGGAGTGGGTTGAGAAGTGTCCGGTGCAACCTATGGCGTGTGTTGTCACCAGATCTCTTGCATCCAGGGAGTCACATTCTGGTCAACAGTCTTTAGACAAGCGGAGGAAAGGTACCGAGAAGGGGTTGAAAGTTGATGCGGTTGAGAGTTTAGTATCAACGGACATTCTCGGGGACTCATTATTAGGACCGATTTTCGAGTCTGGAGAAGACCCATTAACTGTTACTAAGAAAGCAGAGGATGAGCTTAAAAAGACGAAGAGACAGCAACGATACACAGAGAGAGAGCAACGGGAGGCTAAATTCAATGTAGGAGGGGGGCATGAGTTGTTTCGCAAACACTTAGATAAGCTTGCTCCTTCGGACATTCGTAAATTGCAATTAGAAGACCCGGAGGTTCTTGAATGTGGTACCGGTGCTGTCAAGTTGGAGGAGGACAGTGATGCACAGTCGGGAGATGTAGCAACAAGGTATCCTGATGCGTACCCTATGAGAAATGGGTCAGCGAAGACGGTGGTCCAAAGCTTGCTAGTGTAGTTTTCCCGGTATGGTTACCCGCAGGGGATTCAGTCAGACCAAGGATCCAACTTCACTTCTAGCCTCTTTGTTCAAGCAGTGCCGCAGCATGGGATTGTTACGGTTGTGTCATCTGCGTATCATCCGGAGAGCCAGGGTGTGTTAGAGCGATGGCACTCAGCCTTGCAATCTGTGCTTCGTTATTGTTGCTTTGAGAGTGGGAAAGGTTGGGATCTTGGCCTGCCATATGTTTTGTTTGCTGCACGGGAGGTACTTTGGGAAAGTTTGGGACTCAGCCCTAATGAGCTCGTCTTTGGACACCGTGTCAGAGGGCCTCTCCATATGATTAAAGAAATATGGGAGGGTGCAGATAAACCTTGTTCTATGCTCAAGTATGTCCCCGACAGTCGAGAACGGATGTTGCGCAGTCTGGAGTTGGCTGGCCATAATTTGACTAGCTCTCAGGACCTCATGAAGGACAGGTACGACCTCAAGGTTAAACTCAGGGAGTTTCACGTGGGTCAGGAGGTGTTGATTCTACCGCCCCTTGTAGGTTATCCCTTATCCGCGAAGTACACTGGTCCTTATAGGGTGGTTGAGAGGCTATCGGACCTGGATTGCTTGGTGGCCGCTCCAGACAGACGTAAGCGCAATCAGTTATGTCACGTTAATCTCATGAATGAGTATGTGAGGCACCCCCCTGAGCCTCTCACTGTGCCTGTGATGACGTTTAGCAGTCAAGGTGGAGAAGGAGAATGGGACAGTCAAGCTCAGGTGGAGGATAACTGGAAGGAAAAGAAAGTCAAATAGGCGCCTAAGTGTGAGAAGGCGTTTAGAGTAGTAAAACGCCTGTTGTGCACTCACCCGATCCTCAGGGCCCATGACTTTAGCCTACCTTTCCAACTAGCAACGGATGCTAGTGGTGTGGGAGCTGGTGCCGTCCTTATGCAAAGGGACGATGATGGGCTGGTACATCCTGTTAGTTTCTACTCGAAGAAGTTCAATTCAGCCCAAAAGAACAACTCTGTTGTCGAGAAGGAGCTGCTGGCAATTGTACTTGCACTGAGGCATTTCGAGGTCTATGTTCCAGACTATGGTTCAGTCGTTGTAATTTACACAGATCATCACCCTCTCAAGTTCTTGAACCAGTTTCACAATCGGAATATGAGGCTGACCAGGTGGTCGCTAATGTTACAGGAATATAACCTGGACATACGCCATATTGCCGGTTGTGACAACGTGATTGCAGATTGTCTTTCGATGGTAGATGATCCTGGGTAGATTGACACACGGGTAGCCTCCTGCTTTAGTTTGAATAGTATTTTGCGCTTGGTGCTTGTTGACTCGCGGTTGTAGCCCAGCGTATTGGGTCGTAAAGCAGGAGTTGAGCGTTTGGTATAGAAGAAAAAACTAGGCTTGCCCCTATAGTGCAGCCGAAATAAACAAATTAAAAAAATAAAAATAAAATTAAAACTCTTTCTTTGATAGTTGAATTTTTTCAGTATGTTATAGCAGTAATTCTGAGTTGCACTCCTCTCAGAATGCTGGGCTAGAGAAGCTCGCTCTTGAGGAGCATAACTACATATGATTTAACCTATTGTGTTGGGAGGGTTATAATTTTGTAAAATGTTTTGTTGAAGAACTGTGCCAGATATTTTACTGCCGCTGGGTGATGGGAAGTAGAGATATAGCATGGGTTCTAACCTTCAGATTTTTTTTTAGCTTTGGGCCTCTGAGAAAAATCTTGGTGGGGGTGTGACGTTAACCACTCCGTTAGAACCGCATGGCTTGTCCTACAGTGACTCGCTAGGATCGCCAGGGCAGTGGATGTGGCTACAGTTGATGTATTATTGTGTGCTTTATTTCATATGAAAGCTTGTGTCATGGGCAGTCCAGAAAGGCTCTTTGTTTTCGCCCATGTCAAGGCTTTATATATTTAATTGCAAAGTATATGTTTTATCATTAAGTAGTAATGATAGGATTTGAGAGAGAGAGAGAGAGAGAGAGTAGAACAGAGTGAGAGGAGGCGCGCAGTGTTTTTTGCCATGCTTGATGACGTCACGGCTGGCTGGCCTCTTGGGCATTGGTTGGAGGAGTCTTTTACCATGCTTGGTGATGTCATGTTTGGCTGGCTTCTTTGCCATTGGCTGAAGGAATTGTTACCGCTTTGTCTACGCGGTGCGAACTAGTGCTAGTATATATACAGCTCTCTTGCTACTCTCTCCCTCCGATCTGGTTTCTAGAACGCATCCCTCTTATCCCTTTGATACCTGTCCTCCCCCACTGCACCTGAGAACCTTTTCCTCTGCCTATCTCTCTCATTTTCCATATCTTTCACCACCTTTTATTAATATTTTACCCCCTCTGGTTAACTCTGCATAATCAGCTTAATGCTGGCCAGTTGTATTGTGCGTTAAGGTCTTATATAACCCATGTATGTTAGTTGTTAAGATAAGTTGATCACGAAGCATTGGTTGGCATTCATATTGTTCAGTACTGCTTCCTGTAATTATTAGTGTCCTGCTGTATTAGATAATGCTAGACTAGGAGTCTGATACTATAAGGTATTGTTTCCGATGGGTGCTGGCTTTAGTTAAAAGCTGCACGACATACCTGAGAACTGGAATTGATTGGGTAAATTCTAGTCTGTGTGCCATTGAGAATAGAGCATGCACGAATGAGGGCTTTTTGCCTATACCATTCTGCACTGTTCTAGGCTCGGTTGTTTGTCTTTGAGGTACGCCAGGAGAACGCTTAATACTTCGGTATTAAGGTTTCTCAAGAGAGCTACCCTTCACTCTAACGTAATACTTGACGCACAGACTTGAGATTTGCACTAGGCTATGCGGCATGCCATGCGCACCAGTATCTCATATCATTGACTCTAGCTAGACTTTATCAGTCACAGTAGACATTAAGTCTATTAAACCAATTACTCTTTTTATGCATACCCGTTTATGATTACACAAGCATTTAGCAGCCTAGTTTGATGTATTGAGACACAAACGACTTAGGCTCTTTTTGTTGATAGGAATACTGCATTGTCGTGGCGATTATTATTAGTGTTGTAGTGTTTAGGATATTCTTGGTCCCGACTGCATTATATATCCTGCCTTTTTGTGAGCATAGCCTGCTCGAGCATTGTTCCGCTGCCAGCCTTTTTGGGGTTCCATTTCCGATTCGAGCATCTTTATAGCATCTAACATTTAAAGAAGATTCCTTGTTGGTGTTGAAGGACTTTAGTGCACTTTCTTTCATGCAGGAGTGCCTGACATTTATTGATTAAAGTAACGTAAGCTGTAACTTCTCTTACCACCTTACTTTGCATACCATAACCAAGCACCTTCGGTTATAGGTAGTAATAGGCTGTTTTCACATAACATTAAGCCTAGAGTAGACGCACATTTATTGAGAGTTTAATAACCTATTATTGCATATAGAACTCTGGAGAGTATTTGTGTTCTTTGTTCACTGGGAATATACATCAGAGGTTGGATCTAGCGCTTTCCGTTGTAGCATTTATGCCATTACTAGTCCAATGAATAAGAGCCCTGATATATTTAAACCTCAGTCGTAACACTTTCTATCATAATACACCAAACAGGATTAACACCACACCCTTTAACCGCTACAATATATGATTAAACTACACGGTGGATCACAAGTCAAGGTATACAACATGGCATCTAATGTAAATACATGGGTGTCAGGTGTTTCCTATAGATGTGTGCGGGTAGCATTGGTTGACTGGACTTCCCAGCCGACGGGGGCTAGCCAGATGGTTGGGGGGAGGGAGGGAGGGAGGGAGGGGAAGGGAGTGAGAATGAAGGGTGGAGGGGTGAAACATGGGTAATAGAGGAAAATAAGAGAGGATGGGGATGATTGGGGAGATCCTTCCCATCCTCTCTCATATTTCCTCCCGATCTCACATATATATATATATATATGTGTACTGTATATACAGTGTATATAAATGCTAAACATCTAGAGTATGTGTGTGCGTTCTCGCACGCAATACATAACAACGAACAATACAAAACCACAAACAATACAAACTAACGAACAATACAAAACAACGAACAATACAAAACAACAAATACAAAACAACGAACAATACAAAACAACGAACAATTCAAAACAAAGAACAATACAAAACAACAAATAATACAAAACCACAAACAATACAAAACAACGAACAATACAAAACAACGAACAATACAAAACAACAAATACAAAACAAACAATACAAAACAACAAATATAAAACAACAAACAGTAAAAAGAAACAATACAAAACAAACAATACAAAACAACAAACAATACAAAAGAAACAATACAAAACAAACAATACAAAACAACGAACAATACAAAACAACGAACAATACAAAACAACGAACAAGTACAAAACAACGAACAATACAAAATAAGGAACAATACAAAACAACGAAAAAGTACAAAACAACAACTAATTACAAAAACAAACGAAAAAGTACCGAACCCTGATCAAA